>CM067368.1:19203760-19684038 GCA_034401795.1 Chaetoderma sp. LZ-2023a | reverse complement strand
GATGATGAAGATTTATCAGTCTGTATTACAGGTAAGACAGAATGTTGGTATATTTGACAGTAACGAGAAGGATATTTGATTTTCAAGCATCATTCTTTCTTAGTATAACCCTCGTCATCATCATCATCATCATCATCATGCTGCCCCAATCAAGTACTCTAGTCATTTCAGACTCCCCAGTATAAAAACCAGGGAGGTGGGTGGTGCCATGGTGCGGTTGAATGTTATGGCTTCCATAATACCTGAACAAGTCTTTCATAAAAAAACCCATTAAATATTAGCAACTTGTGTATCAGTTAAATGGGCCTATGCAGTTTTAGCCATGCCCCGCCCAGCTCTAGCTAAGCTCCACCCACGCCATGCTTGTGCAGGGTCGATTGATTCCTAAACTCCCTGACTATCAATTTCTAGAAAACTATACCGGTAAGCTTTTGAATATTTTGAAACTAAGTTGACTGTGTGGTGTTGCCGCCTCTGGCTTCAAAATATTCAACAGAATGTTATTAAATAGTAAAGACATACAATTCGTACAACAATACTTAGTCAGTCTTCAATTATGTGTTTGTGACATACTTATCTACGTCATTCATAATGTCATTAATTATAGCGTCCTCCTAATGTACATGTCATGTAGTTGATTATGACGTCATATGATGGATAGATAAACTGGATTAGTCCATTGTCATCTTCATTACTAAATTCTGTTTTTTAATCTGAATGTTCATGTTACAGACAGAGTTACTGTAGCGTGTTGCTCTCTAAGACAGCTTATATCATCAATCTTGTTAACCATTTTGTGGTCTAACTTGGACAAGACAATCTAAATATTTAATTGTTGAATGAACATCAATTTACAGAAAAGATAATACTATTTTTGAAAATTTACCACTGGACTGACTGGTTCAGTTATCGAGCCAGACATTCCAGTTGTAAATTATCAAAATTAGTCTTCTTTTGTTCTCCAAATTCATACAATTTTCCTTTTTGAATGTCTCACCATAAGTGTTACATCTATTATAGATTCTCGGCAGACTGAGGTGTCGAGTGTCATCGAGAAATCTGGATCCACCTTTCATGTCACTTTCACTCCACATGCTCCAGGAAATCTCCAAATCAATGTTATGTATGCGAATCTACCGATCAAGGGAAGCCCTTTCACATGTATGACCTTTGACCCAAGTCTGGTGGTCATTACGAAGGCAGAGAACCCTATGCTGCTGACAATGATAGAGGAATTTATAGGTACTATTAAACAACCACTTTCAGCATTCTTACAACATATATATATATATATATATATATATATATATATATATATATATATATATATATATATATATATATATATATATATACACCTGTGCAAAAGTTTAGCACCATCAAAAACAATAGAACGTAGAAACATGATGGTACAACTAGGCTGCCATGCTTTTTGTCCCCGCGTTAGCTGACATAATTCCAAGTACGAAATGCACATGCATGCATGACTTCACGCCGCTTGATGTCCGTGCGTGGCGGGAAACAGCACACTTGTTCAGTTATGTAAAAGTCCAGTTTGAGGTGTAGAACATTACATACAGATTTAGGCGACAAGATTAGGAATTTTGTGTTCATGACCGTGGTTTATTTGTACAGAGAGAATTAGCTCTTGATTGTGAACCGCTATGGCAAGACGAAGGTTAAGTGATCGTGTGAAATGGCAAATCATAGGCATGCATACCACTGGTATGTCATGCAGAGAGATTGGCAGACAGCTGAACATTAACCATACTGTAATCAGTCGTTTGATTGCAAAACATGGGCAAACTAACGAGGTGAAGGACAGGCCTAGATCTGGAAGACCGAAGAAGACTACTGCCCGTGATGATCGAGCCCTAGTATGCCTTGTTAGGAGATCTCCATTCACCAACAGCAGAGTGCTCAGCCAGCAATGGGAAACGCGCAATAGAGTGTCAATGTCTACCGTCAAAAGGAGACTGTATGCTGCTGGCATGAAAGCTAGGAGACCTGTCAGACGTCCTCTCCTCACTGCACACCACAAAGAGGAGCGTCTGAGGTGGTGCAACGAAAGAAGACACTGGAACATGAGATCCTGGAGACGGGTACACTGGTCCGATGAAAGTCGGTTCCTGCTTCATGCCACAGATGGTCGAACTCGTGTATGGAGGTCCAGACGCACGGCGTACGACCAACGTAACATCATGGAAGAAGTTCCATTTGGTGGAGGTTCCGTTATGATATGGGGGTGCATCTCATTTGATTGTAAGCTGGATCTGTTGACTGTACCTGGAACACTAAATGGACAAAGATATCAAGATTCCATACTGGATAGAGTTGTGGTCCCTCATTTTGTAAATCATGCACCTGGAACCCACCCTATATTCATGGATGACAACGCCCGACCATATCGTGCTAGAGCTGTGCATGAATACCTCCGCCAGAATGCCATCGAAACCCTACCATGGCCAGCAAGGAGCCCTGACATGAACCCTATTGAGCATATCTGGGACATTCTGGGAAACATGGTGAGAAGGAGGGATCCTCCTGTGCAGAACCTACAGGAATTAACAGACGCACTCCATCTTGAATGGCAACGAATACCACAATGGCGTATCAGTCGGTTGGTGACCAGCATGAGACGTCGTGTCCAGGCCGTCATCCAGGCACAAGGTGGATATACCCGGTATTAATAATGACAGTCTCAAACTCGTGCACAGCTGTTAAACTTCGTTTTCAGACACCATTAATGACAATCTAGCCACGTGTGTCAACTGTAGGGCAATAGTTGTCAGTTGTGTCAACGTAACCATATTCAGGCCTCGTTTTCAAGTTCAAACAAAAACATACAGTGTTTCCCCACCATCATAATCAGCATTCCTCTAGTTGCATTATTACCTCTTGCACTAAGATGGATGGGTACATAAATGTTTATGCTATTGCTTTCTTCATAGCACATGAATATACCCTCGCATGTGCGTAAAAATAGGGTGGTGCTTAACTTTTGCACAGGTATATATATATATATATATATATATATATGTATTAGATTATGCCTTGGCCGGCTTAGCACTTTGCTGCCTGTAATGGGCCAGGCCGCCTTGCTCACTCCAGACTAATGGTCCAGGTCACCCTGCTCACTCCAGACTGTAACAGCCCAGGTCACCCTGCTCTCTCTAGACTGTAACAGCCCAGGTCACCCTGCTCACTCCAGACTGTAACAGCCCAGGTCACCCTGCTCACTCCAGACTAATGGCCCAGGTCACCCTGCTCACTCCAGACTGTAACAGCCCAGGTCACCCTGCTCTCTCTAGACTGTAACAGCCCAGGCCACCCTGCTCTCTCTAGACTGTAACAGCCCAGGCCACCCTGCTCACTCCAGACTGTAATGGCCCAGGTCACCCTGCTCTCGCTAGACTGTAACAGCCCAGGTCACCCTGCTCACTCCAGACTGTAACAGCCCAGGTCACCCTGCTCACTCCAGACTGTAACAGCCCAGGTCACCCTGCTCTCTCTAGACTGTAACAGCCCAGGCCACCCTGCTCTCTCTAGACTGTAACAGCCCAGGCCACCCTGCTCACTCCAGACTGTAATGGCCCAGGTCACCCTGCTCTCGCTAGACTGTAACAGCCCAGGACACCCTTCTCACTCCCGACTGTAATGGCCCAGGTCACCCTGCTCTCTCTAGACTGTAATGGCCCAGGTCACCCCGCTCTCTCTAGACTGTAACAGCCCAGGTCACCCTGATCACTCCAGACTCTAACAGCCCAGGCCACCCTGCTCACTCCAGACTGTAATGTCCCAGGTCACCCTGCTCACTCCAGACTGTAACAGCCCAGGTCACCCTGCTCACTCCAGACTGTAATGGCCCAGGTTGCCCTGCTCACTCCAGACTAACCGCCCAGGCTGTCCCACACATTACCAATGGCAATGATAAAAAAAAAAATTCCTGGAACAGTGCTCTCCCTTTAGCCAGTAGCCACGTGTGTTATACAGGCATATGTGTGCGTGGTGAGATACGGTAGCAGTATATACGTTAAAGTTATTTTAAGAAGATTTGCAGCTTGCCCACCCAACATATGCAATAATATCGCAAAGATCTCATCATAGGATGTATGGAGATTTAATTTATAATCACATAGCATTGTCAGATATACCATTGGTAAAGTATGGGCGGCCTGGGCCATTATGGTCTGGAGTGAGCATAGACATAATTTTCATTTATTTTAACAAACGTTTTTTTTGGGTTTTTTGAGAATTATGTCAGAACAGAGCGTTTCGTAAATATATTGCGGCATTAAAGTGTTAAATCTAAATATGGTGGAGCTGTAGCTTGCGTTGCATTCACCCATTTCCTTGTGTGTTACGTTAGTCTCAGGCTTAAGTTACGGAAAACTAACTACATTAGACTAAGTTTATTAATGGTTTTGTTAAGGATTGACTACTTTAGCATAGCATACCAGCTTTAAATGAGGCTGTTAATGTGAAAAAATCATCAAATTATGTCAATTCTTACGTTGCTAGCGTCTGTTTATGAGGATATCGGATATGTAATGGAGGAATCCTGTTTTAGCTATACCCCGCCCATCTTTAGCTAAGCTCCACCCACAATTCGCCCATTTTGGGATCCCTAACTATCAATTTCCAGAAAACTATACAGATAAGCTGTTGAATTATGGCAACAACATCGCCCAGTCAAATTAGTTTCAAAATATTCAACAGCATGTTTATTAAATAGTAAAACCATACAATTCATACAACAACACATAGTCCATCATCAATTAAGCTTTCGTGATGAACTTATGTCATTCATGACATAATTGATTATGACATGATCCTACATGTCACGTAGTTGATCATGATGTCATATGATTGATTGATAAACTGGATTCCTCCATCGCCTCTTTATATCACCTCTCTTTAACCTCCAAATTTGTTAACATTAAAATTTTCCCAGTAATAAGGTCGAATGGCCAAGAGAAGACTATTTTTTTTAATTTAGCATTGAAATTATTCCAGTGGTAAAATTTAAAAGATAGGCTTCTCTTGGGCTAAAAAATGGGCATTTCTCAAGGCCACTACAGAAGCTGTTTTTATCCAGCTTGATTGTTAAAGAATGATATGGGGAAACTGGTGGTGGAAGTTAGGGTAATTTTGAGATTTCAGTACAAATTCTAAGGATTATTCTTGTTAGATTAGGTCATTGAATCATCCTACGCTCATGCTTGACTTTGCTTATATGATACAGTTGATGCTGCGAATGCTGGATCCGGTCACGTTGACCTGAAGCTGTTGTTCAAGAATCAGGACATCAAGTTACACACAGAACAATTATCCCAGCAGTTGTACAGATGTACATTTACACCGGAGGTAGCTGGTGACTACCAGGTTATTGCATGCTTCAATGATATTCCGGTGCCTTGTGAGTACACGTAGACATCATATTGAACTCGGTCATTTTTTGAGACCACAACATCCTCATTAACTGGCTCGCTGCTGCAAGCCACCAGACAATAATTGCAATGAACAAAAAGGCTTGACTTGCTGAATATTTTGTAAACAATATGACTGAAAGTTATTGGTGGCCAACAACTTTCAGTGAAATTGTTTTCAAAGTATTTAACAGGTCCAGAGGTATAACCCTTGGAGTTTGTCATCTGCAAAAACTCAACAATCAGGCGGTTACAAGACTTTAAGAGTAAATACTAGACAGCTATGGCAGCAGTCATGGTTTCTTTAATGGTCAAGCCAGCCAAAACCTGCCACTGAAGCTCTTTTTGACAACGCCCATTTGCAAGGCAAGAAAAGAATATTTGTCCAGATTTACCACTAGAATGACTGGCTTGGTAACCGAGCCAGTCATTTCAATGGTAAATTAGAAAAAACCGTATTTTCTTGGCCTGTAAATGGACATTGACTATGTAAAATTCTTGATTTTCTTAACAAATCTTGAGCATTGAAAGATTAGATGCAGAGTCCTGATTTCCAAATCTGACAACAACATATCACATATAGATCCCATCCATTTATTAATTCAGGAAAACATTAAGATGGTAACTAGAAAACATTTTGAAAGTTTAATTGACCAGTGACATCTCATTTATTTGAAGAATATAATTGATTATACATGTGTAATCTCGAATGTGTTTAATATCCTGTACTTTACCTGTTTCAGGTACACCATTTATGATCCCCGTCGCTGAACGAGAACCGATGCATTTGAACGTAAAATACGATGAAACTCTAGACATTAATTATCAGAAAAATTCATATTTAATGATAAATGCTTGCGGGAAAGCACTCTGTCTCGATGATGTCAATACTAATGCTATAGGTTGTACAGTGACATTCTCAGGATTTTAACCAATCAAATGTTGTATTGTCACAATGTGTTTTGCAAATGAATTCACAACACTTGACGCGTTTGGTGACAATTTTTAACCCTTTCACTGATAAATCCCTGAAAAAGTATAATTCTTTATGATATAAAACTTATTCTGTTGGAAATTTTGAAATTAATTTGACTGGAAGCCATTGCTGCCTAAGGCGGCAATGGCTTCCAGTCAAATTAATTTCAAAATATTCAACAGTTCTCCTGTATGGTTTGCGTTGGAATGAGATATAGGGAATTCATCGGTGAAAGGCTTAATGAACATCTAATTCATATTTTATGCATGAATATTTATACTGTGCGTGTGTACGTTCATGCATACATGTGTGGTTGTGTGCGTATGCATTTATATTATGCATGTGTATGCTTGCATGTACATGTTATTTGTGTAGCTTACTATTTATTTAGTCTCGTGTAAATTAAGCAAATTATACATTTGTGTGTCAGAAACATGAGGTAATTTCTGTCATATTGATGTGTTTGTTACCCTCGACCCGTAAGCGGAAAAAGGTATTGCGATCATGTCTGTCTGTCTGTCTGTCTGTCTGTCTGTCTGTCTGTCTAACTCTGTATGCGGTTAACACAACAAAGGAATTTGCCATGCATGTGGATTTCCACAGTTTGTCCATGATGCGCATAAGAGAACCTGAATGAGGATCAGATCAAATTCTGGATCTGTAGATATCTCAGAAACTATTGGTCCGATCTTGCTAAAATGTTAACGCAAGAAATGGTGTGACCATACACTTGGGTTCCACAACTTTTTGGTGTGACCCGAAGAAATCTGTAAAAATCTTAAAAGAAACCCCGAAAATCCGAAAACCCTTTACAATGTGACAAAAATAGTAGGATGAGTATCTACAATCTCTAATTTCAACTGTTGTACATGTATTTGGTTTTTAGTTTTCTATGTTTCTAACTTTTCTCTGTTTGTCAGTCAATATTTTTTTTACATTCCTTACAAATCCCCGCTTCCTCCTTCCCACCCGCGCTATGTCACAGCTATATATAGCATGCAGAATTTATTAATGTACATAATAATGGCTATTATTTTAGTCTTAAATATAATGTTGTCTTTTTATTGTCTTATCATTTTTAATGACATGTGAAAAATGTGTTTATGAAACTTATTATATATAATAATATATATTAAACCCCTTCAACCGAACTGGACAAATATTGCAAGAAATTTCTGTTGAAACGAATTTGACTGGAAGCTGTTGCTGCCTATAAGCAGCAAAATAGCTTCCAGTCAAATTAGTTTCCGAGTATTCTATGGCTTTCTTGTATAATAGCCTTTGCATTGAGATTCCCATATTTTTGGTTTGATAGGGTTTAGTAATTCATTTTCTGCACACCATGGAAAACTTATAACTTTAAATATCATGTATAGTGGTAATTTGCATATCAAAGAATGATGAATGCTTTGTTATAAATAATATTCATAATTATTTTTTTTACATAATCATAAACCCTTTAACCCTCGAATTTATTCAAAATTTTCAGACCAAGAGATAATTATTGAAAATTTATCACTTGAATGACTGACTCAGTTACTGAGCCAGTCATTCCAGTGGTAAATTTTGTAAAATGGTCTCTTTGTGGGCAAATGGGCATTTCTCAAGACCAGTAGAGAAGCCGTTTTGTGGCCGGCTTGAGTGTTAGAGTTAAGAAGTTATTATTAACTAGTTCCATACATTTTTAAATGTTTTTTATGAAACGTTTATCAATTTCTTAAGAATTTTTAATATTAATAATAATAATAATAATAACAATAATAATAATAATAATAATAATAATAACAATAATAATAATAATAATAATAATAAATATATTTCACTTAACCCTTTAACCCTGGTATCAGCAAAAAATGGCTTCTGCAGTAGCGTTGAGAAATACTCATTTGCAGACCAAGAGGAGGCTATTTTTGATAACCGAGCCTCAAAAACAGATTTGTCTTGGTCTGCAAATGGACATTTTCTATGAAAAATTTTAGTTTTCTTGAACAAATTCGAGGGTTAATGGATTAAGGGTAATAAGACTACTCTGATTAATAATAATGATGATCAAGACAGTTTCTGCTATGATTTTGTGTAATGTCTATTTGCAGGTCAAGTGAAGGCTATTTTTGAAAATATCCTACTGGAATATGACTGACTCGATACTCGAGCGATTCATTCCATTGGTATCTTTTCACAAATAATCGCTTGGTTTGCAAGTGGATATTTTCTATGAGACGGTTGAATTTTTGTTGGCCAAATTTGACATTTAAAGGGTTAAAATTATTTATTATTTTTTTGTTTGCTTAACAAAAACTTCCAGTCAACTAATTTTCAAATTTCGCTGAAGCCTGATTGAATAATTTAACCAATGCTTAATCCTTGTCCTTTCTAGCACCAAATGATGAGCTAATTCCATGCCGCATTATCCAGCAACCAGATCATGATTACAGAGTGGAATGGACACCAACTATTCCAGGTATGGACGTTAAACATTTCAAAACTACAGACCTATAGTGACTGATTCTTTTTAATATAAATTGAAAGTTGTTATAGCGATGTTACTTTTGTGGTAAAGCTAAGAGGACGATAATGTGGTCCAGCAGAGGACAAACTTTCTGATTGATTTTGTCATCACAGCGTCAAGGGTTATGGTGACCCGATTAAGGAAATTCTATTGCTGTTGGTGTGCATGGGTGGGTGGGGTGGGGATGAAGTGTGTAGTGTGTGTATCGATTTCAAACAATCCATATCATTCTTCTGAGGTGTTGATAAGCTTTCTACTGAATATTTTGAAACTAATTGACTGTAAGTGGTTCGTGCTTTCATCCAAATTAGTTTCAAAATATTCAATTGTTTACCTGTATGGGAGCTTTGAATTTAAGACATTGGGATTTGATGATTCTTAAATTTTACCTGCCTACATATGCATGTAATCTGCATGCACACATTTGCAGATAGACAGGAATCCAATCTAGATTGGTGGGAAGTATTAATCTTACTGCTGTAATGGATGATTCCAGTTTATCCATCAATCATATGACGTGACATATAGGCTGACGTTATAATCAATTACAATATGAGTAACGTAGCTGGGTCCATCATGAATGCTTAATTGATGATGGACTAAACGTTGTTTGTACAAATTTTGTCTTTACTATTTAATAAACATTCTGTTGAATATTTTGAAACTAATTTGACTGAGCGCTGTTGATCCCAACACAGGCAAAGGGTGGGTGGAGCTTAGCTAGAGATGTGCGGGGCATAGCTAAAACTGGGTTCCTCCATTTGTACAAGGGAACGTCGACAGACGCTACGCCAGACAATAAGTATTTAATCTTCCAGGGGAAACTTTAATATTTGCTCATATGTATTGGGTTATTTGATACTAGATATGTTGTAGAATATAGGCTGTTGTGTATGCGTAGTTGAACTATACTTATATGCCTTTTTTCCTCATAGTTATAATATCAAGGGAGACAACTCACTAAATTTAATATATTCTGTTGTTCATTGTACAGAGTTATTTTCCTTGATATTAACTATCTGGCTGATAATTCTTTTGACAGCATTTCATTGTTATTTATGCATTGCTATTTACTAGCTTTATTCGCTTCTCCATTTTATGTGAAGTGTACGATAAACACTCTTATTTGAGCACCCTAACGCTTTCATGGCTAAGCCAGATAAAACCGGCCTCTGCTGTGGGTTTAAGGAATGTCCATTTGCAGACCAGGTGAATACTATTTTTGAAAATACCTCTGGAATTACCGACTCGATAACCGAGCCAGTCATTCCAGTTGTAAAATTTAAAAAGTTTGCACAATTAACAATGAAATGCTGTCAAAAGAAATATCAGCCAGATAGACCGAGTTCAGTGTGAAGGGAGATAACTATACACAATGAACAGCATAGAATATACCAAATGCAGTAGGTTATCTCCCTTGATATTATAACAGGAAAAAAGGCTTATGGGTATAGTTAAAACACACACGCAACAGCCTGCCAAATAAAGGACTGCCAACTTTTGGTCCTAAAATGCAGGTGGTCGTTTGAACAGGTTTAACTGTAGATTATGTAAGAATTGCTTTATCAATCCATCTGATGCAGTCACCTCATATTTAACCATCAAGATGACTAAAATGGCTTTTATTGAAGTGGCTGGCTCGATAACAGAGCCATTCATTCTAGTAATAAATTTTTAAAAATATTCTCTTAGCCTCCAAAGAGATATTCTCAAGAAATTTGCGAGTTAACCAGCTAAAATGTGATGTGGTGACCAATGATCTCAGTAATGTCTCACGATTGCTCGTGTTAAATTTCAGACTCAACTTTTGAATTAAACTCGGAAAGAGACGTCTAAATCACTGAGATCATTGCTTGTAAGGTTATTTCCAAGTAAATGTTCTTTGCTTCAGGTCGCTACACGATTGATGTGCTGTTTGGCGGACGTAAGATACAAGGCAGCCCATTCTATGTGGATGTATTTGATATATCATGTATCAGATTTGACAGTGTGAAGATAGGAAGCGTTGGTGATACAGCATCATTCAAAGGTTAGTCATGTCTAGCGAGATTAACACTTCTGTGGAGTGGGGGGGGGGGGGGTGGCAGGGATGCGGGCTTCTATGTGTGTGTGGGTTGGGGTGGGGTGGTGTTGCCGTCTCACCTCTGCGATAAAGCAATGAGTATGTTTAGATATGGTACATACAGGTGAGAAATAAATTATTGTTTCCGAAAGAAAAACAGAAACATGTTATTAAGAAATGATATGTTGAATATTTTGAGCATAATTGGATTGGAAGACATTGCTGCCTAAGGCTAGGCTTGCGCGATTTTTCGATTTAATCGTGAAGTTCGATTTATTTTTAAAATCACAATTTTTACGATGTAATTGAGGAAAAATCGGAAAATCGTCAAAAATTTCATGTTATTTTAAAATCTGGTGTGTACTTTTCCGTCGCATTTTATCAGTACATGAATACAATTAAAATCGATTCACGCCTGTGTTCCTTACTAATCACAACACAAAGCGCTACAATAAACAAGTTAACAATAGCGAGGTAACACCTTTGTCATTGAGAAAACCAGCTAGTTACTCCGTCGAATCGCCATATAATTTTCTTTCTTTCGCTGCAGACCCTGAGTCTGTCGTGAAATGCCAAGTATATACTTAGTTGCAGAGTGTTAGGCAATCAGTGAGCATAATTCTTTTTAATTCTAGAATTAGCAATTTCAGGCGGTGTAATAATTTTTTCCTTTTGATTCGGTTGTCGTGTCAAATTAAAGAAAATAAAGAAACAGCATTCCAGATTGTTTGATTTTGAACTGTGCGTTCTGCTGATTACTCTTAAATGTAAATTGTACATTCTGAAAGCAACTATAAACTGCACGAAAGGACGAGTTTACGCCGTTACACTCGTACCTACTCAAAGCTAAAGTCCTATGTATGTGGATTGCGCAGTATCTTCCCGGGTATTAGCATATTAGCATCTTCCCGTTACTCAGGTAATGACCTAAACTCGTCATACAAAGGGACGTTATAAGCGGAAGCTGATACATCGTGTAATTTTTATTTTTTTCCTCGGCGACATTTTATCTCAAATTTTGATGAGATAAATAATGTTTATTAAACTATACGCAATATTTAAGCGGTCCCAATTCATAATTTCACTCCCGCGATAATGGATATAATGTATACATTAAACATAGACGTAGGATGGTAAGAATTTGTCGCATGAAAATGTGTTCTAATTTCGTGATATTTTTGTATCATTTATTTCAACGTTTTCTAGAAACAAGTCACGTTACCCCCATTTATACTTTTGGGAATTTGGACCCACGATTTAATCGAAAATCGCGATTTTTATAAAATCGATCGCGATGTTTCAAAGCAAAAATCTCGCAAGCCTACCTAAGGCAGCAATGTCTTCCAATCCAATTATGTTCACAATATTCAACGTCTAGGCAGTAATGTTTTCCAATCCAATTATGTTCACAATATTCAACGTCTAGGCAGTAATGTTTTCCAATCCAATTATGGCCACATTATTCAACGTCTAGGCAGTAATGTTTTCCAATCCAATTATGTTCAAAATATTCAACATTACCTTTTATTTTGTTTTAGAAACATTTTACGTTATTTCTGATTTGTACTGTACTTTTCAATCATCGCCAATCAAATAAAAGAATGGACTACAGAAACGTCTCTAACTGTTTTTAAAAGCACAGAGATATTGTAGCGAAACTTGAGTAACTAACTTGTGCATGTTAAACAATCATGTATGCTATGTCAAAAAATAGACAGACAGACAGGCACTCTTGCAGACAGACAGACCAGATGGACAGCCACAGTTGAAAAGGACAAGGATGTGTGTTCTTTACCTCTACGTGTTGGTCAGGATTCTGACAACAATATTTTCAATCCTGGATATTGTTTTAATACATGTACTAGTCTGGCGACTTGCAACTAGTATCTGTCAGTTTGTCAAACCGCCTGTCTGTCAAATTTTTTACATTTCTGACAAAGCTTCTTAAGTCGCAACTATAGCGTGCCACCCTTGTTTTTCTAAGTCGGTCCAAAACGGCTTGTGAAGTCGTGTTGAGAAATGTTCATTTTCGGAATAAGAGAAGACTATTTTTGAAAATTTACCAATTGAAGGATTGGCTCGATAACGGGAAATGAAAATTTCGTTTAACTACCTTAAGGTTTAAAGGATTATAATAATTTGATTTCCGCTCGAGTATCATATCAGATTTGCACCAAATTTATGATGTTATTACCTGGTGTATCATTAGCCCACCTGTTCACAATAAAATTTTCACAAATTCCCTCATGTATTCATTTCATCCATATTTGTGCATTTTCCTCCATTTTCAGTTGACTTCAGCGGTGCTGGGACAGCGGATTACGCTCTCCATATTGTCGGACCCAATGGAAACAATGTACCCTATGAGTTGGAGGAGAAGGGTGAGGGAATACGCATCACATTCCATCCAACAGAGGCTGGACGCTATAAAGTATTCATGACATACGGCAACATGGATGTTCCAGGTATTTGGCCAACACAATGTCAATAACCCTTTAAACCATACAGACCAGGAGCAACAAATTCTTTTTGATATAAGGAATGTTTCGTTGAATATTTTAAAACTAATTTGACTGGAAGTTGTTGCTGCCTATGGCAGTAGCAGCTTCCAATCAAGATAGTTTCAAAATATTCAACAGCTTTTTTGTATCGCTGTCTTGAAATTTAGGCACTGGAATTTCAAGGGATAACGGGTTAATGATATTTACAGAAATACTATTGATAAATTTAGCCTAGTTACGCATAAATGCAGGTATGCATGTATCTACATTTCCATGACTTCACCCACCCACCCACCCCAACTACAAAATGTTTGAAAGCATCATTTTACTCGATCACTCAATTGTGCGTCTGGATCCAGAATGACCTGTTATAGATTGAGTGCTGCCCCTTTAGGAGGCGGTGGCTCATTGTGGGGGCTAGCTCTTAGGACTAATTAACCGGAGAACCTACCGTCGATGGAAACATGAGTAATCTCCTTCGCTTCTTCCCTCTCCACCCAGGAGTGTAAATGGGTACCAGTGTAAAAACTGGGGAAGTTGCCAATAGAAGATTGAAATAGAACCGTCCTAGATATTGCGTGAATGGGACCTGGAATCAGGGACTTGATAGACTCCAACCAAATCATTAACTTCTGTAGCGATCAAATGGGTAAAAACCAGCATCTGCAGTGATCTTGAGAAATGTACATATGAAGAAAAGACTATTTTTGAGAAAAATATACCGAGCCAGTCATTCCAGTAGAAAATGTTAAAACTCAAGTCTTCTCTTGGCCTGCAAATGGATGTTTATCAAGACCACTGCAGAGACCATTTTTATACCCCGCCAAAAGATTTGGCGGGGTATTATGTAATGGCGCCGTCCATCCGGGCGGGCGGGCGGCAGAGTGGTTTCCGGATGATAACTCTGTTACTGTTTGTCGGATCGCATTGAAACTTCATAGGGTGGTGGGACTAGGCCTGGGGAAGAGACCTATCGAAATTGACGGAGTTTCTGGATGATAACTCAGTTACCATTTGTCGGATCGCATTGAAACGTCATGGAGTGGGTGGACCAGGACTGGGGAAGAAACCTATCGAAATTGACAACGATCAGAAATCCAAGATGGCCGCCAGCCACCGGTAGCCATCTTGAAAATTGGTTTCTGGATTATAACTCCGTTACCGTTTATCGGATCGCTTTGAAACTTCATAGAGTGGTTGGACTAGGTCTGGGGAAGAAAGCTATCAAAATTGACAATGATCCGAAATCCAAGATGGCCACCGGTGGCTATCTTGAAAATTGATTTCCAGATGATAACTCTGTTATCGTTTATCGGATTGCTATGAAACTTCATAGGGTGGTTGGACTACGTCTGGGGAAGAAACCTATCGAGATTAACAATGATCCAAAATCCAACATGGCCACCAGCCGCCGGTGGCCATCTTGAAAATTTGTTTCGGGATGATAACTCCGTTACCGTTTATCGGATCGCTTTGAAACTTCATGGAGTGGTTAGACTAGGTCTGGTGAAGAAACCTATCTAGATTGACAATGATCCGAAATCCAAGATGGCCACCATCCACTGGTGGGCATCTTGAAAATTGGTTTCCGGATGATAACTCTGTTACCGTTTATCGGATCGCTTTGAAACTTCATAGAGTGGTTGGACTAGGTCTGAGGAAGAAACTTATCGAAATCGACACTGATCCAAAATCCAAGATGGCCGCCAGCCATGGGCTGCCATCTTGAAAGTTGGTTTCTGGATGATATCTCCGTTACCATTTATCAGATCACTTCCTAGGGTCGTTGGAATATGTCTGGTGAAGAATCCTATCAAAATTTACGATAATTCAAAATCCAATATGGCCACCAGTCAGCGGCAGCCATCTTGAAAATTGGTTTCCAGACGATACCTCCTTGACCGTTTAGCGGATCGCTTTGACACTTAATAAGGATTACTGGTCTGAGGAAGAAATAAATATTTCTGATAGCTGTCATTTATTAGTTTGTCATGATGGCGGGGTATTATGCGCCGTTTGCGGAGCTCTTGTTAGCCATCGTCACCATGAAAGGGTTAACTATCCTTGAGATTCCTTTAATTCCAGATGTGTTTACTCTACTTAACCCTTTAACCCGTAACCTTTTTAAGAAAATTTAAATTTTTTCTTAGAAAATGTCCATTTGCAGACCAAGAGAAAATTATTTTTGAAAAATTTTCACTGGAATGACTGGCTCGGTTATCGAGCCAGTCACTCCAGTGATAAATTTTCAAAAATAGTATTCTCTTGGTCTAGAATTGGGCATTTCCCAAGCCCACTGCAGAAGCCGTTTTTGGCTGATATGAGTGTTAAAGGGTTAAAGTAGGAATGAGCTTCTTAGACCATATGGCGTTTCTATTTCTTCACCGCATCTTCTACCATGTCATGGTTGAGAGGAATGACTCTCCCCATCTCCCTTGACAAATATCTAACTATTTTACCCACTGAAGGCCCAATATCTTGATTCCAAGACAGCTATCTACAGGAAACGTGTTAAAGGTTTTGAAACTAATTTGACTCAAACCTGTTGCACCCAGTCAAATAGTCAATAAAATATTCCCTAGTCATTTTGAGTCTGTAGTGGTTAACATGTTGATGCTGAACACAAGTTTGTTAGTGGAATAGATCACAAAAATGTGCAATAATGCAGGATTTCTGTTTATCCATCAATCATATGATGTCATAATCAACTACGTGATGTGTAGGATGACATCATAATCAAATACATCATGAATGACGTAGATAAGTTCATGAATGCTTAATTGGTGGCAGACTAAGCATTATCGTATGAATTATATCTTTACTATTTAATAAACATGCTGTTGAATATTTTGAAACTAATTTGACTGGGCGCTGTTTGCTGCCTATGGTAGCAGCAGCACCCTGTCAAATTAGTTTCAAAATATTCAACAGCTTACTTATATATTTTTTCGGGAAATTGATAGTCAGGGGGTGCACGGATCGATCTATCCCAACACAGGCTAAGTGTGGGTGGATTTTAGCTTTAAATGGGCGGGGCATAGTTAAAACTGGATTCTGCAGTTCTCATTCTTGTACTGGAATTACTTTGAGATTTTCTTTTAAATTTCATTCGAAGGAAACCTTTTCATAATCACATGACATGATTTTATGTACACCGTGCTCGTAGGACCACCTAACTTACCGATCCACCATCTTTTGCTTCCAAAAGCTGTACCGCAGCAATAGCCAGTCACTTGTATAATGAGACCACGTGTCTTTAGTGACTAATAGGTTGCGTTACATCAGATAGGCATTCACGACATAAGTGATTATGATCTCATCCTACACATCGCGTAGTTTATTACGATGTCATATGATTGACTGAGAAACTGGATGCATGAATTCACAATCATACACACTGGGGAGATTTTCAACCATTATTTAACAGGTTAACGCTTGAATATTTGTGAAGAAAATAAAAATAATATCTTAGTGAATGTCCATTTGCGGGCCATGTTAAGACTATTTTTAGAAAATTTACGACTGGAATGACTGGCTCAGTTATTCAGAGTAGTCATTTCAATAGTAAAATTGAAAAAATGGTCTACTAGTGTTTTGGAAATGGACATTCCTTGAGTCCACTGCAAAGGCCAGTTTATGCGAGCTTGACCAATAAAATATTAATTATATGAACCTGTACGCTGAAATACAAAGGATCACTTATGTACAAAGTCTATTGAATATTTATAAGCTAATTTGTCTGGCAGCTGGTGATGCGTAGTGCAATAACAGGATTCTGTTAAATTCTCTTCAGAATATTCAAGAATGAACCTGTATGGTTGTTTATTAATGGAGGAATCCAGCCCTAGCTAAGCTCCACCCATGCATTGCCCATGTTAGGATCAATCAATCCCTGCATTTTCTGAATCTCAATTTCCAAAAAACTGTACAGGTAAGTTGTTGAATATTTTGAAACTAATTTGACTGGGTGCTGTTGCTGCCTATGGCAGCAACTACGCCCATTCAAATTAGTTTCAAAATATTCAACATAATGTTTATTAAATAGTAAAGACATACAATTCGTAAGAATTACAAGAGGTACAACAATACTTAGTCCACCATCAATTAAGCGTTCATGACGAACATATCTATGTCATTCATGACGTAATTGATTTTAATGTCATCCTACATATCACGTAGTTGATTATGACGTCTTATGATTGATGGATAAACTGGAATGCTCCATTAAAATTCTCAACAACTGCACACTTGCTCACAATAGGTGTCAAAAACATACAACCTGTCCACTTTCGTGTAGCGTTGTGAGCTTTCAGTTAGTCACAAAGCTACATCATTTTGATCGTAACATCAGCTAACATGTGACATATTTGATTATAACATCAGATATTTGATTAACAAATCAGATACCTCTATTGTTTTTGTGGGTCTTTATAGGCAGATTGCAGGATTGGTCAACAATGGGAAGAGAGTATTGTGTGTGTGTGTGTGTGTGTGTGTGTGCGTGTGCGTTTGTGCACCTGTCCACAGCTGTATTTAAAAGTCTATTGATTGGATTTGCTGCAAATTTTAACACAACAAATGCTGTTCGTACCCCACAGATGATTTTCAGACATTGGCCATTATCCAGATTTAAAAACCTGGATCCAGAGCAAATCATTTCAGATCTATGGATATCTTAGTAATTACTGGTTCAATTTCACTCACATTTTAACATAAGAAAGATTGTGACTGACTGCACACTCTGATAACACAACTTTCTGGAAAATGTTTAAAATATGGAAAATCCCACAAAGAACTTAAACCGTATAAAAATGGGTGGGTCTGCAATCGCTGTTTGCTCTCCTATTTCTGTTGATTCTCGTGATGTTTCAAGTTTTCTTACCTCTGAGCAGTGGATATAGTGTTATGGTTATGCGGGGTAGAGAGAGGAGGGCGGTGGTGGACCAGAGTCTGATATTCAGAATTCTAAGCATGTGTCCAGCCATGTCATACCTTATTCACCTGAGCTATTATCTGACCACTGACCACTTTACCCCCTCATGTACAAGTTGTATAGTTACATTGAAAATGTAGAATAGCCAGTAATTGTAGGCGCAGAATACAGACACAGAAATGGATAAAGGCGGCTCTGTCAATAAGCAGCATGTTAGAGAAACTGGTTTGACAGGTTTTCATTCAAAGTAATAAACCAGTTACACATTTGCCCAATACTAAATGAGCTCTGGCATTGATTGAATTAAATAGGAACTTTGAACATGATTTCTTGGCGAAGATATGTTTTGTAAAATCGCTATATTAGTCTCTTCAGTGTTTACATATTTACACTTTTAAACTCAAACAAGATTAAAAGATGAACTTATAGTTTAGGAATAAATATTTTACCATTGATACTTCTCAATGTGGCAAGATTTTAGAATTTTGTAGTATGGAATTTGTGGGTAAATAATTGAATTTGACTAATTAGTAACGTTTTTTAAATTTTATTTAAATACAAATCTTTGTGTTAAAAAATTATATTAGGAATTTAAGTACTTTCAACATTTTTAATTCCAATAACAGTTCATTATATGCCTCTAGGGTTAACCAAATTTCTGACAATTCATCCTGGATTTTGTGTTAACACTTATTTCCTTATTAACTCTCCATGCAAAATTTCTGCAGACTACATTTTCCTTGGGGTTTAACTCTGAATATGTTGAATATCCTGAAAACAATTTGACTGAAAGTTGTTGGTGACTAAGCCACCAACAACTTTCAGTCAATTTGTTTTCAAAATATTCAACAGGTCTAGAGTTATTGCCCATTGGATTTACCTTTTATCTTTTACAGACCAGTAATGAGAAATCCTCTATAATGTAAAGACTATTTGGCTGAATGTTTTGAAAATTATTGCAACAATTGGTTCCAGTCAAATAAATTTCACAGAGTAAACTATTCAACAGCTTTCCGGTATAGTTGTTTTGAAATTAAGGCACCATCATTTAAAGAGTTAAAGGGTTAAATTTCAGACAGAAGTCATCGTGAATGTTGTATTTACTTTCTGTTATTTCCTTATTGCTTAGCCTTTCACCTCTGAATTCTAACCTGTTTCATTGTACAGTTCCCTTGACATTGATAACAGATATTTAATTTGAGAATAGTGCTTTTAATAGTTCATGTTTAAAGCAACAACTATTTGCAATATTAAATGTAGCCATATCTCAAATTGTACAGTCATATTTCCTAAGTTATCTACAGAACTTGTTTACAACTTAATGCGCAGGTGCAATATACCAGAGTTTTCAAAGGAATAAGAAATTACCTGTAGCAGTTCAAAATCTCTTTCATTTATTCTGCATGTGCCTGATTCGCTACTCCTTCCAAAATATCTCTGGATAGATAATTGAATAACTGCCTTGATCACAATTTGTAGTTTCTAAAGATTGACATCAACTTAATATATTTACACCCAAAAAAACCCTGATCATATTTGTGTTTCTCGATAACTACGGTACTTGAGTGGATTGCGAGGCGGTGAGAAAAGGTAGGATATCACGCTTTCAGCGTGTTCAAAAGATATTATCTATAATAATGCTGAAGCAAATATGGTTATATTTCTAAGCACCATTATTGCGTATAATACAGGGCTCTATCAAAATTAGTCTGAGTCTTAACGCTTTGATCATCAAAGAAATAAACAAATTTGTCATGATGTACAGAATATTGTGTTGAATATTGTGAAAGTAATTTGTCTGGGAGCTGTAGGCAGCAACAGCTCCCAGTAAAATTGCTTTCAAAATGTTCAACAGCTTTCCTCTGTACTTGTCTTGAAACTGGTATTTCAAGGGTTAAATGGTTAAATGTATTCTCGAGTTAAATTGTTTTCAGTTTCTCATTATTCGGTAGCTGGCATTATTACCCACACCCCATAAGGTGAAGAGGGGTTTGCAATCCGGTCTCTGTCAGTCTGTCTGGAGCGTCTGTCTGTCTGGAGCTGTATCTAAAGAACTCGTGATCCGATTTGGCTCAAATTTTAACACAAGAATGGAATTTGCCATTGTGTATTGCTAGATGTTGGCCATATGATCCGTATAAAAGACCCTGGATCGAGATCAGACCACATTTTTGATCTGTGAATGTTGTGGAATCTACTTGTCCGATTTGTCTCAAATGTTATCACAGCCGAAAGGGTGTGACATGATACACTAGGATTCCACAATGTTGGGCATGATAAAAAAAAATCTTGACAATCTGAAAAACATTTTGCAATCTAACAAAAACGTGACAGCTAGAGTTTGCAATTTCTGATCGCTCTTGTTATAGCCACAGGTGGTTGTATCAGTTACTAATGAATCTTTCCAGATTATCCATCAATCATATGACATCATAATCAGCCACGTGACGTGTAGGATGCCATCATAATCAATGATGTCATGAATGATGTATAGATAAGTTCATCACGATCACTTAATTGATGACGGACTAAGCATTGCTGTATGAATTGTATGTCTTTACTATTTAATAGCTATAGGCAGCAACAGCACCCAGTCAAATTAGTTTCAAAATATTCAACAGCTTACCCATATAGTATGTTTCTGGAAATTGATAAACAAGGTGATCAGGGATCAATCGATCCCAACAAGGGCCGAAGTGTGGGTGGAGCTTAGCTAGATTCGGGCGGGGCATAGCTAAAACTGGATTCATCTGTTGGTAGTGTTGGTAATTTGTTGTTGTCAACTTAAGATAGCAAGAGGTTTACACTACAACTTAGTTTGAGGAAGCTTAAGCTAGCTTTTGTGTCACACAGGTTTGACTTAATTGTATGGAAAAAAAATATTAACATTTTTTTCTGCTATTGTGTCTGCTTTAATTTATCAGTTAGACATATAGCTAGTCTTCATTTTGATACTGATTTTGCTCAAAGTTGTTGTTGTCTGTGACAGCAACAGCTTTCAGCAAAACCAATGTCTAAATATATACAGCAGTCGTCAACCAGCGCATATAAAATTTAAACACTCACAATGTCATTAAGACCACGAAACATATTATTGCATGGGTTTGTTCATTTGCAACATGATCAGATGATTTTCTTTTCCTAACTTTTGTACTTCAACTCTATAGAGTCGGGAAGCTAATTTGTATCTCAGGACCATCATCAGCTCATGTCCCGCATGAACTGAGGCCCTATCTGGCTGGTTATACTACCAAATTAACTCACATTTTGAATGGATTTCTATTGTTCCACTACTAATGCTGACCGCTAATTTGGCCACTTCTCTAAATTAATAAGACTATCTCACCAATAAGACCATCCCTCTAATAAGAACACATAATTAAGCCTTTAACCCGCGAATTTGTTCAATTTTCTCATAGAAAATGTCCTTTTGTAGACCAAGAGAAAACTATTTTGAAAATTTACCACTGGAATAAGTGCACATCATTAATAAGACCACATCACTCATAATACTACATCACTAATAAGCCTACATCACCAATAAAACCACATCACTAATAAGGCCGCTACATCACTAATAAGACAACATCACTAATAAGACCACACTACTAATAAGACAACATCACTAATAAGACAACATCACTAATAAGACCACACTACTAATAAGACAACATCACTAATAAGACAACATCACTAATAAGACCACACTACTAATAAGACAACATCACTAATAAGGCCACACTACTAATAAGACAACATCACTAATAAGACAACATCACTAATAAGACAACATCACTAATAAGACCACATCACAAATAAGACCACACTACTAATAAGACCACATCACTAATAAAACCACATCAAAATAAGACCACACTACTAATAAAACTGCATCCCTAATAAGACCACACTACTAATAAAACCGCATCACTAATAAGACTGCATCACTAATAAGACCACACTACTAATAAAACTGCATCACTAATAAGACCGCTACATCACTAATAAGACAACATCACTAATAAGACCACACTACTAATAAGACAACATCACTAATAAGACAACATCACTAATAAGACCACACTACTAATAAGACAACATCACTAATAAGACCACACTACTAATAAGACAACATCACTAATAAGGCCACACTACTAATAAGACAACATCACTAATAAGACAACATCACTAATAAGACAACATCACTAATAAGACCACATCACAAATAAGACCACACTACTAATAAGACCACATCACTAATAAAACCACATCACTAATAAGGCTGCTACATCACTAATAGGACCACATCACAAATAAGACCACACTACTAATAAAACTGCATCACTAATAAGACCGCATCACTAATAAGACTGCATCACTAATAAGACAACATCACTAATAAGACTACATCGCTAATATGACAACATCACTAATAAGACCACCTCACTGAAAATACCACATCACTAATAAGACTGCATCACTAATAAGACCACACTACTAATAAGACCGCATCACTAATAAGACTGCATCACTAATAAGACCGCATTACTAATAAGACTGCATCACTAATAAGACTTCATCACTAATAAGACTGCATCACTAATACGACTGCTTCACTAATAAGACTGCATCACTAATAAAACCATATCACTAATAAGACTGCATCACTAATAAGACCAGATCACTAATAATACCGTATCACCAATAAGACCACATCACTAGTAAGACTGCATCACTAATAAGACCACACCACTAATGAGACCGCATCACTAATGAGATCGCATTAGTAATGAGAGCGCATCAGTAATAACACCACATCACTAATAAGACTGCATCAATAATAAGACCACATCACTAATAAGACCATATCACTTAATAAGACTGCGCTACTAATAAGACTGCATCATTAATAAGACCACATCACTAATAAGACCACATCTCTAATAAGACTGCATCACTAATAAGACTGCATCACTAATGAGACCGCATCACCAATAAGACAACATCACTAATAAGACTACATCACGGATAAGACCATATCACTGATAAGACCATATCACTAAACTAATAAGACCGCATCACTAATAAGACGGCATCACTAATAAGATTAATAAAACCTTCCCCTAATAAGAACACATTGGTAATACATTGGTAATAAGACCACATAACTAATAAGACCACCCACTAATAAGAACACTCTACTAATAAGACTTTACCCCTGATAATACCACTCCACTAATAAGATCAGTCCACCAATAAGTGCTCCTTCTTAAGGAAACACCGCTTATAATGCCAATAACAAACAGTACTCCGCTTTTAACCCTTGCAACTCTGGTGTCAAAAATTTCAATTTTCAAATTAAATTAAAAGATTAACTGCTGGTGTTCATTTTTCAATAAATTTGCTGGGAGATGGTGCCGTCGTAGATAGCAACATCTTCCACCAAAATTGTTGAAAAATTAAGACCAGTTTCTTTGATATTGACACAGTCAAAGATAGAATATTGACATCAGAAAACCACTGGACTAATGAGGCAAGCCCACTACTTAGACTGGTAACGTATAGAACCATATCAGTAATAAGACCTGTAACCATGCTAATAATGGAACCTCATTAATAAAATGAATTCCACATGTCTTATGTTCAACGCAAACACACAGGAAAACCGTTGAATATTTTGAAATTAATTTGACTGGCAGCAATGGCTTCCAGTCAAATTAATTTCAAAATATTCAACAGAATAATATTTATAAATCGTAAAGAATATACTATTTCCTGGGAATTTTTTGGTGATAAGGTTAACATTTTATTCTCTATTATTACATATTTCTCTTTCATCTCAGAATTAAAATTACCACGTCTAGAAAAATAATAAATCACATTTTTTCATCTCGCACACAATGGATGAAAAATCCCGTAGGCGTTTATTTTCTACAAATGAAAAGTTTAACTCAATGCAGTGTTATTTTAAATAATTTTTGTGTCATTTCTAACCTACACAATTTGTCATAAAGTATTCACTGGTATATATATATATATATATATATATATACAATATGTAGAGACAGTACTTAACGGCTTAATTTAAGCATACGTGTCAAGGGGCGGGCGGTAGTTGTTGTAAATCAGAATTCTCAATTTTTGGCAAAGTTTTGCTGTTTAATGTTTGACAAATATTCTACCTTTCGATTATATCTGTTACATATCTATCCATAAGCTCCTACTGATTAATATTTTGAAATCAATTTGACTGATAAGTTGTGACCTATAAAATTGTTCGCAAAATATTCAGCAAATTTCATATTTAGGTCTGTATTGCAATAAAACACATGTTTCGGGAATTCAGAAGTAAATTGTATAAAAACCTAATGTATATATGTATTTGTTTAAATGCAAACCATGGAATCCATTAAATGATGATTATTTTCTTTGAATTGCACATTTAACCGTTTAACCCTAAATTTTTTCAAGTTTTAATTTTCCCATAGAAAATGTTCATTTACAGGTCAAGAGAAAATAATTTCTGAAAGTTTATCACTGGAGTGACTGGCTCGTTTATCATATTCCAAGATAATTTATATATGATTTAACATATTCGGTTGAATATTTTGAAATTAATATGACTGGAAGCCAAAGGTGGCAATGGCGTCCAGTCATATTAATTTCAAAATATTCAACAGCTTTCCTGTTTGATTGCCCTGAGATTGAGATATGAGGCATTTATCTGTGAAACGGTTAACAGATTTCAGTTAATATTTTCTGTCATCATATTCACATGATTCATTTTGTCAATGTTCAGAAAAAGTTGTGTTGAATTTCAATTTTTTGGGGTTCCATATATATATATATATATATATATATATATCTTTAACGAATTATGAATTAAAAAAAATATATATACTGTATATATAGATATATATATGTAAGTGAGCATCACCATGACGATGACGATTTTGCTTGACTAATCCTTGAGATTAAATAAAAGAATCTTGAGTTTTACCGTTTGTGCGTCGTCCCAGTTCGTAGGTAGACTTTCAACGATTGCAGTATTTACTTCAAATTCATATTTATGCTATGCACACATACATGTACTCTGTACACACATTCAAGTTTTAGAAATGCTTGAATAGTCATCATAGTTGATAAGTAGGTTATAAATGCGGAAAAACTTGCGATTTTCAAAAATAGGATGTATATAAAGATAAGATTAATGCATATAAATGTGTCTGACTGATTAAGTGATATTTCTGAATGAGTCTCCGTTATAATGGCTGGATGTAATTCGAAGTTTAGTTTCAATTGTGACGTTGCGTTTAAGAAGCTGTCTGATTCGTTGGTGTTTTTGTTTGATAGTACTGTGAGCTATGTGACTTAAGATAATTAGACAAGTTCATCCTTCAGCTTGGAAAATCTTAGCACCTAATAGCCTAATCAACTGACCCATACATACTGGTCAACCCTTTCACTGACCTATCCCTGAAAAAATTAATTCTTTATTATATAAAACTTATTCTGTTGAATATTTTGAGATTAATTTGACTGAAAGTTGTTGCTGCCTAAGGCAATGGCTTCCAGACAAATTAATTTCAAAATATTCAAGTTTGAAAATGAGATATGGGGAATTCATCGGTGAAAGGGTTAACCCTTTAACCCTCAAATTTGTTTAAGAAAATTTCAATTTTCTCATTAAAAATGTCAATTTGCAGCGCAAAAGAAGATTTAAAAAAATAATTTCCACTGGAATGAATCGGTTATCGAGTCAGTCCTTCCAGTGATAAATTGTCTTCACATAGACATTTCCCAAGACCGCTGCTGTGAGCCATTTTTGGCTGATGTGAGTGTAAGAGGGTTAACTAGATGACATACAGTATTACTGTTGCATGGTAACCCTTCAGAGGTCAAGATTTTTTCAAGAAAATTCAAATTTTCGCTTTGTGAATGGCCATGCATTTTAGAACCAAAAGTATACTATTTTTTAAAGATTTCTCGCTAGAATGACTGACTTGATATCCGAGCCAGTCATTCCAGTGAAAAAATTTGAAAAATACTCTTTTCTTGCCCCGAAAATAGACATTCTTCAAGACTCTGGGAAACGTCAGTTTTGCCCAACCTGGCCATTAAAGGGTTAATCATATTGACTTGATGTCTTGCTGTTCAGTTGCTGCCTTAGGCCTGCAGCAACAACTTTCAATCAAATTTTTTAGAGAATACTCAATAGAATACCGTAGATCATAAATTATTGTTGTTTCAATTAACAATTCAATGTTCATATCTAGATTTAGGTGTTGAATATCTTGTGTATAATCTGATTGATGGTTCTTAACCATTTAACACTCAGCCAAAAGCGGCGTCTACAGTGGTCTTGAAAAATGTCCATTTTCAGACCAAGAGAAGACTAGTTTTGAAAATTTACCACTGGAGTGCCTGGTTCGATAAGCGAGGCAGTCATGCCAGGGGTAAAATTTCAAAAATAGTCTTCTTTTGGTCTGCAAATGGACATTTTCTATGACAAAATTTAAATATTCTTGAACAAATTTGAGGGTTAAAGGGTCAGATTACTTCATTTTGTCTTCTGCAGCAACAACTTTTGATCAAATTATTCTCAAAATATTTAACAGAATTGTATTACTTCGATTAAAGTGGCATTTATCAGCTATTATTTCTGTTATATCTGTTGAATTGTGATTTGTTTAACGCTTTTATACTCAAGCTGGCCAAAAACAGTGTCTACACTGGAATTGATAAATGTCCACTTGCAGAACAAGACATGGATATTTTTAATAATTTAGCACTGAAATACTTGGCTGGTACGATTAATGAGTCAGTCATTGCAGTGGTAAATTTAGAAAAATAATCTGGTCTACAAATGGACAATTTCTATGAGAATGGAATTTTTAAAAACAAATTTGCGCCCTGCAAAGGGTTAAGTGATTGATGGGCCTGTGTGAATTTATTCATCCATATATTCCATGCACAACAAGTTATGTAAAATAGGTTCTAATATAGTTTTGAAAATTATTAAAATTAATTTAACTGGAAGCTGTTGCTGCTTTAGGCAGCAAAAGCATCCAGTTAAATTATTTTTTAAACATTCAACAGTTTTCCCAATGCTTGCTTGATGGGTTTATTCAGATTGCATGTATATGCGGTATATTGTATCTTCTAACACAGCTTTTGGAGATATAAAGATGAGACTATCAGGAGATGGATTGTGATAGGACTAAACAAAAACGTGGATAAACTTTTATCTTAAAGATATACATAACTAGAAGAAACAATATACATAACTAGAAGAAACAAGGATGTTGGCCCGGGAAAGAGCACCATCATTCAGCGAGCGTTCTGGTCTCGTCTTGACGGAACTTCTAAAAACTTTGAAGAATGTCAATAAGCAGGCTGTTGACCACGAATATATGACAGCTGTGGCTGCGGAGAATGTGTCACAACTGGATGCTGGTCAAGTAGATGTTAATGGTCATTCTGATGAAGTAGAATTGAGAGTGAGTCGATCCCAGAATGAAAAGGGGTCAGATAGTGTAATTTCTGTGGACAAACAGGAATTTTTGGAAAGTAACTTGGTTAATGTTGTGAGTGTTAGTGAGAGAATATCGATATTTGGTGAAAAAGTTCAACCGCGAAAGAGTATTGTAATTGAGGAATCTGTGTCTAATCAAGCTGGTGGTAGTCCTTACACTGATAGCTTTGCTTTACCACCACTTCCTCCGATTCCACCACCTGATTTGCCGCCTGGGGTTGTAATGAATGGACTTAATATACCGCCGCCACCACCACCACCACCGCCCGTATCATTTCCGTCACCAGTAAGAATGTTAGATCATACATTCGCTAGAAGTTCTCATGAAAGCTTTAGCAATGATCAGCGCCAGAAATTGTTACCCGCCCGAACAACTGCACGCGAGAATGTGTTTTCAGAATTAAGCTCGGTGTTAAAAACACGTTTCCCCATTCATAATGATGGTGATGATGTGGTAGAAATAAAAGACAAAAAGCATACAGATTCTGCCCCAGAACATGTGCAAGAAATTGATTATAGTAAAAATCTGAAATCTGGCATCCAGAATAGAAAGTCTAGTCAAGGGCGTGTATATGAAAATGTTATTGCTCTGAAGAAAAATGTCCGCTCAAAGATTGAATCATCAGTGAATAGAGAAGAAGCTTCACCAGTGAAGTATGAGTATCATCCCTATGAAAACTTTCAGATTAAAAGCAAACGTGATATTAATAAAAATATGAACAATGTTAACCTCAGCCTGCTACACGGTTTGGATGTTGAAATCATTGATCGTGTTTCTGCTAAGATGCGATCATCCAGTGTTAAAGAAAATACCATCAGTGCATCATCTAATAAAGGGACGAGTAATCTTTCAAAACCTGTTATCGCTCATAATATGTCAAAAAGTTCGAGTGTGAAAAATCTTCCATCAACTAATGCTACACATGTACAGGAGAAAAGGTCTCAAAAGATAGGCTCAATACATCCAGTGCTAAATGACAAAATTGTTAACAATGTTGTTACAAAGGCATCACCTAGTGTTCCAGATATCCAGGTAAAGGAAGCTCCTCTTTCTAAGGACACAGGTGGTGATAAAAATAATAACAGCCCACGTAATCTCAATGGTCAGGAACCTGTTTTAAAAGTATCTGACTTAATACAGAACTTTCAAGGCAAAAAAGATGATATTAACCAGATTTCCGCATCACCCCAGCGGCAGAGTGATAAGCTAGCAAAATCAACTGATCATAAAACACCATATGATGGATTATCCACAGAAAGACCTGGCCCTTATATACCGGACAAGGTCTATGTAAATATCGTTGAATTAGACAGTGTAACCAGTGGCAGTGGCTTAGCATATCTGGACAGAGAAAATCAGAATACTATCACTAAGCAAGATGTGCTAAATGGTGAGATTGGATTATTGTCAGAAGTGAGCGTGGAAAAAGGTAGAACAAATTTAGAGGTATCTGAAAAGTATGATGCAGGTACCCATGATACTGCTCACTTAGATGATGTAGGGAGTTCAGTGTATAGCAATTTGTATGATATACAAGAGCGACCAAAATCAAGTTTACAAGAAGATGAGTCGGAAACAGGTGAGCTGCATTCGTTAGATCGCTTTGTTACAAGTGGTACAAAGCTTACTCAAGAGGCTAGTGAAGATATAATCAGCTGTCAGATTGAGACAGGATCTGTGTTGACAGCAAGTTATGGAACATTCAAGGACGATCTTATTGTGACATCATCTTTAAGAGGAGAAGATACTGATCGATACTCATTAACTGATGTCACGTCAATCCAGAGTGATCTAAGCGAACCATTTATCGAGGAAGACATTCTACTCCCAAGCGAGCGCATACAGCGTATAATTGAGTTATTAAACGATGCCAATAATGATGTCATCACATGGCGGACAGCTTCTGAAGATGATGATGAGAGGGATGATAACAATGTGGATGAGATTACGACAACTGAACTTAATAAGTACACTGAGCAGAATGAGAATGTTAATGCTAGCACCAATGCTACACAGTCCAAAGGGTTTCGCGGAGTTGAGCCACAGCCAGGTGTAGTGTCACATAGTTTGGAGCTTTATCATAGTGCATTGTCACCAAATAGTGATCAGCCTGGTGGCTTAGGGTTATTAGCTGAAGCTACTGACGATGATGGTGAGGCTGTGCAAAAAGTGAAGACTGATAATGCAGATGATGATGCAAATGAGGATGAAGCACAGGGTTTGATGGATAGTCATTCTAAACAAGATGAGAAAGTTCTCCATGCTCATTTACATGTAGTTACTCCGGTGGCAGATGCAAATACGCCTCCTGTAGCAGAACATAGTCATATATCCCTGGATACTTCAGAATTTGATAAAGCTGATTCACTGTCGCTACATAGTAACCACTCCTTATGTAGCAATAATTCTATACACAGTCGACACAGCAACAGTTCTGTCCCCATTCATTCACAGAAGCCGTCGATATCTGAACATCTCCATAGCCAGGCTATAGTGAGTAACCATAGTGAGCATTCAATAGCGAGTCGCAGTAGCACCCATTCTGTGAAAAGTCACCATAGTAATAATTCAGAAGGTATTGGAAGTGACGAGCAAGCAGTGCCATTAGCAAGCATCTTGACCAATGGAATTCATCAAGGCAATGATAATGATGAGATGGAGAATGTTATTATATTCCATCAAATACCAAATTTAAGCAATCGAGACAAAATTACGCTTGGTTTGAATGGGACTCTTGCAGATGCGATAGTTAAAGAGGAAACTGAGACATTGCATGCTGAATTAATTGATCATGCAATAAAGCCTGCTGCACCGGAAATATCTTCAACCCTAGAGAGTAATCACCCACAACCTGATGACCTGATCTCAGTTTCTACCATGGACTTTGATGATGTCTATGCAGGTGGGAATTCAGGTACACTTCAGAGCATTGGTACCTCAATAGATGATGAAGCTGAACTGGCTGATGCTTACCTTAAAGATGCTGATGCTGATTTTGATACAATGAAGCTGGTCAAAGAAGGACGAGGGTATCTCAAAGGTCAGGCTGATGCAGATCAGATGCCCGAAGATAATACATTTTCTCAGAAGACATCAACTACAGAATTTAAGACATATTCAGAAACAATGGTTTCAACAACGGTGTGGAATGAAAAACCTGACACAAAGCATGAGTATGTGTTAGATTCAAAAGACGAGAATGCTGCACCCTCTACAAGGCTTGCCAATGAAGATCCACAATCAAAGACTGAAGCAGATTTTGTTAATGTCGCACTCCTGGTGCAACAAGCTGAAAATGACTCGACGCTCAGGACACAACACACTGAGCATTCCTCGACACTCACAACACAACAACCTGAAAATAACTCGGGACTCGTGACACAACAACATGAAAATGACATCATTGTAGGACAACATGATCACATTGATGGAAAAGTGTCTGAATTTAACCTGCCCAAAACAGTCATTGTGACTGATGAAAGTGCTTCCGCAACAGTAACATCAGTAGCATCAGATGATGCACCAAAACGGTTAAGTACAATGACTGAAGCTGCTATAGCAACTGGAATGCTTGATAACATAGTGAGAGACATGTATCTTTCAGACTCCGATTCAGAGGTGTTTTCACCAACATCTAAAACATTTACAACGGAAGCTGAGGTTCATGCTGCAGGAATTATCAGTGATGGAATTGATGTCACTACATTAGGTAATAACATGTCACAGGCGTTAGACAATGATGATAAATCTGATGATTTCCTTGACAATCGTAGTGATAAAGAAGGCCAGGGAAATGGTACCAATGTCGGTCAGGAAGATTATGAAGTACTGCCGAAGAGTGTCCGCTTTGAAGAAGTTGCTATGCAGAAAGAGAAACAAGACCAGAATTCACCTGATTATACAGAGCTTAATCAAGGCGTGATTGACTTTTCAATGGAACTTAGTGAAGGAGATGAAGAAGTAAAAGATTTGAATATAAAATCCTTGGCCTTAGGACATGATGGTATAACAAATGTTTCCTCACCTCAAGAGACAATTTCTCATCTTGTAACAATCACAGATGGAATGGAAGCTGGAAGTAGAAGGCATTTCGAGGCTCATGTGACCAAACATGAAACACTACAGAATGATTCTCATCAGAGCATATTTCATAATGATCTACCTAGCACATCTAGGCCCGTATCTGGACACATGGACATTGAGAAAGATGACAGCCAGCTAGTATCAGAACATGCTGAAGTGAAGGTTAACAGTCTTGTTAAGAGTTGGGAATTAATAAAGGATCCGCATGCTGAACAGATAACGGTAGAAGCAAAACAAGATAGATCAACTGCCCAGTCAACAAATCAATCTGTTAGCGTTATGCATAAAGAGGATAGCAATGGACACAATGCCCATCGGGAAACAACAGTCACCTATCATGATCCACAGACACATCCAGAGAGATATACGGATGGCAATAGTGGGCATAAAATTGTTAGCAAACAATCCTCTCTCGTTATGGTTCCGGATGATGAAGGCAAGATAGCTGTGAATCAAGGTCAGACCAATGGTTATCTGCACACAACCGGTGAAGGTGCTGGTGGTAAACGGAGAGATTCACTATCAAGGAGAAGATCAAGAGATGATCCTGATGTTATCTTTGACAATGCCTCACTCTTAAGACGTAGGTTTAGAAGTCCTGATTCTCACCACACAGACTTTGACCATTTAGATACAATTGTTATCGAAAAAATTGATGATCTACATGCATATAACAATAAAGGGATAGAACAGAATTCAATTGTTAGCAAGCCAAATCTGGTATATGAGAGGAAATCCACTTTGAAAACTAGCTCAAAATTCTCAACTAGAGACGATTTAACGAGAGAGGAAGATCTTCCCAAGCAACCTGCATTTATACAACAAATAAATGTCCGTGATCATCAAGCTATTTCTCCACGATCAAGCAGCAATGGCACTGCATCAACCTCTTCAGATCTAAATGAGCATGCAACGCAAAAGAAAGATCAAGTTATTCTCTATATGCCAGGACCCCAGTCTTTTAAACATGTGCTGCAATTGCAGAATAAACATATTTCACCACCAGGTGGATTAAATGTGAGTGCCTACTCACAAGAAAAAGTGGACATTGTAAACGTAGATATTACAGTACCTAGATTAAATAATGAATCAACACGATTTCAATCCAATGAACAATTTAAAAGTGATGTAATGAGATTTCGATCAATCAGCCCAAAACCAAGAAACAACGGTTCAAATTTAAGCAATAGTTACTACGTAAGTCGAGAAACCGGGGAACCTGTCTATGCTATTGTGAATAAGTCAGAAAGAAATATCAAAGTACATAGTGATAGTGCAGAATTGACATTTCGAAATAATGTTTCAAACTCGAGTAATGTAACAGTGACACTGCCGTACGCGGGAGAGACTCGGATTAAGGTTAGCCCAAGAACGACTTTAAGTGGAACTGGTGAGTTTGTGTATTATAGTACCTCATACCAATATTCATTGCAGAATCTCTACAATTATTTCTCTTGTCTATGTTATTAACCTAGCCTGTGTTATATAATGGTGAACCCTTTAATGGTCAAGCCGGCCAAATCCGTGTCCACGTGGTCTTGAGGAATGTCCATTTGCAGGCCAAGAGAAAACTATTTCTTTTAAATTTACCACTGGAATGCCTGGATCGATAACCGAGCCTAAGCCATAACAGTGGTATTTTAAAAAATAGCCGTCTCTTGGCTTGCAAATGGACATTAAATAAGCCAATATTTTGATTTTCTTGACCAAATTTGACCATTAAAGTGTTAAAACTGGTCATTTTCTGCCAAAAAGCCAGGCCATAAAACATATATAGAGATATGCATGTTAAACTGTCTCGCTACTGCGAACCACCAAACAGTAATTTCAATAAGCAGAAACTCTTAATTTGCTGAAGGTTTTGAAAACAATTTGACTGAAAGTTGTTGGTGGCTTAGTCACCAATAACTTTCAGACAAATTGTTTTCAAAATATTTAGCATATCTAGAGATATAACCCTTGGAATATGTCGTTTGCACAAACTCAGCCGTCCTGACAACGGTTAATTATCTTAATTTGCCTGCAAAGGTATCATTTTTCTGCTGACAACTGTGTCATCATCGTCAACAGCAGAAAAAATAACAGAAATTTAGTTTGAAAAGTTATTAATTGTCAAATTTCTCAAGAAAATTTCAGTTAGAAATATAATTTTTGAAAATTTACCATATGAATGACTGATGTGTATCCAAGCACTTTTGAATGAAATGCGTAACCCTTTAACCCTCGAATTCGTTCAAGAAAATATAAATTTTCTCAGAAAATGTCCATTTGCAGACCAAGAGATTATTTTTGAAAATTTACCACGAATGACTGGCTCGGTTATCGAGCCAGGCATTCCAGTGAAAGATTTTCAAAAATAGTTTTCTCTTGGTCTGCAAATGCACATTTCCTAACACCACGGCAGAAGCCATTTTTGACTGATATGAGTGTTAAAGGGTTAAAACTCTGAATCAATTGTTGGTGCATGAAATGGACATCCTGCAAGAGATCTCAGTACAACTGTCAGCAGGCTATTAATACATGCCACAAACTCACTTAGTGTTAGTTGCATCAGGCCTTGGTACAGCCTGCAGGTAACAGTATAAGCACGGGCAATCCTGAAAAAACAATTACCATCCATAAACACAGGGACAGACATGTATGGCGTTCACAAATTATTAGCCAATAGATTAGCCAACTACCCTTTTTATTAGCCAAATCTGAACTATTTTGGCCAATGATTTCCAATGTCTATGATCCATCACCATCAGGTAATGCTTTTAACTGAACGCAAAATACCAGATACAATGTTACGGTGAATATTTTGAAAGTAATTTGCCTGGAAGCTTCCAGTCAAATTACTTTCAAAATATTCAACGGCTGACCTATATGGGTGCTTTGAATCCGAGATATTAGGATTTCATAGTTTATTTGGTGACAATAATGGCAATGTTGCTTATATTGCTGTTATAAGTAATACATACATATAATAGTTACATAAAGATTCCTGTAAGATGTCCTTCAAAGGTAATTTAGTTGATTTTCTCCTGAGATATTATGTATAATAATATGATTGTAATCATTAGCCAAATATTTAGCCAATCCTACTTTTTATTAGACAGATCTCCAGTTTACTAGCGTTTGGCTAATTGGTGAACGGGTAGGTCTGTCCCTGAAACAAAGTAGCTTAATGTACCTCCAATCAAACTATCGGTACCCGCGAATACTTCGCTTCTCATAGGTACCCGTGCTTGCAGGACTTATGGATAGCTACAAAAACTAAATTTTCTCGATTGGTACCTTTATATATTCTACTGGACAACCTCGACAATCTGTACCAACAGTCACTTGCTGTCGGTGCCCAAGATACTAATGGTCTGGGTACCGACTGCACAAAAATATCATCAGTACCAGCATTTTATCGCTGATCCGGCACTGACAAACTCTGGCACCGAAGATACAATCAGTGCCAGAGCCGCAGGCTATAAAAGGAGGAAACAAACGATCACTGTAAGCATAGGCAATCTCCTTCACTCCACGTTGCCTCTCAACCCAGGAGGAGAAATGGGTACCGGTATAAAAACTGGGGAAGTTATCAATAATAGACTGAATGGCGCGAATGGAACCTGGAATCAGGGACTCGATAGACGCCAACCAAACCAATAACTAGTCGCCACGCATACAGACTTCGAGACAAAACTGAGATCGCAATGTAAGGTCTCTAGTTGAATTCAGTGTAGAGATAATACGTTGTTATTACCATCCCCACCCCACCCCCACCCAACCCCCTTTGATACAGGGGTATTGTATATGAGTAGGAAGCTGCATAATGAAATTTGTGGTCACTAATAGGTGACATTGGTACAAAATTTTGCCCATAACCCTTTAATGCCTAAATTTTGTCCAAAAATAAATAAAAAGTTTCCTTAGGTGTTCATTTCCATCAAAGAGAATAGTATTTTTGAAAATTTACCACTGGACTGACTGGCTCGTTTAATGAGCCAGTCATTCCAGTGGTAAATTAAAAAAAATACTATTCTCTTGGACAGCAAATGGACATTCGAACTGTAAGAGCACTTCAGAGGCTGTTTTTGGTCGGCTTCATCGGCATGAAAACGTTAACTACACATCTTGTCGTGTCTATCACAATTGAATTAATCATATTGGAATTACAAAATGTCAGGGATCAAATAGGTCAGGGATAAATCCTGGAAAATCAGAGAATTTCAGAATTATGAATCAAGGCCTGGAAAATTTACACAGATGTAGGGATGCCATAATCAATAGACCTTGCCGCTTTATCCATCCATCTTATGACATCATAATCAACTACGTGACGTGTAGAATGACATCATAATGAATGACATAGATAAGTGCATCACAAATGCATATTTTAAGACAGACTATGCGTTGTTGTATGAATTATATGTCTACTATTTAATCAATATTCTGTTCAATATTTTGAAGCTAATTTAACTGGGCGCTGTTGCAGCAACAGCACCCAGTCAAATTAGTTACAAAATATTCAATGGCTTACCTGTATAGTCTTCAGGAAATTGATAGTAAGGACATTCGGGGATCGATCGATTCCAACATGGTGAAGTGTGGAAGGAGCTTAGCTAAAGGTGGGTGGGGCATACCTAAAACTGGAAAGGGCCATTACGTTACATGAAGACTGACATCACAATCGTGACGACGTATTATATCCCCATCAAGAAACGGGCATAGTCTGTCAAGCAATTTTATTATTTTTAATTTACAATTTAATAACCATTCTGTTGAATATTTTGATACTAAATAGATTTGGTTGGGAGCTGTTGTTGCCATATAGGCAGCAACTGAGTCCACAGTCAAATTAGTTTCAAAATATTCAACGGCATAACATGTATATATTACCTTATACGCGTAAGTAAATTGCGATTCTGGGAATTCAGGGTTTAAAGTATATAAATCTTTGTGAACAAAAATAAAATATATAAATCTTTGTCAACAAAAATTGTTGTCAACATGTGCAAAAATGTTGACGGAGCTCTAGCTAGAAATGGGTGGAGCGTATAGCTATAAATGTGCATGGCATCTGTAGCACAATGGATCCCTCTTCTCATATGAGTCATGGCAATGTCGTGAAATGTTAACGCTTTGAATTCCAGCATATCGTTTTCAAGTCACAGATAGGCTGTTGAATATTTTGAAACTAATTTGACTGGTAGCTGATACTGCCAATTGTTTCAAAACATTTAACAGAATATTTATTAACTTGTAAACATCTTTTTGTATTTGATCTTCCGTTTCAAAAATGAAATCTTGTGTCTTTTGTGGCCAGGAGAGAGCGAGAGAGAGAGAGAGAGAGAGAGAGAGTCATGAAATTGTGATATATTATGTCATTGATATGTATTTCAATTTCGCAATATGGAATTAGTTTGACCGTTAACAATAACTTTTGCCAAATCACTTTGTCATTGTATCTGGGCTCTGAAGTTTAATGTGAAATTTAGATGTTCACAAAATGTAACCCTTTAATGCTCAAGACGGCTAAAATTGGCTTCAGCCATGGTCTTGTGAAATGTCCGTTTACAGACTAGAAGACTATTTTTTTTAAATTTAACACTGGATTGACTGGCTCGATAACCGGGAGCCAGTCATTACAATGATAAATTAAAAAAAATAGACATCTCTTAGTCTGCAAATGGACATTTTCTATAAGAAAATTTAAATTTTCTAGAACAAATTCAAGGGTTAAAGATTCAATCGTGCGAATCACTTTGTATAATATTAACCCCTTAAATTTCTCAATTTCAAGACAAATATACAGAGAAACTGTTGAATATTTTGAAACTAATTTGACTGTAATGTGTTTCTGACATTGGCAACTTCAACAGCCCCCCCCCCCCCCCCCCCCCCCCCCCAAGCAAATTTGTTTCAAAATATTCAACAGACTATCTACTACATCGTAAAGATGTTTCTGGTATATGAGATATAACGCGGTAATGGCAAACAAACCTGAGTTGTGTAGAATATATCTTCCTCTTGGCTGGCTTCGCATGACAATTTTCTTGTGAGAGGTTAAAGGTCAATCACGAGCTGTTTAAGTGATAACCGAGCCAGTCATTCCAGTGGTAAATTTCAGAAATAATTCTATCTTGGTTTACAAATAGACATTGTCTATGGGAAATTTGAAATTTTCTTGAAAATTTATGAGAGTTAAATGATTAAGATGTGACTAATACATTAGTGTGTCCCAATATGCATCTCCTATAACATAATTCATGATAACATCAGGACTTACACTACTGCTGAACTGATTAATTTCAAATTGATAATATATATATGATCTGTGTGTGTTTTAGGGAGCCCATTGGTGATTGATGTTGATGAGGGTAGGATGCCCTCAGCATACGGAGATGGCCTGTATAAGGCAGAGGAAGGTACAGCAGCGGTGTTTTACGTCGACGCTCAAGGACTGCGAGGAGAGCTCTCGGTACAAGTAGACGGTTAGTATATACTATTGTTTGAATGTACAAGGAAGTCTGCGCAATGGATCATTAAAGCCTCTTGAGGTCAAATGATGGTGGTTCTTTAAGACAGGTGGTCGATAATCATCCTGTTTTAACTGTTTTTACTCTTTTTTTTCATGGTTTTGGACCTTGAATATTTTCCATGTTTTTTGGGGTAAAGTTTTTCATTTGCTTTGTAACTCATCAATGGCCATTCTAATTTCAATGAAACTTTACACAATTGTTCTAGACCATGCAGGGGTGCAATCAGCATCATTACTACGGTAATTTGATTTGTGGAATTTTGCATAGTTTTTCACAGTTAGGGACTGAATATTTTCCTTATTTTTTTGTTAAGTTGTTTGCCTTGTAACTCATCAATAACCGTTTGGATTTCAATGAAACTACATAATTCTTCTAGGCCATGCAGGGATGTAATCTGCATCATTACTAAATTTGATTTAGAAGAATTTTGCCTAGTTTTTCATGATTTTGAACTTTGAATAGTTTCTATGTTTTTAGCTCAGCTGGCCCAAAGGTCCAAGTGAGCTTATGCTGTGGCGACCATTCGTCGTCCGTCCGTCAACTTTTGTTCCTCATTAACCTCTTGGCCGATTTCAACCAAATTTAGTTGAAAGGTTCCTATGGTCGTAGGCTCCAGAACTTCCATTCAGAATTTTGATTCATCAATTTTTTGGGTCAAAATCATAGATTTTATGAAAAATGTTCCGGCAATTGTCAAATTGCTGCTCCTTACCATGAGCGATTTCAACCAAATTTGGCTGAAAGGATCCTCACAGTGGTGATAGGCTCCAAAACTGCCATTGGGAATTTTGATTCATCAATTTTTTGGGTGAAAATCTTGAGATTTTATGAAAAAATGTACCAAAATTTGTCACATTGCATCTTTTCCTTACCATTCTGAGCGATTTAATATAAATTTAAATTTAACTAGATGGATTCTGTGGTGGTACGCTTTAGATGTTGTATTCAGAATTTTGATTAAGCAGTTTTTTGGGTGAAAATCTTAGATTTTATGGCAAATTTATCGGAAATTGTCAAATTACTTCTTTTTCTTGTCAACTTTACTTATTTCAAGCAAAAATGATCATAGGTTCTAGAAATTGCATTCAGAATTTTGATTCATCAAATCTTTTTGGTAAAAATCATAAATTTTATTACAAATTTACTGGAAATTATCAATGTGCTTCTTCTCCTTACTACTTTGAGCAATTTCAAACAAACTTGGCTAAAATGATCCTATGATCATAGGCGCCAGAATTTCCATTCAGAATTTTGATTGGTAGATTTTTCCTGTGAAAATTTGTTTCCCCATCTTGTTTAATGTAATGAATCATATCTATTTATTTAAATGCAAATGCTTCAAATGCTAATGGTCCGGTTGAGCGTCACAGGCCCTTGGGCCTATTGTTTGGTTAAGGTTTTTAGTTTGCTAATCAATAGCCATTCCGATTTCAATAAAACTTAACTTTAGACAATTATTCTAGATCGTGCAAGGATGCAGTCGCCATCATTAGTTACTAATTTGATTTTTAGGGAATTTTGCCAACTTTTTTTGCAGTTTTGAATCTTTTCATGTATTTTATGTATTTGTACTTCAGGTTAAGGTTTTTAAATCAATTAATTTTTTTCAACAATTGCTCACCAGATGTCGGTTACCGTGCCAGTCATTCAAGAAACATTTCAAAAAATTTCAAAAATATTCTCTTGGCCTGTAAATGGACATTCCTGAAGACCACTGCATAGGCTGGTTTTGGTAAAGCTCAGAAATAAGTTAACATGTTTTCCGAACCAAAAACAGAAACATTTTAGGCTCTCAGCACAGATGCTAACCACAAAAATTGTAATCTCCACATCTAAGAAATCAGTTACGGACATGACTACAACATATCACTTATAGCGCATACACTCTCAGACAACGAATCTCGATGGAGATTGCTATATTGATACCCAAGGGATCTATAAAACGGTCGTGAATTCTGCTGTCAAATTTGTTTTTGCGTTTTAGCTTACTGGCCCAAGTAACCATTAAGTGAGCTTATGCCATGGCGGCCATCCATCATTCATCTATCCATCCATCCATCAAACCGTATCTCCTTAATGCTTTGAGTGATTCCAGGCAAAGAATGATATGGTGGTAGGCTCCAGAACTATTAATCAGAACCTTGATTACCGGTAATCAGTTTTTTGGTAAAAATCTAGATTTTATTAAAAATTGACCGGAAATTGTCAAAACGCTTCTAGTTAGGTGCTTGCCAGAGTTCAGCCACATTTGCCTAGAAGTACCCTATCATGGTAGTCTACGGAAATTCTAATGAGAATTTTGATTGTTCAATTTTTTTGCGTCAATATCTTATTTTATAAAAGATTTACTGAAAATTGTCAAAACGCATCTCTTTACCCGCTTTGTGGATTTCAAGTAAATTTGGCTAGAAGGATGTTATTGCACTAGGCTCGAGAGCATCTATTCAGAATTTTGATTGGTCAATCTTTTGGGTGAAAATCTTAGATTTTATGAAGAATGTCATAGAAAATGTCAAAACGTTTCTCCCCCTTAGCTGCTTGACAGACCCATCTAAAACACTACTCCTTACTCAACAGCCTAAATTGAACGAATCTTGTCATGTCTATTTAAATGCAAACGGTTCAAATGCTAGTAAATGGGCCATGTGAGGAGCCTCTTGTTCATATTTGTGTAGTTTTTAATCGCTATCTTCTTAACAATTGCTTGTCTGCGTATAGAATAATCTATGGTGAGATGCAAATGTTGAACCACTAGAAACATTTTACGCACATCATACAGTCAGCCAATCAGATAATGAGATTTTCCTCAGCAGTCTGGTTGGCTCATTCTAAAAATGGTAGGTGGATGTATTAACTGTTTGACAGTTCGAAGCCACCAAACAATAATTTCAATGGGGAATATCTTTGGACATGCTGAATATTTTGAAGACAATTTGACTGAAACTTTCAATCATATTGTTTTCAAAATATTCAGCATGTTTAGAGTTAAACACCCCATGGAATATGTAGTCTGTAGAGATGGGCAGGCAGCCTAAAGCCGTGTTTTCACTAGAGAGTTAATCGGGAATAACGCCATACCTCACTATGGCGGTACGCCGGTTAAGTCTCTAGTGAGAACATGGCCTCAGTCAACATACAGAGATTATAGAGACTGTATCCAACAAAGTGAAATAACAGGCAGGAAAGTAAGAAATTGTCTGAGTATATAGCTTAAAAGTAGGATATGAGGTAAGAGTATTGTAAAAAGATTATTCTGGATCACCCGTGGCACATTTAACAATTTAACCCTGACAGTCATACAATGGCACAGCCAAACAAAGGCTGGCCAATATATGTGACTAGGCCAGACCTATTTAGTGTTTCATCAATTTCATGTGATAAGATTTTGGCTGCCATAAATTGCTAGATGGAAAGAATGCCTTCATCATTTAAAACTCATGTCTCAGCAGTGGTCTTGAGAAATATCCATTTGCTGACCAAGAGAAGACTATTTTAGAAAATCTACCACTGGAATGACTGGCTCGATAACCGAGCCAGCCATTCCAGTGGTAAATTTTCTAAAATAGTCTCCTTAGTCTGCAAATGGACATTTTGAATGAGAAAACAAATTCAAGGGTTAAAGGGTTAAAATTCCATGATTATGTTCTATCTAGATGTGGAAAGGTTAAGTTATAGGAGAGTTTGTAAAACAAAAAGATAATTTGATTTTATGGCCTAATCTAGAATTCTTCTCTTAATAGGACCAAACTCTATTGCCAAATGCAATGTTGACCCTGACAATGATGGCACTTATGCAGTGACATACGTCCCTGTGGAGGTGGGCATGTATAACATACAGGTGCGCTGGAACAACAAAGAGATTCAAGGTGAGACGATTGAATTTTAATATAGACCTTTCCCGTATTGGTGTATTTTGGGAAAATACCTTCCCACAATGCATTTGCTCACCTGATTTCTGGATGGTAAATGTGAGCTGACCCACAAACAGTATTACTTTACCATTAAGCTCAGATGCAAAGGACTTTAAGATGTCTATCTGAACAATGATTTTCATAATGTTATTGAAGTCATTACATTATTGGAAAGCTCAGATGATTTTCTATACATTTAGGTATTAGCTTTTATATTTTAATAAAATGTTATCTAGTTAATAATCCCCACATTTTATCTCCATCTGTCTGTCTGTCTGTCCGTCCGTCACGCTATCTCCTCCCAAACCATTGGGTGGAATTAAATCAAATTTGGTATGTGGGTTACTCATATGATTCCGCTTTGCAAGACGATATTTAGATTTGGCTCTGCCCCCAGGGGTTCGTGGCAGGGGTCAAAAGGTCAAATTAGTTGTAACGCAGCTCCTCTGAAATCGTTAGACGGAACTCAATTAAATTTGATATCTGAGTTACCCATATGATTGCGGAGTGCAAGAGGCCATTTAGATTTGGCTCTGCCCCCAGGGGTTGGGGGAGGGGTCAAAAGGTCAAATTTTAACCTGCGGAAATTGATTGTAACGCATCTCCTCCGAAGTCGTTGGACAGAATTCAACCAAATTTGGTCTATCGATTACCTATATCAATGTGGAGTACATGAGCACATTTACATTTAACACACACACACACACACACACACACACACACACACACACCCACCCACCCCTCAGGGGTGGGTGAGGGGTTGGAGTCAAAAGGTAAAAAAAAGATTGATTGTAATGCCACTACTCTGACACTGTTGGACGGAATACAACCAAATTTAGTGTGTCAGTTACCCATATCAATGTGGATTATATGAGCACATTTACATTTGGCCCCGCCCCCAGTGGGTGGGGGATGGGGTCAAAAGGTCATGAAATTGATTGTAATACAACTCTGAAATCGTTAGACGGAACTCATCCAAATTTGATATCCGAGTTACTCTCCTGGTTTCGGAGTGCAGGAAGCCATTTAGATTTGGCTCCGTGCCAGGGAGTGGGAAAGGGGTCAAAAGGTCAAATTTTAACCTGCAGAGATTGTTTGTAATGCATCTCTTCCGAAGCCATTGGATGGCATTCAACCAAATTTGGTATGTGAGTTACCCATATCAATGCGGAGTGGATGATCACATTTACATTTCGGCCCCCCCCCCCAGGAGTTGGGGGCTGGGGTCAAAAGGTCATGAAATTGATTGTAATGCAACTCCTCTGACACTGTTGGACGGAATTCAACCAAATTTGGTATGTGAGTTACCCATATGATCGCAGAGTGCAAAATGACATTTACATTTGGCTCCGCCCCCGGGGGTGGGTTGTGGGGTGTGTCAATAAGTTCAAAGTGGTGAATGTGGGGATTTGCGATGACGCGTCATTGACCGATCAATCTAGTTGTAATTTTAAAATACCCCTTATTGTCCACTTGATTCAATGACCATAGTTATAATGGTGTATTTTATATATACCGTACTTTCTCGACTAGAGGCCGCCCTTGAATATAGGACGCTGTCCCAAATTTGACCAAAATCCGGCCAAAAAACTCTTGTATTCAAGTATAAGACGCTGTTAAATTTAGAAAAAACGTACCTTTAAAAAATCGAAAATTGGTATCAATAATAACCATCACGCCGCGTCATGTTTAATGCATGACTAAAAATTATCATGATGTTAGAGAAATTATTAAATAGGACCGCCTAAATATCGTGTATCTTCAATAAAGATTGTTTATTACATCAAAATCAATCTAATTTTGGCATAAAATGTCTCCTTGACAACATCGAAATCGCGTGATAGAAACAGATTGTAATGGCTCTTTTGCGTTTGGAGGCGCTGTGTGATCTTATGCGCTAACGGGAGTTGGTTATCTGGCTCTTTTGTGATTGGAGGTGCTGTGTAATCTTATGCGCTAACGGGAGTTGGTTATCAAACAGGTACGGGAACATTCAGTTCCTATCACGCAATGATGATATATAGCAATTTCCGAGTTCCGAGTCCAGAATATTTATATCCGAGTACTCTCTCTAATTAGAATAAAGATCTTTTGCGATTGGAGGCGAATCACGTGATTTATACACGTATCTTTTCTTGACGCCATTTTATGTCAAATTGTGGATTAATTTTGATGTAATAAGTGATATGTATTAAAGAATAAGCAATATTTAGGCGCCCCAATTTAATAATTTCACTTCCGCTTGGTGTTTTTGGAGTATACATTAAACATAGTCGTTAGGCGGCGCAAATTGGCTAGGGTAACATTTAGTTGAATTTCCGTGGTATAATCTGTGACTTTTTAAGAAAAATTTCGACCCAAAAATGTGCGGAAGGAATGTTCTCAATTATAGTACGCAATTTTAACGGTATTATGCAAATTATTCAATGAAAATCATGACTTCATGACATCAATGTGGGAAAGGTGGGTGAATCATGACGTCAATGTGGGAAAGGTGGGTGAATCATGACATCAATGTGGGAAAGGTGGGTGAATCATGACTTCATGACATCAATGTGGGAAAGGTAGGTGAATCATGACGTCAATGTGGGAAAGGTGGGTGAATCATGACGTCAATGTGGGAAAGGTGAGTGAATCATGACGTCAATGTGGGAAAGGTGCGTTAATCATGACGTCAATGTGGGAAAGGTGGGTGAATCATGACGTCAATGTGGGAAAGGTGGGTGAATCCTGACTTCATGACGTCAATGTGGGAAAGGTGGGTGAATCCTGACGTCAATGTGGGAAAGGTGGGTGAATCATGACGTCAATGTGGGAAAGGTGGGTGAATCATGACGTCAATGTGGGAAAGGTGAGTGAATCATGACGTCAATGTGGGAAAGGTGGGTGAATCATGACGTCAATATGGGAAAGGTGGGTGAATCATGACGTCAATGTGGGAAAGGTGGGTGAATCATGACGTCAATGTGGGAAAGGAGGGTGAATCATGACGTCAATGTGGGAAAGGTGTTGAATCATGACGTCAATGTGGGAAAGGTGGGTGAATCATGACGTCAATGTGGGAAAGGTGGGTGAATCATGACGTCAATGTGGGAAAGGTGGGTGAATCATGACGTCAATGTGGGAAAGGTGGGTGAATCATGACGTCAATGTGGGAAAGGTGGGTGAATCATGACGTCAATGTGGGTGTATTCGAGACTATTAACCATTTAACCCATAACCCTTTAATGACTAAATTTGATCAAGAAAATCTAAATATTTGGTTACCAAGCCAGTCATTCAATTTTCAAAAATAATCTCTTGGCCTACAAGTGGACATTCCTCAAGATCACTGCAGAGGCCAGTTTTGGCCGGCTTCACCATGAAAGGATTAAAATTCCACGTCTCAATAGAGCGATCCATCTCTAGCTATTCCCCGCCCATTTCTGGCTAAGCTCTTCCGATATTTGGCTACTCTTCCGTCCACTTTTTTAAATGACTGGAATGATAACAGTCAGCCATTGTAGTGGTATCTCTTGGACTATAATTAGACATTAACCTTCACCACTCTGATTTCTAAATTTTTAATTTTCAAATTGAATTAAAAGATGAATTGGTGTTCAGTTTTCAACAAATTTGCTGAAAGATGACGCTATCGTAGATAGCAACATCATCCACCACAAATGTTGAAAAATGTCCACCAGTTTCTTTGCTTTTGACACAGTAAAAGATAGAATATTGACATCAGAGTGGTACGGGTTGACCGTTAACCCTCGAATTTGTTCTAGAAAATTTCAATTTTCTAAGAAAATGTCCATTTGCAGACCTAGAGAAGACTATTTTTGAAAATTTACCACCAGAATGACTGGCTCGGTTATCGAGCTAGTCATTCCCATGATAAAGTTTTAAAAAAGTCTTGGTTTGCAAATGGACATTTTTCAAGACCGCTGCAGAAGCCGTTTTTGGCTGATATGAGTGTTAATGGGTTAATTCTGCTAAAAAATCTTCCTGTCCTTTTGGCACTTACACACTTCATGGTGTCAGAGCTCAGACGCTTCCTGACTGACCACATTAGTATTATATAAAATATGTACTATCGTAATCCTTTACTAGTCTAATTTCATCAAGAAAATATAAACATTTGCCCAGCATTTCATGCAAAACATTCCAGTGATAAATTTTCAAAAAATCGACTTTTCTTAACCAGCATATGGAGATTCCTCAAGACCACAGTTCCCGGTCGCTTTTAGCTGGCTTGACTTTTAAACGGCTATAATGTCTAAATTGGTATTTCTACAGGATCACCTTTCCACCCGAAGATAGTTGACGGTCGTCAGGTGCATGTGATTGGTGGCTGGCAGCATTACATGGACAACAAGGAGCGTGTTCATGTGATCGTCAATGAAGAGAAACAGCTTCCGTTTGATGTCAAAGATGCAGGACCAGGTAATTAAGTGTCGGATTGCTGCAGGCCACCAGGTAATAATTTCAATGGGCGATAGCTCTGGACCTGCAGAATATTTTAAAAACAATGACAGAAAGTTGTTGGTGACTTAGCCACCAACAACTTTCAGTCAAATTGTTTTTAAAATATTCAGCATATCCAGAGGAAAACCTCATGGTAGATGTAGTCTGCAGACAATCAGTAGGCAGATAGTTAATTTGCTATTTGTTTAGTGAGATATGTTGAAGTTGAATGGAGGGTTAATATTTAGATCAAGTCTGATCAGTTACTTCACGGGACATGAATATTAAGGTTTTAAGAGGGTGGTCTGCCCCGCCTGATTTATGCCACTGGGGTCCATGTTGTGAAGATCTTGTACACCTTGAAACTGATTAACCCCGTAACCTTCAAATTTGTAATTCTCTGGAGATCCATTGTCTCTGGTATACGAAGGCTTTCCTATGAAACTGGTGAGTGATTAAGGAGTCGAGCTGGTGACTCGAAGGTGGCGGGATCAATTCCCGGCCTGTTTGCGTCGTTGTGTCTCTGAGCAAGGCACTTCAGTCTGCATTGTTGTGGTCCACCTATTTGTAAAATAAGTACCTATGAGGGCGGTGTCGGAAATAATGAACCTAAAAGCCATTGAGCACCTATATATGGCAGCCTGGCTGTATGCTCCAAGAGGAGTTGAGATTATGAAGAAATGAAAAAGAAATAAGGCCCATTGACCAAAGGTTATAGTTGGAACATCTGCTGAGCACAGTGGAAGCAGACTATCAACCCGACCTATACCTGTACTATGTCACTGTTTGTTGGTCATTTTGAACAATATATGTTGAATTTAACCCTTTAACCATCGAATTTGTTCAAGAACATTTCAAATCTTCTCATAGAAATTGTCGATTTGCAGGCCAAGATGCCTATTTTTGAAACTTTACCACTGGAATGACTGGCTCGGTTAGTCATTCCAGTGGTACATTTTCAAAAATAGGCTCTTGGTCTTCAAACTGATATTCCTCAAGACCAGTGCTGAAGCTGTTTTTGACTGATATGATTGTTAAAGGGTTAAACATATCACTAGTCGAGGAGCTGATGTCAGGTCAAAATTGATAACCTAGCACACCCAGTATTCAGAAGGTCTGACACGTGTTTTAGCTTGGGGAATACCTATGGAACATTTTGAGCCCTTTTGTACTACATAATTGTGGTATCACTAATTAGCTATGTTCGTTAGTTTTCATAGGGTCGTTTGGTCATCTGGCTGTGCGCCAATGCATAGTTATATATGTCTACTGAATAATTCAAAAGTTGACGAGGATAGATTGACCAAATATGGCATATATACTGAACTTGATCTTCCTTATCTCAGGAATACAGTTTGGATCAATAGGTCAAAGGTCAGAGTCAAAGATCACAGGTCAAGTTTATATCTTAGGTCCATTGAATAAATACAGAAAATATTTTAAAACAAAAATGTTACCAAACACTCACAGTTTATGTTTACTGAACACCCAAATGTATCTATATGCTGAAACAGTGCAAAAGCATTTAATCAAATTAACCCTTCTTCTGCCGAATTATGCAATATTCATTTCGCATGGATGTACTAGCCTTTAGCATGATAACATGTTGTGATGGATAAGACTGAACTCTAATTCAGTGATTAGCGATTACAGGAGTCAAGTCTTTTATCAGCTCATTGTACTACTTTTCAATGTGTATATTACCTTCACCACCTCTTGTAATATTAGTCTTTTGGGACAAGCAAAATAATGGTTAGGAAATGTCTAACTATTTACTTAGGCATCATGTCACATCATACACAAATTAAGGTCACTTGAAATAGTGCAGTAATAAAATGATGTAAGGATTATGACATCCCATCACATCTGTTCTAACAAAGGAGCTATAGAACCATTTAAATATTTAAATGCTTACATGGTTAAGATCTATTCTGTTGAATATTTTGAAAGCAAATTGACTGGAACTAATGCTGCCAATGGCAACAATGGTTCCGTTCAAATTAGTTTAAAAATATTCAACAAATTCTTTACCTGATAGAGATGTTGACGTATGTTTCCTTTGATACTGAATTGTCGCTGTAGGTTTTATCTTGAAAATAATAATATTACTGCAGACAATTACTGCTCCCAAGGATTGAAACGGCGACTGCAAACCTACTTTCAGGATTCAATTGTATTTCACCAGTAGTCAAATCCTTCCAACCCAGAACTTGTTTATTCGATTGATATATCTTTACAAGATGTGATTAATGCAGCATCCAGTATGAGCGTGAATAAATCACGGTATCAGGAGACGTCATATCGTTCAGATGCCACTACATGAAAGAAGGACGGGGATAGTTGTGTTCAGGCACTTTTCACATCAAGAGTATACTTACCTCCCTAATACTTTTGATATTGCTAAATATTGGCTTTCACTCAATAAAACACTCAGATTAAAAACAGTTAGGTGCCCCTACTGGGCAGGTAGTCAGAGGTAGTCCGGCGGATGCCAGCCCCACCACCGCGCATGCGCCGACTACTACTTCCTCTTTGCTAATTTATTGGCAAGGAGAACACATGTGCTTGTTAGCTATCTGCAAGTTTCACGAGTTTAAACCTTTTTTCACGTCTGTTACGGTCGAATATTGTTGAAAGAGATGTCTGAGAGGACAAATTCGCCAGAGGAGGGGACGGGATCTCTTTATCAGGTGATTTCAATGATATTCTAGCGAGTTTTTTCCCCGGTGTAATGTGTTTCCGGGACTCGCGCTTACCGTGATTAGCGCCTGTTTGAGTTGGTTTTTTCCAACATGGTGCTTTATAAGTCTAATTTCTCTTTGTGTTTATGTCCACAGGTATGGATTTGCATTATTAGTGGACATCTCAGCACAGGAGGGTTTGTTTTTCTCCACCACGGTTCCATTTCCTACTAATACTGTTAGGTTATCTAACCAAAAAGTCAATGTTCAGTGAGTTGGAGGCTTACTATAAAGGTCTTCTCACTTTGCCCTCTTGATCCAATTCCTTCCCCAAGGTGGAGAAAGGTGAAGAGGCGTAGTCTTGGTGGAGTGCTCCAGTGCATCACGGTGGATGGTTTGTCTATACAAGGTGTCAGGTATATGATTAATGATATGAGGTAATATGAATTATTTGAAAAAATAATGACTGATTTTTTACCATTTTTTATCATTCTGTATCTGATGATGTGTAGTCTGAATATCCTTTGGAGGATGTTCTAGTTATGAATACAATTCGTCCTTGCACTTGGATGCTTGTTGCGGACCGATTAATTTCTGTTAAGGGATTGATGACGTCATAATCGGCCTTGCGCTTTATTAACAATTAAAGTTTTGTCCAACGCTGGTTTCTTCTTGATTAGTGATCTTTATGATCCTGTCCCTCTCTTTTAGTTGGTTTTGAGTTTCTTCTAACCGTAACTAACTTGCTCATTGTCCTCGTCCTTTGTCCTGTTTCAGAGACCTGGTTGCCCGTCCTGTGGTCGATTTCTGAAAGATAGATTTGCGCCACATTTGTGTTTTAGCTGCAGTCCCTGTTGACCGTTGCTAAAATGCGATGTATGTAAGCAGTGGGGGGGTGAGCTAATGGCTGACTTTTTATCGTTACAGGCGAGGGAGAAGGTGATGGAAGAAGAGAGGAAGGCGAAGAAGGAGGGTGTTAAGAAGGGTAAGAGGAAGGCCTCATCCGCGGTGGATATGGAGGCCTTCCGGTCCGAAATGTTGGGAGAGATGCAGAGGACAATAAAGGATTTGGTCCCAGAGTTGCTTCGCAGCATGCTGCCTGGGCCAGGTCCTTTGTTGTCCTCAGCATCTGCTTCGGAGCAGGTGATCCCCGCCTCTGAATCCGAGTTCCTTAGGTCCGGTCCGGTCCGGTGTTCGATGTGGATTCAGAGGTGGCCCCGTTGTTGGGGGCGGTCCACGACCCTGGCAGCAGGCTTGGTGCCGCGCCAAGGGGCCGTGGACAACGGTTGTTGCTGGGACCCGCGGTCTGCTCTTCAGACCCTGGGTATCCGCGCGCCGCGGGTGTCAAGTCCTATGGCACCTTCCCTGGCCAGTCCGGGTTAGCTCTCTTTGCTGACCCGGAGTCTAATCTTTCTGGCCAGGAGGAAGAGGATTACCTGCTAGGGTCGCCGTCTGGGGACGTGGCCATGGAGTACGACGTCGGTGCACCCCTCGCGGGGAATACAGGCGACGTGTTCCATGGTTCTACTCACGCAGGAGTAGAATTCACGGTCCAGAAGGTGACCCTGGGTGGTGCTGATGGCCACGGTTACCGCATACCTCGGCTTGCCGAGAGTATCGCTGGTGCTGGCCAGGGCCGTGGTGGGGCGGTGTCTGCCCCGCGCTCTACCACGGCGCCGGCTCCTGGTCAAGCCAGGGAGTTTAGCATGCCTGTTCTTTCGGGCCCGCATGCTTTCCCTGGCTTGCCAGGGGTATCAGCATATCCGCCGTCGAGTTCAACTGCCTGCGCTCAGGAGGAAGACGACGTCCCTCGTCTAGTAGAGCGCTCGCAGTTAGCCACGGAGGAGGATTGGTCGGATGCTTGCCAGTGGCTGGTAAGCGTTCGGCCAGATCTGCCCGTGGAGCAGTCGGCAATCCAGCGTGACCATAGGCCGTGGTTAGCTGGTAGGCCGACTGCCACCGCTATGCCATCTCTGCCGCTGGCTGAGCATGTCGTGGACATGTTCGAGGCGGCGGAGACGTCCATTAAGACAAATGGGCGTCTCGCGAAGGCCCCTCGCGAGGTGGCTAGACGTTGCCGCATCGTGGCCCTGGATTACCAGCGGTACGGTGTGGTGCCTAAGCCTAGCGTGGATGATCGCGCGGCTTTGGGCGAAGATGCGCGGCCAGGCTCCCGTTCTGACACGGGTGTCCTGTGCTCGAACGCGTTGCGTTCGGCGAATACCGCGCTACGTGATGCGGAGGAGAGTGGGAGAGCTTCGATTGCTGCTCTGTCCCACGTCTCCCAGCTGTTACAGGGGGTGGTAACAGCATCCGCTTCACGTCAGCCAAGCCCGGTAACAGTCCAGAGAGCCATCCAGGATGGTATCAACCTGGCTCTGGACTGTTTGACGCGGGCGGTGACCAGGAGTGTCCGGGCGAGGCGCACGTTTGCCCTTGACAATCTGTGCCCGTCCCAGGACCTGTATAATAGGCTACTGCGAACGCCTATGACAGGTCCTGGTCTCAACCTCAAGCCATTGAACAAGTTCATAGAGACGCCCAGTTTCAAGATGGAGACTGTGCGCTCAGTGTTGGCGGGGTTAGAGCAAGGAATGTGGACAGCGTCAATAGATTTGAAGGATGCTTATTTCCACATTCCCATAGAGAGGAGTTTCCGTCGCTTCCTGAGATTTGCATTCCAGGGCAGACAGTGGGAATTCAGGGTATTACCCTTCGGGATTTCCACGGCTCCTCGGGTCTTCACCCGAGTGGTTCTCGCGATCACTGCATACCTCCGCAGGAGAAGCATAGCAGTCCACACGTACATAGACGACTGGCTGTTGAAAGCACACACCCGGGAAACGTTATCGGCCAATCTGGAGATTGTTTTGAAAACTCTCACGGACTTGGACTGGATAGTCAATTTCCAAAAATCAGAGCTAACTCCATCCCAGAAGTTTGTTTACCTGGGCATGTTCTTCGATCTCGAGTCGGGATATGTTTATCCCACTCAGGAGAGGGTTCAAAGACTCATCTCAGTAATACAGTCGGTGTGCGACAGTCGTCATGTCCTGGCACGGGCTTACTTGAGAATGCTGGGGTTGATGGTTTCATTGGAACCAGTCATTCCGCAGGCCGCCTTGCGCAGGCGCCCGATCCAGTTGTTTCTCATGACACAGTGGACCCAGAGTTCAGGTTCGCTGGACTCGAATGTGTCAGTGTTGGCGCCTCTGATTCACCACCTGCAATGGTGGTTGAATACAGAGAATCTCTTGCCGGGGGTTTTGCTAACCCCTCCCCACCCTCAGGTGACTGTGTATACAGATGCATCGATGGAGGGGTGGGGAGCTTGTCTGGAAGAGTCCACAATATCAGGGCTTAGGGATCTGGATCAGTCCAAGGAACATATCAATCTACTAGAGCTAAGAGCAGTAGTCCTGGGCCTGGAACATTTCTTACAGAAAGTTCAGGGCAAGATTGTTCTAATTCGTTCAGACAACTCAACAGTAGTGACTTACATAAACCGCCAGGGCGGAACGAAGTCGCCCAGTCTCTGTATGATGACATGGAAACTGCTTTGTTGGTGCCTAGATCATGGGATCACCTTGAAGGCAGTTCATATTCCGGGAAGGCTAAATCTGCTAGCAGACTCATTGAGCCGAAGGATGAGTGTTTTACCCACGGAATGGCAACTAAATCAATGTGTGGCGGATCGTCTGTTCGACCATTGGGGGAAACCCAACATCGATTTGTTCGCAACGAAGAAGAATGCGAAGATGACGACGTACGTCTCTCCTATTCCAGACCCAAGCGCTTTCGCAACAGATGCGTTAGCTATCAGCTGGGCGGGAATGTATGCATACGCATTCCCTCCAGCAATCCTGATTCCAAAGGTGCTTCAGAAAATCAGGCAGCAGGAGTGCCAAGTGCTTCTGATTGCCCCGGATTGGCCAAGCCGATCGTGGTATACGGATCTGCTGGACCTTCTGGTCTGCAATCCGGTTCCGCTGCCTCTGATGGACGACCTTATCTTCCAGCGCAAGGTCCTTCACGACAGTCCGTCAATGTTCCGATTGACTGCGTGGATGTTGTCAAGGAATCTAGAATTAAGGAGGGCTTTTCTGAGCAAGCGGCCATATTTACGGCCAAAGCCAGGAGGGGTCAACCTCCAGAGCATATAATTATAAAATCAACAGATTTGCAGAGTGGTGCTCAAAAAGATGTATTGATCCAATGGACTCATCTATTCAGGTAGTGGCTGATTTCCTCTGTCACCTATATGATGCCTATAGCCTCAAGCCTAACTCTATTGCTGGTTACAAATCAGCATTAATGACTGTTATTCCTTGCTTGGCTAATAGGGGGAGTGATGAAGTAAGTATATTAAATGTATTAATTAAAGGCATGGGCAATCTAAGACCAAGGAATCCACCACTGATTCCAGTCTGGAGTTTATCCGTGGTGCTTCAGGTACTAGGAGATAAGCCTTTTGAACCACTTAGTTCCATTTCTATGAAAATGTTAACGCTTAAAACTGTATTTTTAATTGCTGCAGCCTCGGCAAGGCGTAGGAGTGAGATTCACGCCTTATCAGCCGAGGATGACCGTTTTGTGGTTACAGGGGAAGGCCGTAAGCTTCTACCTAGGATTAATTTCTTGGCTAAGAATCAGTCATTGAAATATCCAGGTCAACCTATTTTTTTGCCATCTTTAACTAGATATGATCCTAATTCTAAAGTATGGTGCCCCATACGGGCGCTGCTCCGGTACAAACAGCGTACTTCGGAGTGGCGTACCGACCAGTCAGCGTTATGGTTGTCATATATTGAACCCCATGGCAGGGCGTCTAAGGACACCATTTCCAGGTGGATTGTAGAATGTATTCAGTTTTGTCACAAATCCGCCACCGGGAGACAGGTTGATGTGGCCAAGGCTCACAGTGTCCGCGGTGTCGTGGCATCCACTGCCCTGTTTAGTGGGGTCCCTGTGGATGACATTATGTCCGTGGCTCAGTGGCACTGTGAGTCAAGTTTTACAGACCATTACCTCCGTGACACCTCTAACCCTCTCGCCTTGTCGATTTTAAAACATTAATCGTTTTTTAAATTTTGTGAGGAGTGCTTCCGCATTGCTTATATACTTCGCAATTTAGCGATGGTAACAACCACTTGTCGGGACTGCATCAGGCTTCTCTACTGGGATCATGATGACAGCTTCCAAGTTCAACAAGGTCAGTCTTGTTCATGTGTTGTTCATTGTTACTTGTATTGTCACGTTACCCGTTATTATTAATATGGTGATGGTTTATGTGGGAGGTGGTTCATCATAGAGAGTATACGAAAATGAAGCCTTTTCGTCTCAGTCCTATAGTACTTGGCACTAGTACGTGGAGAGCGTATAGGACATTGAGGTCATCTAGTCTTCCTCCCAGGAGGGGGGGGGGGGAGCGCATATGACATTCGGTCATCTCTCATGCATCGGTTGTGTTATCCGATGGTTTGTCAAATCCTGAATGTGTTCTCACACATTTCAGACGTCATAAGTGCCTTAAACGCGTGAAAGCGTATAGGGAAGAGCTGGTCTTTTGACCTCGCCTCCCTCCCGCCAGATTCACTTTCGAATTCTGGCAATATCAAAAGTATTAGGGAGGTAAGTATACTCTTGATGTGAAATAAACGAAATCTAGGATTTCTTTTTTCACGAGAGAGTTGATACTTACCTCCCTAGATACGGACCCGGCCTCTCCACCCCACAGAGGCTCGGTCTTCAGGCTCTTGGCAGTTGCATGTGTTAGCCAATAAATTAGTCAGAGGAAGTAGTAGTCGGCGCATGCGCGGTGGTGGGGCTGGCATCCGCCGGACTACCTCTGACTACCTGCCCAGTAGGGGCACCTAACTGTTTTTAATCTGAGTGTTTTATTGAGTGAAAACCAATATTTAGCAATATCAAAAGTATTAGGGAGGTAAGTATCAACTCTCTCGTGAAAAAAGAAATCCTAGATTTCGTTTAGTTTCATGCAGCACAGATCTTGAAGGCAGCTCGGCAAGTGTCTGAGGGAGTCAGCATTAAACCAGTTGACATCAACAATCTTACACTCAGAAAAGCAAAAGAAGTTACCCCCCAAAGCCTGTACTTGTTTCTGCGATGGATTATCACTAAAACAGATTTAGTGGAAGATCGGTTTGGAGATCTTAGATCAGAATGTGATAATGAAGCAGATGAAAGACATCTACTGAAGATAGGTAAAGATGTAGTCGATTGTGTATCACATGGAAGAAAGAAGATGCCAAAGCAAACCAGTCTGGATATGCCAATGAGACAGCTTACAAGTTCCAAACTAGTTGTCACAATTCTTAACCGGATGTGTAATAGCATTACTTATGACGATGTTGAGGTGATTGACACTAGCATAGCACTGGAAGTGTTAGATCAGTTGACACAGTATGGAGTTGTAATACCAACAAGCATTGTTCCCAACCTGTTCCTTCAAGTGGCTGCTGATAACAATGATTTCATTGAAGAAACCTTAGATGGTAAAAAGACAAGCCACTCAACCATTCAGGTGATGTATCAAAGAATACAATTTGGTCCACACCTGAAGTGGTTTATACATGCAGAGCACTCCATACGAAGAAGGGCGTTGACTGCACTGGCCACCCGCTAATGTACAACATATTCTGGAGTGCAGGGTGTTTGGTGAGAGACCAGTTGTGGCATCCTTCATCAACGCTGTCAAGAAGGAATTGTGCTAGTGTGATAGTTGCTTCCTAGCAGATGCATAAAGACTGGACCTGGAAACAAGTTCAGAAAATGATGCCAGCACTGGGACAGAATGCTTGTCATTACATTCTACTTAGCAATCTATGTCAAGGCAAATGGCACACAGTGGAGATATGAAGATGAGTTTACTTACACTGTAATCTGAAGGGGTCACCGCTTCTGCTCTACTTACAGGGAAATCCTACAATCAAGGAGTGTGTGGTCCACAAATTGGTTCTGGAAGCACTGTTGCGCTTGCAATGGCAGTCTATCGAAATGGGTCAACAGAATGGGGAGCATGATAAACAAACACAACCAGCAGAAGTGAAGAATCTCAATGAGAAATACCCATGTGTTGCAGTAGCATTGATGAGATACAACACTTGCAAGCAAACTTCAGAGACGTGTGCACATGCTTGAATAAATTACAACATGTGTTCACATCCTTTAAAGTGGAAGTAGGTTCGAAATCACATCTCTTCACATTCTGGAGCACTTATATTCATATGGTAGAATTGCTGGGTACATTCATTAAAGCTGAGAGAAATGGCTGGGACCCCTCATTAAAAGGGGATGAATCCGATGTGCAGGAGCTTCTCTCAGTGTTCTCTTTAGATCTAATGACCAATCCATTTACACTTCCAGACAACGATGACATCAAGTGTCTTGTGATTATTGCAACTGGGGTTGTACTACCAGATGAAATCAGCAAGAGGCTCGTGTGCACCGAGGATATTGGTAAAAAGAATATTGATAGATTTGTTAAGGAGCGGCTGAACACAAACAACAAGAGCTTTTGGAAGAAGCCAGTCAAGACAAATGATGAAAAAAATACAAAATCTGACTTCTGATAGGGAACTGTTTGGTCGGCTGATTATTGCTGCAATGTCCCGAGATGTTGATTTGAAAGACGTGCTGATGTATGAACACTGCTGTTCCCTTATCTTTTGGCGCATACCGATGGAACTCTCAGATAGAATGTCAAACGTATTTTACTTGCTGAACTTGAGAAAGAAGTTAAAGTTGAGGGGCGGCTTCCACATTCTGACATTCGACAGCCTGGATGGTATGGTCATTGTACAAATGGTTAAAATCGGAGGCACATCTACATTTGGACAATTGGCAGATAACTACTGGGGGATTATTACTGCACCACTGAATTAAGAAGGCTGCAACAGAGTAGACATAGTTTATGACAGATATGAGTCCCTCAAAGCAGAAGAGGGGATAAAAATGAGGTTCTTCTACCACACCTGAAGTAAAGATTGCTGTTGAAAATACTCCTATCCCAAAACAATGAAGCAAGTACATTAGCAACCCAGTGAACACAAGTAACTTAGTGCCCTTTCCCAGTGAGCGATGGTGTGACATTGGACCAAAAATGTTGTCTGCTGACAATACAGTCATTCTTTCTGGTGGATTTAAAGATGGCATGGATGGTGTTGCCATTTCTCAGTATAAAGCAAATTATTTGGGAGAGCTTATATCCGATCACGAGGAAGCAGACACGTGCATGATGTTGCATGCACTAGATGCGGTTAAAGACCACACTTGTTATAGGGTCTCCAGGTACTAATGTGGCAGTACTTAGTATATATGTGTATATTTCACTCCATTTTACTAAATTGTGGTTCGGTAAGGCACAAAGGACAAGTTGCCTTGCATTCCAATACATAATGTCGCACAAGGATCGGGCCCATCATTGTGCATGCCTCTACCAGTCTTTCACTCACGTATGGTGTGTGACAGTACAAGTGCGTTGTTTAGAGTAGCAAATGAAATATCTTTCAATCTACTAAAGTCATCCAAATGCCATCAAGATAGTTTGGCACAACTGGGTAAAAATGTTGAACTATCTCTGGATACTGAGATGTTATGACAGAAGTTTATATGTAACATGTATGCCATTAAGAATGATGGAAATACAGGTGATGAAACACGTTACTGGATCTTTTGTCAAAAATGACACATACATGACAATTTGCCACCTACATCAAATAGCCTAAAACATTATATAGAAAGAGCCAATTTCGAAGCTCTTGTTTGGAGAAATGCAAAACAAGCAGTTCAGAATCTTCCATCTCCAAAAAGACATGGCTGGGTCCTCATGGATGGTTTACTTAGACCTATCCTGATGTCAAAAGAACCTGCTGTGACTGGACTAATTGAACTCACATCATGTAGATGTCATGTAAATTGGCATGTCACAATGTAGTGATACCACAATTTGGTGGTACAGCAGGGCTCAGGATATGCCCAAGACATCATACTAACATAATATAGAGTCAAACCTTCTGAATACATGGTGTGTTACGAAATCATTTTTCTAGGCCTCTTGAAAATTAGTGCCTGGAATATACTATGTAGTTTTTAGTTAGCTTTCTTAAGACTTGTGTGCAGAACCAATTTTTGACTGATAAGAGAAGGAAAGGGATAAGGAGCTGCAATCTTTGTCTTCAAAAGACAAATAATCTCTACCGTATTTGTGATTACTTTTAGAATTCCATGCACATTTAGACTGATGCAGTGTTTTATTGTTTTTCAAGGTAATTTAACAGCAGAGGTTCGTGGCCCAAGCGGAAAGATTCCTGTACACATTGAGGCAGCCGGAGACAATAAGAGAACTGTGACTTTCACAGCGACTGAGGAAGGTATAATATTGTCAGAATAATTTGTGTGCCTAATATATAATATTTAACACTTCAAATGATTCGCCCTTATACAGATGAAGTACAGTTACCTCCCTTTCAAGACAACCACCCCCCCTATAGGAAACTGGAAAGGCAGAATATTCGAAAAAATTACTGGAAGTAGGTTCCCGGTAAATTAATTTCACAATATTCAACATTTGGTTTCCACATCTTGTGGATGTTGTTGTATGTGGGCTTAACTATTTACCCATTTCACCAATGAATTCATATTCGCGGCAACCATACAGGATAACGGTTTAACATATTGAAATTAATTTGACTGGAAGACATTTCAACAACTTCCATTCAAATTAATTTCAAAATATTTAACAACATAAGTTTTATATCGTAAAGAATGTTCTTTTTCAAGAATTTGTCGGTTAAAGGGTTAACATCTACAAACTAGAAACAACAACTTCATTATGTTGTAAGGAATATTTTTTTAATATTTTGAAACTAATTTGACTGAGAGTTGTTGTCTATAGTAGCACCGGGTTCCAGTCAAATTAGTATCAAAATATTGAATAACTTTCGTGTATAGTTGTCTTGAAATTGATACACTGAAATTTCAATAGTTAAAGGATTAAATCTGGTTAAAAATCATGTGATTTTTACATCGACCTCGTTTCTAATTGTAATTAAAAAAATAGGAATGGACTGTCATCAAGGCCATACTAGCGCATTAGTCAGCGTCAAGCCACATGAAGAATTTGTTCGTTCGTTCAGTTGGGTTTTTTGGTCGCTTACACCTAGATGTATTTGAGCCATGACTATCTTACAGAAGAATTCAAACATCAGGGGTTTTGTCTCGCCTGCGAAGCAGAAGCGAGACATAGGGATTACTCATTCCGACGGTGGCATTGTCATCGGCGGCGGTGTCATTGGCAGCGGTGTCATTGGCGGCGGTGTCATTGGCGGCAGTGTCATCGGCGTCGGTGTCATTGGCGGCGGTGGCGTCTGTCATTTGTACAGTTTTGGTTAAGGTTTTTCAATCAACTTATTTTTCAACACTGGTTCATCCGATCTCAATGAAACTTTGCAGAAGTGATCTATACTATATAGGGATGTGATCTACATAACAACACATTTAATTTTGGGCCATTTTAACTATTTTTTGTGTGGACACCAATCTATTGTAACGCAACTCCTAGACCATTTCAGATAGAAACTTGAAACTTTCTGTATGATTACACATATGGCCAGAGATGTGCATGACACATTGGAATTTTGATATCACACCCCCAGGGGCAGGGGTGAGGGAAATGGTCGGCAGAAAATATAGTTTAGCAAATGTGGTCATGTCACATATCATTTTGAAGCTTGTAGTCAGTAAACTACAGTACAACAAATCTTTTTGTTCGTGGGTCATTCTGAGGGCAGTGGCCAGGGGTCAAACTTGTTTTTCAACACTGGCTCATCTGATTTCAATGAAACTTTACAGAAGTGATCTATACTATTTTTTCATGGTTTTGTCGATTGTAATGGAACTCCTCCTAGACTATTTCAGATAGAAACTTGAAACTTTGTACATATGAACAGTGATGTGCATGACACTTTTGGAATTTTGGCATGTCCCCCAGGGCAGGGGATTGGGGGTGGGGAATGTGGGGTCAAAAATAAAATTTTTCCAACGGTCAAGTCGCATATCATTTTCAAGCCAATGATGAGTAGACTACAGTACAAGGAATTATATTGATCTTGGGTCACAAACTGAGGGTACGGGGTGGGGGGTGTGTCAAAAGTGGGCACCATTGTAATGCAACTCCTAGACCATTTGAGATAGAAAGTTGAAACTTTGGGGGATGATTGCACATATGGGCAGGGATGTGCATGATACTTTTGAAATTTTGGCATGACGCCAGGGGTCTGCCCTTACCCTGGGGGTAGGAAATGTGGGATAAAAAATAAAAATTTTCCAACGCTTGTCATGTCGCATATCATTTTCAAGACAATGATGAGTAGACTACAGTACAGGGAATTATTTTGATCTTGGGTCAAACTGAGGGGGGTGGGGAGGGTGGGCAGGGTAAAAAGTTGGCACCAATTTATTGTAGCGCAACTCCTCCTAGACCATTTCAGATAGTAACTTGAAACTTTCTGTATGATTACACATATGGCCAGAGATGTGCATGACATATTGAAATTTTGATATCACCCCAGGGGCAAGGGTGGGGGAAATGGTGGGCAGAAAATTAATTTTAGCAAATGTGGTCATGTCACATGTCATTTTGAAGCTTGTAGTTAGTAGACTACAGTACAACAAATTTTTGTGTTCTTGAGTCAATCTGAGGGCGGTGGCCAGGGGTCAAACTTATTTTTGTACACTGGCTCATCCGATTTCAATGAAACTTTATAAAAGTGATCTGTTCTGTACAGGGATGTGATCTACAAACAATGGATTTAATTTTGGGGCATTTTAACTATTTTTTTCACGGTTTTGGACTTGGCCATTTGTTCAGCAATGGCTCACCAGATATCAACAAGATTTTACAGCAGAGTTATATACTATGCAAGAGTACTATCTGCATCATTACTAGTTTCATTTGGGAAAAAATTTCAGGATCAGACTATCCACAGTTTGGTAAGAAATTTCCATGTTTGATTGGTTACACTTGTTTGTTGGTGCATTACTGAATATGTGTGTTACAAACTATGCCACGTTTGCTTTGCCAATCAACACTATCCATGCCTTTACAGGCGAGACATTGTACTCTTCAGCGTTCTTGTTTAAGTAGGGAAGTAAAGAAAATAAGTTGTGGTATTTAGTGTAGCAATAATTTGTTGTGTGTCTTGGTATACAATTATGTGAAAGTGTGAGTTTCTCATTTGTTGCTTTATCTGTTTCACAATTATGTCTAAGATCGTAGTATCTCAGACATGAAACAATAATGTATACCTGCTGAATATTTGGAAACTAATCTGACATAATCCTTTCACGGTCAATCCGGCCATAAACGGCCTCTTCAATTGTCAGGAAAAATGTCCATAATTTGCAAGCCAGGAGAAAACTGTTTTTGAAATTTTACCACTGCAATGACTGGCTCGATAATCGAGCCAGTCATTGCAGTGGTAAATTTTCAAAATTTGTCTTCACATTTTTTACAAATTGATATTTATTAAGCAAAGATTGAAATTTTCTTAATTAAAGCTAACAGTGTTATATTATATTTTGACATCACAGTCTGCAGGACTATGTTTCAGTTGATCACGAATTACAATATTTTGTTTGTAGGTGACTACTACATCTATGTATACTGGTCGGATCATGCCATCGTTGGTTCCCCGTTCCACGCTTATGCCAGATTCAGGCGCGTCGAGCCCGACCCCACAAAGGTCATTCTGAGTGGACGGGGCTTAACTGAGGCTCGAGTTACTGAGAAAGCAGAATTCGTAATTGATGGGACCGAAGCAGGGCAAGGTTAGTACCGTAATTCATTATTGTTTCAAATTTGTATGGAAGAGAGTAATAGAGGATCCGTTTCTAACTATGCCACGCCCATTTCTAGTTACTCTCCACCAACTTTGTACGCGTGTTTGAATTAATTTTAACTTCAATACTCTAATCTTAGGTCAAGTTCGAGTCGCTAACCATAGTTAGTTTCATGGTTTACTGAACATGCGCAGTCAATATGCCAAGCCGAACTCTGAATAGTTAACTATAGTTCGTTGGTACCAGGTTCCGCATTGAATTACTATTGCCGAAAATATGGACCATGGTATCAGTCTCCATTAACCCTTTCTGTCGTCTGTTTTGATGACCTACGAAAATGGGTTATTTTTGTCTGCTAAGACGTCAAAAAGCATCCATATGACATAAAGTGGGAAGGAATAGGGGCTTGGGAACATTGACATACAATGGGAAAGCATAATTTCATCAAACCTAAGTTATTTAGTGAAATATTTACACTTTTTGATGCATTTATTCGTGGCATGCGATCGTTGTCCACCATTTTGAAATTTACGCAAATATCGCACGAACCATCTGAACCGAGCTTGGGCGATAAACTATTTGAAGTTTGACTGATATTCTAGTTAGCTATAGCTAACTATGGTTAGGAGTCGAACTCAACCTTAGTCTCTTCAGTTAAAGAGAATGAGACAGAGCTCTGGAAAACTGTCATATTTTGAAAATAATGATTATTTCTCCCGCAACCCCCACCCCCAAATATGTGTGAACACGTTATACTTGCAACACAGTCACCTTTGTCAGAAATGTTAAAAAGAATTTACAGACAGACAGATGTATACTAGTTGAGAGTCACAATTAAAAACCAACACATCTATCTCCCATCCACCGCTTAACTGATACTTTGTTTAAATCAATTTCATTATCCATACTGAAACTATATATACGAGTACATGTATTTTATAAGTGTATTAGTGTTGCAATGGGGGGTTACAGTTTGTGGGCAGATATACAATGCATTAGTGCCCCTATCTTATTCACTCTCTAGCCATTGTAATTACAGTGCCTCAATTTCAGGACAACAATGCAGAAAAGACTGTTGAATATTTTAAAATCTAATTTCACTGGAAGACTATTTTTGAAATTTTACCACTGGAATGACTGGCTCGGTTATTGAGCCAGTCATTCCAGTGGTCAATTTTCAAAAATAGTTTTCTCTTGATCTGCAAATTGGTATTTCTCAAGACCGCTGTAGAAGCCATTTTTGGCTGATATGAGTGGTAAATGGTTAAAGCTTGCATATATGTATTGTTTATGTTTATTATTAAGGTGTGTATGTATGTGCTGTGTAGTCACTGTAATGATTCAGGAGCTAAGTATATACATAGCTAGCCAGTAGTACAACACTTTAATGGTCAAATTTGGTCAAGAAAATTTAATTATCTGCCTATCGAATGTCCATTTACAGGCCAAGAGAATATAATTTTTGAAAATTTAGCACGGAAATGACTGGCTTGGTTATCGAAACAGTCATTCCACTGGTACATTTTCAAAATAATTTTCTTTTGATGTGTAAATGGACATTCCACAAGACCATAACAGAGGCCATTTTTGGCCGTCTTGAACATTAAATGGTTAATTAATATTTATATGCTTATGTTTAGAATTTATATATATGATGTGTTTTCTGTTTGCTAGGAAAGCCGGATGTTCGTCTGCAGAACGTCCATGGCACAACTATTCCTGTCCAAATTGCAGCAATCAGTACAGGCAGGTTTCGCTGTACATATACTGCTGAAGATTCCGGGTCATATCTGCTGTATATCAACTGGAATAATCGTCAGCTTCGGGGCTCGCCATTTAAGGTGAACATTCTACCATCTCACCATCCGGAGAAGGTTATTGTGACGGGTGAGGGTCTTCAAGGCGGCGTGATGGGCAAGGATATTAATGTGGTGATTGATACTCGCCGAGCTGGGCCAGGTATGCACTGTAGTACACAGTATAGATCATAAGTAAGTTAGAATGTTTCCAAAATGGAAAAAGAAATATGGTAGTTACTACAATTTTGAACACGATGTAAGATATTTCGAACATAATCGGATTGGCCTTAACAGCCACGGTATGTATTCTTAGCATTGATTTGGGAGAATTCTGTTGTAATGAGGTAGACGCGGGGAAGGTGTATTGACTGGGGAACTTGTATTTTGTTTATCTTTCCTCAAGTTTTTGCTGGGCATTGGCTGTGATTCATTTCAGTAGCTTGAATTTAGTTCAAATTTGGTATAGCTCGTGTTTCGGCAAAATCTTTCCATAGTCGCTATTGTGGAAAAGTGAGAATTTGTCAGAAATAGGTTTTCCGGGCCATAACCCTATATACATTTACCTTGCATGGATTTTGTCTCTGTTTGTTATCGCCTGCAATACTTAGCTAAACATGTCTATATGTATTGGATTATCTCCCCTGAAGAATACTGACAGTATGGTAAGGGTTAACCCTTTAACACTCATATCAGCCAAAATGGCTTCTGCAGTGGTCTTGGGGAAATTCCATTTGCAGACCATGAGAAGACTATTTTTGAAAATTTACCACTGGAATGACTGGCTCGATAACCGAGCCAGTCATTCCTGTGGTAAATGTTCAAAAATAGTCTTCACTTGGTTTGCAAATGGACATTTCCTATGAGAAAATTTAAATTTTCCGTAACAAATTCAAGGGCTAAAGTGTTAACCAAGCAAGACGAATTCAGCTTCTATACTGGTCTTGAGGGTTGTTCATTTGCCTGAGAAGTGTTTTTTTGAAAATTTACCCCTGCAATATCTGGCTCTAAAAACCAAGCCAGTCATTCCATTGGTATATTTACAAAACATAGTATTTTCCTGGTCTACAAAAAGACATTTCACTAAGCAGAAAATTAAATTTTTTGGACAAACCTTGACCAAATGAACGTTAAAATATATATCAGATTAACGCTCACTGTCATATTTGTTCGAGAAAACTTCAATTTTATTATGGAAAATATCTAATTACAGACCAAGAGAAGAATATTTTTGAAAATTTATCACTGGAATGATTGACTCAGTGATAAATTAAAAAAATATAGCTTTCTTGGTATGCAAATGGTCTTTCCAAAAGAGCATTGCAGAGTTCCGTTTTGGTCGGCTTAACCCTCAAGTGGGCCAAAATTGGCTTCTGAAGTGGTTTTAAGAAATGCTCCTTTATAGACCAAGAGAAGGCTATTTTAGAAAATTTACAACTGGAATGACTGGCTCGATAACCGAGCCACCAGTCATTCCACTGGTACATTTTGAAAAAATAGTTTTCTCTTGCTCTGCAAATGAACATTTTCTATGAGAAAATTGAAATTGAAATTTTATTGAACAAATTTGAGGGTTAAATGGTTACCCATTGAAATGTTAAGAAATTATGTTAACCTATGTTGACCAGGTGAACTAACTGCGCACTGTATGGGTCCACACAAAGTGGCCTACTGCGAGCTTGAGGATATGCGCGATGGCACGTACAGACTTAACATCCGACCACAAGAGCCGGGGCGTCATATTCTGCAGATCAAGTATGGTGGCCATCATGTATTAGGTATGTGCTTAAAGCTGGACAGGCATGTTAAACATTTCAATATTAACCCCTACATGTAAAATTTCTGGGTTTTTTTGGTAGCTCTATTATGAAGATGGGGACATGTATTGGTACACTAAACAAGATCCACACAACATTTCTCAACTAGTTTAAAAGAATTCATTTAATACATAGATTTTGCGGTTAGCAAATGGGTTTCAGCGTAAATATTTTGCGGCTAGGCAATGTTAGACAAGGTAGGAAACTACCTTTTATCAGATCCCTTTGAAACATCATAGGATGACTGGACTAGCATATTTCTCCTATTAATAGCCATATACCGAGCCAGTAATTCCTGTGATAAATTTTCAAAAATTGTCTTCTTGCTCAGGAAAAAATTGAAATTTTAAAAACAAATTCGAGGGTTAAAAGATAACCGTTAAAATTTGACTAAAGGACGCAGCTTTTTTGTCATATTACATGTTCTAGGAAAGAGGTGCGTCCTATAATCGAGTACAGTCTGAGCACATTTTTTTTTGTCAACCTTCGTAATAAAAATTAATGATACCACAGAAATTGAACGGTACAAATTCTCGCCACCTTACGACTCTATTTAATGTATACCTCAAAACATCATCGCGGAAGTGAAATTATTAAATTGGAGCCTAAATATTGCATATCCATTAATAAATATCATTTATTACATCAAAATTAATTTTTAATTTGACATAAAATGGCGTCCAGAAAAGATATAATTCATGTGATTCGCCTCTTGAAACGCAAAAGATTGTTTTTAACTAGAGCGAGTACTCGGATAAAATATTCTGGACTCGGAACTCTGAATACTATATATTATCATTGCGCAATAGGAACTAACTATTGTACTTTAGGTCTGATCCATACCCGTTTGATAACAAACTCCCGTTAATGTATAAGATCTCGCGAGAACACGGCGCCACCAATCGCAAAAGAATCAGCGGCTTGCCAACGTAAGAAGCGCTTTATCTCATTTTAATTCTGATTCTGTTTTGGATCATTTATTGTTGGTCGGCATTACAAAATTAATGCGCAATACAAGAGTAAACACTGTTCTCTTATTAATTTTTACTGAAGAGAAATATTTCTCTATTCTGATTGGATAAATTCTCCCGTACAAGCCAATGAAAATAGAGAATGGCAGAGATTAGAAGAATTCTAGTAAACACAACTGCTGATCTGACCACATTCCTAATATCACATGATTTCCATATTTTCAAGGCGACATTTTAAGTCAAAGGTAGCAGTGATTGCAGTGATTTTAATGTAATGAACGATCTTTATTGAAGATACATGATAATTAGGCTGTCCCATTAATAATTTCACTTCCACAACAATATTTTTGAGGCTTACATTAAACATAGTGGTACGTAGGTAAGCATGCGTATGGAAATTGCGTTCAATTTGCGTGGTAAGTTCTATATGAGTTAACCATTTTAGAGAATGGATTTCAATTTCTCTATGCGTCTTTTCTATGAGTATAAGGATTTTTGGGGAGGATTTGGGCCAAAATTTAGCCTGCGTCCAATACATGCTAGCGTTCTTTCCTCGAATAAAAACGGCAATGTATACTATGCCCATCATCATTGGAGCGAAATTATTACCTGAGACCACCAAAATGTTGTGTGTGCTTTAATAGCCATCGTTTATGACATCAAAATTCTTCATAGAATTTGACATAAAATGCTGCCATGAAAATCTACATATCTTGTGATGTCAGAAATCTGTGTATAGATTCAATATTTAGAGCAAGTACTCGGAAAAGTCTTGTTTTTTACTCAAAATTCGGAAATTACTGCATATTGTGTAATGGGAACCAAATACTGTACATTAGATCTGGCCGCCATAACGGCTACCTTTTTAATAGCACTGCATGTTGATATGAATCGTATCATAAACAAGGAAGTTGGAATCGTTTAATTCTTTACTGTGTTTTGAGCAAATATTGTGAATAGTCAATGTCACACAATCGAATTCATTAGCTAATCAAACAATATATCTCAGATTTCTCTTCTAAATAAATGATCGTGTGATGAGCTCGTGATTCGGTTGCTATAATTAGTCTTCTGCACGCATTTGTAGTCAGATGAATCTATTTTGGATTTCTTTTATTGTTATATTCTGTAGCTTGCACATATTTTCTGTGGTAAATGTTTCTGATTAATGCAGTTTTGCCACAGCTTTATTATGTGTGTCTACTCATCCTGTTTGAATTGACCATTCCAGTTTATCCATCCATCATATGACATCATCATCACCAACATGACATGTAGAATGATATAGATAAGTTCGTAACCAACGCATAATTGGTGATGGACTAAACGTTGCTGTATGAATTGTTTGGCTTTACTATTTAATAAACATGCTGTTGAATATTTTGAAACTAATTTGTTTGACGTTGTTATAGGCAGCAACAACACCCGGACAAATTAGTTCCAAAATATTCAGCAGCTTACGTGTATAGTTTGCTGGCAATTGATAGTCATTGAGTTCAGGGATCAATTGATCCCAACACGAGTGAGGTATGGGTGGAGCTTAGCTAGAGATGGGCGGGGTATGGCTAAATCTGGAAACATCCATTGTATATTGACACTCATAATGATACTGTTGCTACACATACTCGCTAGATGAAAATCTTCGACTGGCATTTCCCTATGTAATTTCGTGGTAGTTATACGCATCTAACAAGAGTGTATTAGAAATCACTTTGGGGGTTGACTAAATTATTTTTTTGGCAAAGTTCCCTATTAGACGCCTACCCCCTTTCTTAAACAATCTGCTGATGAAATTTCTCCCTGACTGTCCTACTAGAAGCCCAGGCTTGTAATAGGAGATAGGAAAAAATTGCTTCTGATAGCTGTCATTCATTGGTTTGTCATCCAGGGCGGATGTGTATTTAGGCTTGCATAATTTTTCGATTTAATCGAAAATCTAGATTTCTTTTAAAGATGTGATTTTTAAAAATCGAAAAATTGTGGAAACCTGAGCAGAATACAATATTTTGAAAGCTTGCATTTTAGCAGTACATTAGTAAATTATAATCAATTCAGGCCTGTGCTCATTGTTTATGTCCCGCCGTGCTATGCACGTGTAGAATAATTACTAATCACAACACAAAGGGCTACGATAAACAAGCTAACAATAGCGAGGTAACACCTTTGTCATTGAGAAAACCAGCTAGTTAATCCATCAAATTGCCATATAATTTTCTTTGATTCACTGCAGACCCTGAGTCTGTTGTGAAATACCAAGTATATACTTAGTTGCAGACTGTTAAGCAATAATGAGTGAACATAATTCTTTTTTATTCTACAGTTATCAATTAATAACAAGGTCAGGCGCTGTAATAATTCTTTTTTTTTGATTCTGTTGGAAAGTCTAATTTAAAAAAATAAAGCTGCAACATTCCAGATTATTGTATTTAGAACGCTGCATTCTGTTGATTTTTCTTACATGTAAATCTTAGATTTTGAAAGCAACCATAACCTGTGCAGGCGCATACAATAATTATACCTTCCGGCGCAAGTTAGATGTACTAAATGTTGTGACCAATAGTCGAGTATTTGTCAGTCGAGCGTAACATTTTTGGATTAGGTAATCGTAGGGGCGTTTGACCGGCAGATAGTCAACTATAGTAAACTCCCCGTTCCCACATTCAACGTCGCTGTATTCCGTCATCACCATCTTTACCATATCTATCATCAAGTAAACGTTTAAAGTCCAGTTCACATGTCATAATTTGACCCACCCCAACAACAACACAGATATGAATGTGTATTTATGATGGGATATGCCTTTATTTAATCAATAGTATCTCTGTATTGGTGTACCAAACCTGAACTATGATGACCTTTACATCATCTTTGACAATTCTTAGTCCCAGTTTTCATGTCTTGTCACATTACTGCGTTTTATACTTTTGCTAACTGTAATTTGAATCCACGATTTAATTGAAAATCGCAATCTTTTTAACAAAATCAATCATAATGCTTCACCGCAAATATAACACAAGTCTATGTGTATTATGTGCCGTGTGCTGTGCTCTTTTTATTATTGTTATCATTATGTATGATTACTGTATTCTGCGGCTGTAGTAGAAACATCCTACAGCTGCAATCGGTCCTTCTTCGCTTTTATTATCATTATCATTATTATTATTATCAACAACAACAGGGAGTCCATATGTACTGAAGATCGCCGCTCAGCCAGATGCGAGTAAAGTTCGTGTTTCAGGACCAGGTGTGGAGCATGGTATGCTAGCAATGTACCAAAGTCGTTTTATGGTTGAGACGCGAGGTGCGGGTGCTGGACAGTTGACTGTGAGGATTCGGGGCCCTAAAGGTGAGAATGTAATTTTCTGTCACATAGAATCAGCATTGCATCCATACATATATCTGTTAGCATTAGGACTCCATTAACTCTAACACTTCCAATGCTAGTGTCTTAATGGATGACTTTTAGCTATGCCCCGCCCATCTCTAGCTAAGCTCAGCCAACGCTTTGCCCATGTTGGAATTGATCGAACGCTAATCTCTTTGAATCTGAATTTCCATAAAACTATATAGGTAAGTTGTTGAATGTTTTGAAACTAATTTGACTAGATGGTGTTGTTGCCTATGAATGTCAGTTTCTTTGCTATTGACATTGTAACGGTTAAAATGTTGACATCGGAGTGGCTAAGGGTTAACACTCAAGTTGGCCATTGAAGACAGGTTTAGAAGTTATCTTCAAGTTAAGAAACGTCCATTTGTAGACAAAGAGCAAAACCATTATCCTGAACAAATTTGTGTGGTAAATGGGTAAGCTATCTTACTTATCAACCGTAGACGAGAATCTTGTACCCATTGATCACACTGAATGAACAACTCATTTCATCTGTAACCTTTAAAAATATTTAATAACACAAATAATAGCAATTGAACTGATTTTAGATTATACATTTTTTACGGAAGGTACAATACTTGTACTATTTGCCATTGCAACTGCAAATTATTTTTTAACCGACACCATAAAATATATAAATTTTCTTTTCAGGGGCCTTCCAAGTGGAGATGATGCGTGACAGTCAAAAGGACCGCACAATCCTGTGTCAGTTTCATCCAACCGAGTGCGGCTTGTATGTGATCTACATCAAGTGGTCCGGTATGGACGTTCCGGGTAGTCCATTCAGTATCCACATCGTGGACTCAGTTCAGGAGTATAATAGGATCATGTCAGAGGGATTATCATATAATAACCAGCAACTGAACCGCTCAGGATATGGGTCTGGCTATGGATCATGGAGGGAGGAGATGTAAGATAGACTAATATGATAAACAGCGGAAGTGTAAATCAAATAAATCCCAGATTCACTAAATGCAGATAAACCTGTCTATAATGGCCACATGATTTTGATTCCACAAGATGATTGTTCTTTAAGATGGGTGGTCGTATGACCACCCATCTTAAATAATCATCATCTTGTTGACCCAAAACCAATTTTGTTATGGCTGTATTTGGAAGCATCCTGCCTTAAGTGGCCACTCTTTCACATCAAGAGTATACTTACCTCCCTAATACTTTTGATATTGCTAAATATCGGCTTTCACTCAATAAAACACTCAGATTAAAAACAGTTAGGTGCCCCTACTGGGCAGGGAGTCAGAGGTAGTCCGGCGGATGCTCGCCCCACCACCGCGCATGCGCCGACTACTACTTCCTCTTTGCTCATTTATTGGCAAAGGGTTACATGCGGTTTTGTTGTTTTCATACTTTTCTGCGCGTTGCCTTGTTTTTCGCTCACGTTTGACGTTTATTTTTGGTGGAAGCATGTCGGAAAGGGAGGATTCGCCTCTAGAAGGAGCGGGATCGCTTTATCAGGTGAATTCTTTGATATGCTAGCGTGTTTTGTCCCGGTTTAATGTATTTCCGGGACTCGCGCTTACCGTGATTAGCGCCTGATTATGTTGGGTTTTTACAACATGGTGCTTCATATGTCTCATTTCTCTTTGTGTTTTGTCCACAGGTATCGCATAGAAGCTTTGGTGGACTTTTCGGCACAAGAGGATATGTTTTCTCTCCACCACGGTTCCATTTCCTACTAATACTGTTAGGTTATCTAACCAAAAGATCTATGTTCAGTGAGTTGGAGGCCTGTTATAAAGGTCTTCTCACTTTGCCCTCTTGCTCCAATTCCTTCCCCTGAGGTGGAGAGAATGTAGAGGCGTACTATGGTGGAGTTCTCCGGTTCATCACGTTGGATGGTTTGTCTATACAAGGATCAGGTATCTAATTATAATGTAAACAAAAGGGGAGATAATTTCCCTTTTTGCCAATACTAGAATTGGAAGGAGTTATCTCTGTATATCTGATTGTTGTGTACTCGAAATGCCAATTCAACGGAAATGTTCCGTTTTTACTTATACAATTCGTTCTTGCTCTTGGTGCTTGTTGCGGATCGATTAATTTGGTCACGAGAGTGATGACGTCATAATCGGCCTTGGCCTTTTTATTAACAATTAACGTTTTGTCCATGGCTGGTTCTTCTTGATTTCTGATCTTGAGATCCTGTCCTCTCTTTTTAGTTGGTTTTGAGTTTGCTAACCTTAACTATCTTGCTCATTGTCCCTGTCCTTTGTCCTGTTTCAGAGACCTGGTTGCCCGTCCTGCGGGAGGTTTCTGAAAAGCCGCTTCGTCCCGCACTTGTGCTTCAGCTGCAGTCCCTGTGGACCGTTGCTGAAGTGCGACGTATGTAAGCTATGGGGGGGCGAATTAATGTCTGATTTTCTCGCATTGCAGGCAAGGGAGAAGGTAATGGAGGAAGAGAGGAAGAAGAAGGAGAAAGTGTGTAAGAAGGGTAAGAAGAAGGCCTCATCCGCGGTGGATATGGAGGCCTTCAGGTCCGAAATGTTGCAAGAGATGCAGAGGACAATAAAGGATCTGGTCCCAGAGTTGCTTCGTGGCATGCTCCCTGGGCCAGCTCCTTTGTTGTCCTCGGCATCTGCTTACGAGCAGGTGATCCCCGCCTCTGAATCCGGTCTCTTTAGGTCCGGTCCGGTTGTGGATTCAGAGGTGGCCCCTTTGTTGGGGGCAGTCCAAGGCCCTGGCAGCAGGCATGGCGCCGCGCCGAGGGGCCGTGGACAACGGTTGTTGCTGGGACCCGCGGTCTGCTCATCAGACCCCGGGTATCCGCGCGCCGAAGGTGCCAAACCCTCCTATGGCACCTTTCCTGGCCAGTCCGGGTTAGCTCTCTTTGCTGACCCGGAGTCTAATCTTTCTGGCCAGGAAGAAGAGGATCTCCTGCTGGGGTCGCCTTCTGAGGACGTGGCCATGGAATACGACGTCTGTGCACCCCTCGCGGGGAATGCAGGCGACGTGTTCCATGGTTCTACTCACGCAGGAGTAGATTTCACGGTCCAGAGGGTGTCCCCGGGCGGTGCTGTTGACCACGGATACCGCATACCTCGGCTTGCCGATGGTATGGCTGGTGCTGGTCAGACCCGTGGTAGAGCGGTGTTTACCCCGCGCTCTGCCACGGCGCCTGCTCCTGGTCAAGCCGCGGATTTTAGCATGCCTGCTCTCTCGGGCCCGCATGCTTTTCCAGGCTTGCCAGGGGTATCAGCTTACCCGCCGTCGACATCAACTGCGAGTGCTCTGGAGGAAGACGAAGGCCCTCGTCTAGTAGAGCGCTCGCAGTTAGCCACGGAGGAGGATTGGTCGGACGCTTGCCAGTGGCTGGTAAGTGTTCGGCCAGATCTACCCGTGGAGCTGCCGGCTAGCCAGCGTGACCATCGGCCGTGGTTAGCTGGTAGGCCGGCGGCTACCGCTATGCCATCTCTGCCGCTTGCTGAGCATGTCGTGGACATGTTCGAAGCGGCAGAGGCGTCCATTAAGGTGAATGGACGTCTCGCGAAGGCCCCTCGCGAGGTGGCGAAGCGGTGCCGCATCGTGCCCCTGGATTACCAGCGGTACGGTGTGGTGCCGAAGCCGAGCGTTGATGATCGCGCGGCTTTGGGCGAAGATGCGCGGCCGGGCTCCCGTTCTGACACGGGAGTCTTGTGCTCGAACGCGTTGCGTTCGGCAAATGCCGCGCTGCGGGATGCGGAGTAGAGTGGGAGAGCGTCGATTGCCGCTCTGTCCCACGTTTCCCAGCTGCTACAAGGGGTGGTAGCGGCTTCCGCATCATGCCAACCAAGCCCGGTGACAGTCCAGAGAGCCATTCAGGATGGTATCAACCTGGCTTTGGACTGTTTGACGCGGGCGGTAACCAGAAGTGTCCGGGCGAGGCGCACGTTTGCGCTTGACAATCTGTGCCCGTCCCAGGACCTGTATAATAGGCTGCTGCGGACGCCTATGACAGGTCCTGGTCTCTTTGGAGGTGAGGGATGCAGGCACCTCCAGGAGACGGTCACTCTGGTTAATAACCAGAGGGCGCTGCGGGAACAGTTTGAGGTGCTCCGGCGGGAGCGTGTTCGCGCGGCACCCCCTGCGTATCGTCCTCTGCAGGCTCGAGGTGGTGCTGGCCAGGTCAGGGGCCAGCCACCGTCGCAACGTAGGCCTAGGCCACGGGCGATTCGGCCAGCAGTGAGGGGGGCGCAGGCTCCCCAGCCGCACCCAGCCAGACAGCAGCCCGCGCACCGTGGTGCGCGCGGCGCTGGGCGGGGCGCGCGGGGATCTGGTCGCGGTAATCGGGCCTGATGGCCTGGTTACCGCGGTGGGAACCACTCCGGTGTTGCAGGCCGAGAGAACAGTGCCACTCTGGCCCTCCTTATGTCCACCTCTATCCCTAGGTGGACCGGTGGGCGGCCGTTTGGCCGCCCGCTTGCCAGAGTGGAAGCGGTTGACTCAGGACCGTTTAGTCTTGCGATGGCTTTCGGTCGGGTATCGTCCCGACTGGGTGACAGGCCCGCCATCGCGACTGTCTCTCGCGCCGATCTGGACTCCCATTCCACGGGATCCGGATCAGAGGTTGTGTATAGAGGAGGAAATAAATTCCCTCATACTAAAAGAAGCCATTCAGCCGGCACAGAGGTGCCCGGGCTTCTATTCAACCCTGTTCTTAGTAACAAAAAACACCGGAGGGTGGAGGCCGATTCTCAACCTCAAGCCGTTGAACAAGTTCATCGAGACACCCAGTTTCAAGATGGAGACTGTGCGCTCGGTGTTGGCGGGGTTAGAGCGAGGGATGTGGACAGCGTCGATAGATTTGAAGGATGCTTATTTCCACATTCCCATAGAGAGGAGTTTCCGTCGATTCCTGAGATTTGCATTTCAGGGCCGGCGGTGGGAATTCAGGGTGTTACCCTTCGGAATTTCCACGGCTCCTCGGGTCTTCACCCGTGTGGTTCTCGCGATCACTGCATACCTCCGCAGGAGAAGCATAGCAGTCCACACGTACATAGACGACTGGCTATTGAAAGCACACACCCGGGAAGCGTTGTCCGCCAATCTGGTGATTGTTTTGAAAACTCTCTCGGACTTGGGCTGGATAATCAATTTCCCGAAATCAGAGCTAACTCCATCCCAGAAGTTTGTTTACCTGGGCATGTTCTTCGATCTGGAGACGGGGTATGTGTACCCCACTCAGGAGAGGGTTCAAGTACTCATCTCGGTAATTCAGTCGGTGTGCGACAGTCGTCATGTCCTGGCACGGGTTTACTTGAGAATGCTGGGCTTGATGGTTTCTTTGGAACCAGTCATTCCACAGGCCGCCTTGCGCAGGCGTCCGATCCAGTTGTTTCTCATGACACAGTGGACCCAGAGTTCAGGTTCGCTGGACTCGAACGTGCCGGTGTTGGCGCCTCTGATTCACCACCTGCAATGGTGGTTGAATACAGAGAATCTCTTGCTGGGGGTTTTGCTAACCCCTCCCCACCCTCAGGTGACTGTGTATACAGATGCATCGATGGAGGGGTGGGGAGCTTGTCTGGAAGAGTCCACAGTATCAGGGCTTTGGGATCTGGATCAGTCCAAGGAACATATCAATCTACTAGAGCTAAGAGCAGTAGTCCTGGGCCTGGAACATTTCTTACAGAAAGTTCAGGGCAAGATTGTTCTAATTCGTTCAGACAACTCAACAGTAGTGACTTACATAAACCGCCAGGGCGGAACGAAGTCGCCCAGTCTCTGTATGATGACATGGGGACTGCTTTGTTGGTGCCTGGATCATGGGATCACCTTGAAAGCAGTTCATATTCCGGGGAGGTTAAATCTGCTAGCAGACTCATTGAGCCGAAGGATGAGTGTTTTACCCACGGAATGGCAACTAAATCAATGTGTGGCGGATCGTCTGTTCGACCATTGGGGGAAACCCAACATAGATTTGTTCGCGATGAAGAAGAATGCGAAGATGACGACGTACGTCTCTCCGATTCCAGACCCAAGCGCTTTCGCAACAGATGCGTTAGCTATCAGCTGGGAGGGAATGTATGCATACGCATTCCCCCCAGCAATCCTGATTCCAAAGGTGCTTCAGAAAATCAGGCAGCAGGAGTGCCAAGTGCTTCTGATCGCCCCGGATTGGCCAAGCCGATCGTGGTATACGGATCTGCTGGACCTTCTGGTCTGCAATCCGGTTCCGCTGCCTCTGATGGACAACCTTATCTTCCAGGGCAAGGCCCTTCACGACAATCCGTCAATGTTCCGATTGACTGCGTGGATGTTGTCAAGGAATCTAGAATTAAGGAGGGCTTTTCTGAGCAAGCGGCCATGTTTATGGCCAAAGCCAGGAGGGGGTCAACCTCCAGAGCATATAATTATAAAATCAACAGATTTGCAGAATGGTGCTCAAAAAGATGTATTGATCCAATGGAATCATCTATTCAGGTAGTGGCTGATTTCCTCTGTCACCTATATGATGCCTATAGCCTCAAGCCTAACTCTATTGCTGGTTATAAGTCAGCTTTAATGACTGTTATTCCTTGCTTGGCTAATAGGGGGAGTGATGAAGTAAGTACATTAAATGTATTAATTAAAGGCATGGGCAATCTAAGACCAAGGAATCCTCCACTGATTCCGTCTTGGAGTTTATCACTGGTGCTCCAGGTACTAGGTGATAAGCCTTTTGAACCACTTAGTTCCATTTCTATGAAAATGTTAACTCTTAAAACTGTATTTTTAATTGCTGCGGCCTCGGCTAGGCGTAGGAGTGAAATTCACGCCTTATCAGCCGAGGTTGACCGTTTTGTGGTTACAGGGGAAGGCCTTAAGCTTCTACCTAGGATTAATTTCTTGTCTAAAAATCAGTCATTGAAATATCCAGGTCAACCTATTTTTTTGCCATCTTTAACTAGATATGATCCTAATTCTAAAGTATGGTGCCCCGTACGGGCGCTGCTCCGGTACAAACAGCGTACTTCGGAGTGGCGTACCGACCAGTCAGCGTTATGGTTGTCATATATTGAACCCCATGGTAGGGCGTCTAAGGACACCATTTCTAGGTGGATTGTGGAATGTATTCAATTTTGTCACAAATCCGCCACCGGGCGACAGGTTGACGTGGCCAAGGCTCACAGTGTCCGCGGTGTCGTGACATCCACTGCCCTTTTTAATGGGGTCCCTGTGGATGATATTATGTCAGTGGCTCAGTGGCACTGTGAGTCTAGTTTTACAGACCATTACCTCCGTGACACCTCTAACCCTCTCGCCTTGTCGATTTTGAAACAATAACCGCTTTATGTTTGTGAAGAGTGCCTCCGCATTGCTTATATACTTCGCCATTCAGCGACGGTGACAACCACTTGTCGGGACTGTATCATCCTTCTCTGCTGGAGTCATGATGACAGCTTCCTAGGACAACAAGGTCAGTCTTGTTCATGTGTTGTTCATTGTTTGTATTGTCACGTTACCCAGTGTTATTAATATGGTGATGGTTTATGTGGGTTGTGGTTCTTTATAGAGAGTATACGAAAATGGAGCCTTTTCGTCTCTGTCCTATAGTACTTAGCACTAGTACGAAGAGAGCGTGTAGGACATTGAGGTCATTTAATCTTCCTCCCAAGGGAGGGGGGGGAGCGCATATGACAAATCGGTCATCTCTCAGGCATCGGTTGTGTTATCCGATGGTTTATCAAATCCTGACTGTGTTTTCACACAGTTTCAGACGTCATAAGTGCCTTAAAACGCTTGAAAGCGTATAGGGAAGAGCTGGTCTTTTGACCTCGCCTCCCTCCCGCCAGATTCACTTTCGAATTCTGGCAATATCAAAAGTATTAGGGAGGTAAGTATACTCTTGATGTGAAATAAACGAAATCTAGGATTTCTTTTTTCACGAGAGAGTTGATACTTACCTCCCTAGATACTGACCCGGCCTCTCCGCCCCACAGAGGCTCGGTCTTCAGGCTCTTGGTAGTTGCATGTGTTAGCCAATAAATGAGCCAGAGGAAGTAGTAGTCGGCGCATGCGCGGTGGTGGGGCGAGCATCCGCCGGACTACCTCTGACTCCCTGCCCAGTAGGGGCACCTAACTGTTTTTAATCTGAGTGTTTTATTGAGTGAAAGCCGATATTTAGCAATATCAAAAGTATTAGGGAGGTAAGTATCAACTCTCTCGTGAAAAAAGAAATCCTAGATTTCGTTTATTGTGGTTCAATAGTAAATGACTGGTATTAAAGGACCACCTACATTTACTGAGTACTCTTTGATCACCCATATAGTGGCTACGATAGACATGTTTTTCTATTCGGTTTAATATCTGTGCACTATTTCCTAATAAGAGTGAACACTGTATAGGTGCGACAGAGGCAGCTTTGTGACAAAAACTTGACTGACCGACTGGCCACCCGATGGATCAACTGACAGACTTATACTAGTTGCAAGTCGCAACAAATAATATCTTTTTTATGTGTGTATTAGTGCAATTAATTTCATAATTGCCTAGCAGAATGCCTCGCAAAATTCTAAATGGTTATCTAGTTCTTTGAGCAACATAACCCATTTTCCTCTTGAATTTAAAGAAAGCTGCCCTTTGAAATGGACAAAATATATTTGGCTTTTGAATAATTATAATGCAATTTGATTGAACTTTAATGCTAGTTTTGACTGAATTTCGCTCAAATTAAATTAATTTTCAAATTTATCAGAGACATTAAAAAAATAAAAAATTGTAAATGGTCTGATGGCCTGCAAATGGGCATTTCCCAAGACCATTTCAGAAGCCAGCTTTGGCTAACTTGACAACTAAAGGGTTTGTTATATATAGAATCACTCCATCAATCCATATTTCTTGCTGAAATTTGCCCACCGTTATTTATCCACTGATAAATTTAAGGATTAATTTGAGTGAAATTCATTACAACACGGTATCAAAGTTCAATCAAATTTCTTTCTAAATATTCAAATGGCAATGTATTTTATTTGCTTGAAAACCCGGCTATATGGAAATGCGTTATCATTTTGTGAACAGGTATATGTCTGTATATGTGTGTATGTAGCAATAGGTTATTTAAATAGAAACTTTAAATTGACTGCCTGTAAATAAAATCGGAATTTGTATTTCTGTATATGAGGGTTGTTTTACAATGTATATAATGAGATGTACTGTATTTTAGCTCATTGTTTATTATTCTGATTACCGTAATGCTGTAATTCATGAGAACCAAGAAAATGACTTTTACTGAGGGCTTGGACAAATGTACATTTGCTGAGGAAGAGTAGGGTATTTTACAATAATTAACTCTTGAATGGGTATATCTGGAAATTGATAGAAAAGGAGTTCAGGGATCAATCGATCCGAACATGGGCGAAGTGTGGGTGCAGCTTAGCTAAAGATGGGCGGGTCATAGCTAATACTGGGTTCCTCAATTTGGTTAGTATATAATATAAACAGATTTCTTTCTCACTGTTGTCTGTAGTATGATGATATAACATACAGATATCAATGAGATGGTTGTACTTCTGTATAGTATTTAATTAAGTACTTAGTGATCATAAGTTTGGTCAGTATACTTTAAATTTTGTGAAATGTTGATTTGCAGGCTAAGAAAATACTATTTTTAAAAAGTTTACCACTGGAATGACTGAGCAGTCATTCCAGTGGTAAACCTTTTTAAAAATAGTATTTTATTTTCGAAAATTTTCTTCTCTTGGCCTGCAAATGAACATTTCTCAAGTCCACTGCATAGGACAGTTTTAGCCAATATGACCATGAATTGAAGTATGAGTAACTGAATAATTGAAATTCACCTTTTCGGCACCGTAGAAATGATATAGCAATCCATGACACTATTCAATGTTATCACCTACGATGCCTGAAGTCTGCTTGATGCTGGTGCAAACTGATCGGGGGATAGGTGATGATGAAGTGGGTAGGAGGACACCATGACTGAAAGCTAATTTTCATTGTCAACAGCGTATCAAATGACGATATGTCCAATTTGTAAGTACACCTTAAGAGAAAGATCCGGTGGTAAAATTTACTAAACAGTGATCGGAACTAATAACAATTACTCACTGTAGTTTCCAATGTGAAATTAAAACTTAAAATGTGTCATTAGATTAAGAGTACTGTCATAACCAAACAGGAAAATGTATTGAAATTTATTAAAACTTAATATTTTTAGATAATAGTACTTCTTAATTTCCAGATAACAGCTGACATTAGCAATTGTTCATCAATCATATGACATCATAATCAACTATGTGATATGTAGGATGACATCATAATCAATTATGTCATGAATGTCAATTATGTCATGAATGGCGTAGATAAATTTGTCACCAACGCTTGATTGATGACGGACTAAATGTTGCACGATTTGTTTGTCCCTACTACTTAATAAACATGCTGTTGAATATTTTAAAACTAATTTGACTGGGCGCTGTTGCTGCCATAGGCAGCAACAGCACCCAGTCAAATTAGTTAAAAATATTCAAAAGCTTACCTGTATACTTTTCTGGAAATTAATAGTCAGGCTGTTCAGGGATCGATTGATCCCAACATGGAGAAGTGTGGGTGGAGCCTAGTTAAAAATGGGCGGGGCATATCTAAAACTGGAATCCTCCATTAACAAGCATGACTCCTATTACTGAAAACATGTACATTAATAAGTAACTCAGTTTTAATGTAATACTTAAGTATTAAATATTGTTATAACCCTATTGATTTACTTGTATAAAGTATTGAACAAAGAGATAATATTAATAACTTTATTAACTTAATCCGTTTGTTTGTGACACATCCTTCAAGTGAGATAATCTAATTTATATACAGCTAGTTAGAAGACAAACAAATACTATATTGCGCCTATTCGGATGGAATTTTTCTTGAAGCAGTTAAACCACAATCACATCATGCACTGACATGCGTAGTGTACAAAAACTGCCTCACAAAAGATTGCCAGTCATAAACATGTTGACAAACCCGTAAAGGTGCATATTCACACCAGAATGCTTGAAACTAAAATTGTTAAAATTGTAACCACTTACGGCTTAAATTGTGTACCGATATGTAATGAAACGAAATAATTATTAACATGATCATTTCATTACATATAAATTAATAAAAAATTTTAATCTGTGAAAATGAATTAGAGACACGAGTCCCTAATTCAATTTCACAACTTAAAAAATGTTATTAATTTATATGCGTTGATATCATCAGATGTTAAGATGTATTCAGTTGCATTACATCTAGGCACACGATTTAAGCCTCTTAGAGTGTACAATTTTAACAATTTTATTTTCAGGCGTTATGGAGTGAATATGCAGCTTTAATGCAGTCTGAAATCTGTGAAGTTCTGTGCTTCGCATAGCTTAATGCAAATTTACAGTTCTCCCATTCGGATAGAGAACGCGCTATATAGGTTTGTGCGATTATTGCGTTGAGTAATCGTGATCGATTATTAAAAAACGATCGTGATTACTCGATTAATCAGCTTGGATGCAAATTACCAAGACATAACAACAAAAGAATATCAATGACGACAATTGCTGTGGTGTTTTGAAAAGTCCGCTTACAGGGCAAGAGAATACTGTTTTTGAAAATGTATCACTGCAATGCCTGGCTTGATCCTCGAGCCAGGCATTCCAGTAATACATTTTCAAAAAAAGTCTTCTCTTGCCCTGCAAATGGACATACATTCACTAAGCAAAATGTCATTTTTCCTGACCGATCGCATTAAAAAGTAATTGAAAGATAGGTTTTGAAATATTTTATGCAATAGAAAATAGTCACGATTATTCGATTATTTTATTTTTAATCATATAAATTCACGATTTAAAAAGCAATCACGATTTTCAATTTAAGCACATAATCGTGCAAGCCAAGTGCTATACAGTTTTTTTGTTCATTATGAAAACAAGCATCCGACTAGGCCCATTGATGATTGATATGGTTGCATCTTTAATGCTAAAACTAGCCAGAAATATTTTCTGTAGTAGTGTTCTGTATATATCGAAAATTTACCACTAAAATGACTACCTCGGTTACCGAGCCAGCCATTTCAGTGATAATCTTTTTAAAAGATCCTGCGCTTGACCAAATTTTACCAGTATTGTCCAATATAGAGCCTGTAATTGCACTGGAGAATTTCTATACATTTTTTCTTATCTCTGATTAGCTTAGTTCTGCACAAGAGAATCTAAATTGCGCTTAATGCTTATGACAACTGAAGTCTTAAACATATTAAATAACCTATTTACTGAAACTTATTAATTATACAGTTAAATAATAATAATAATTTGAAAGCTCATGTTTTCAAAAAATGTAAAAGGAGTGAATAAATTGTAAAATATTCCATTAGATTATTATCCAATACTTTATTTTTTTTAATTCAATTTTGTTTAAAATATTTGACTTATTGTTCAGATTTTGTATGATTTCAGATGTACATTGATTTGTTTATGTGTGGGTTAGCTTGCTCGTTCTATAAAGGTAATATACCTTCTCTGGAAGATTTAGACATTTACTGGGTACATATATCATGAGAGAGAAATCGGAAGAAAGTGCATTTTAAAACCGTGCCTTTGGTATGTATGACTGGCTTATTAAATACCAATCATAGCAGAAGAAAGATTTTAAAATACATTTTTTCTAATTATTACAGGATATTTATATCTCAAAGAAGGATCGCCCTCACCGTATATGCACCCAAATGCTGTATAGATGGCATGCGTCATAATTTTTGCTGTACTTTGTTACAATAAAATGGAAAAATCTTAACATTTGTAGGCTGCATGTTATTGTGTTGTTCATTTGACATAAGAATTCAATCAACCACAACCGTGTACATGCATGCTTGCACTCACTCACTCCTTTCCCACCCACCCATTCACTCACTTACTCACTGACGCACACACACACACACACATACGCACAGACACTCATCCACACACGCACGCATACAGGAGAGATGAAAAATGCACTGTCATATTGATGTGCACAGAAAGACCACATGGGACGGCTAGAAAGCGGCATTAAAATAGGATTTTGAGATAAACTGCCAATTAATGGAATATTTCTTATATTAAACAATTCACCTTTCCAGAGTACCCACCCATCATATGATGTCATAATGAACTTTGTGGTGTGTACAATGACATCATAATGAATGACGTCGATAAGTACGTCACGAACGCATATTTGATGATGGTCTATGGTCTGTTGTACAAATTGTTTGCTTTTAATATTTAATAAATATTCTGTTGAATATTTTGAAACTAATTTGACTGGGCGCTGTTGCTGCCGATGACAGCAACAGCACCCAGTATAATTAGTTACAAAATATTCAACAGCTTCCCTGTATAGTTTTCAGGAAATTGATAGCTAGGGCATTCAGTGATCGATCAATCCAAACACGGCGAGGTGTGGGTGGAGCTTAGCTAGTGATGGGCGGGGCATAGCTAAAAATGGAAAAGTCCATTAAGCATGGAGCTGGAAATGAATATGGTAGCACTATTCAGTGTGCTGCCAATACCTGATCTGTTAGAGATGAGGTGGAGTCTCCACTATGGGTTGTGACATATATGAGTCAAAGTCCAGGAATAGGTGACAAAAGGGGGTGAAGATACTCCACTACCAAAACACACTTAAAGATGTCATGTCTTTTGATGACATGAAACTCGAGTTCCTTTCTGCGGAGCTGGCTCATCTTCAAACAAAGTAAAAAGAATTGAGCCATGTAAGTCATGTGACAATATACGCATAGGATCATCTTAATTACCGGAGTTGTTATTGGTGGAAGAACGGTATCCTTAGACGAAAATAGATCCAACGCAATGCAAAAGCTAACTATGTGTCACAGATGGTCGAAGAGATCACCAAGATCATCAAGAGGGGCCCTGTTTTTCTAACCATTGTCAAACCATGGTCAATGACCATGGTTTAACCATGAAAGACCATCATTGACCATCCAGGTTAAATGGCACCTCAGTAAGACCATGGTCGACCATGATCAAGAAATTTGTCATTACCACGATAAAACCTTGTTTGACGGTCTGCGACAGAATATGCTCAAACAGAACATGGTTTGAAGTGCCATTTGACCATGGTCAAACATGGTCTTAATGTGGTGCCATTTAATCTGCATGGTTGACCATTGGTCAGCAACACAGCTCCACTTTTGTAACAAAGTGTACATGTGCAAGACTGTACAGAATGTACAGCCTACAACATTGTACTACTTTGGTATTTGTCAAAAAGCCGAGAAGCGATTACAACATTGTAAGCTTTGTCATGAGCTACGGTAATCAAACTTTCCAGATATATAAGACTATGAAAATTCTGGAAAAATTAATCTACATTGGCATTTTTGAAATAAAGTTTATACAAGAATTCAGTGTGTATTCTTACCAGTATGTTTTTATGTATATGACATTTACTTTTCAAATGTCATCAGTAATGATGATTACATAATTTATGTGCAGTAGAATAATTGAAGACTAAATGCAAAAAGACATATGTTTTCAGTGAAAGAATTGCCTCTTATTAACTCACCTGGCCTGAAAGGCAAAATGAGCCATGGCAACCGTCCGTCATGTGTTCATCCGTCAACTTTTCCTTTAAACGACTCCTCAAGAACCACTGGGCCGATTTGAATTATATTTGCCAGGAAGCATCCTTAGGGTATAGAGATTAAAGTTTTTTCAAATGGAGCCGATCGTCCAATTTGGCTGGTCCCATGTTGGATTTTGAGCAATTTTTATAAATGTCTAAAAATCTCCAACTACTTTAGTAATCGATTCAAAACTCATGCAACATCATCTAGGACAAGAGCTAAGCCCAGTTTGTTCAAGAGAACTTGATTGACCAAATGGTTCAGCGGCGATCATTGATCCATATCAGATTTTTTTACTTCATTGATTTTGAGGCTGAAATTGGTTGTATATATGATTTTATGCGCCCGCGCAAAGCGGGGTCGTATTATGTGATGGCACTCGCCGGTTGTCCGTCCGTCTGATTTTTTGTCCGGACCAGATCTCGAAGAGTTTTGAACCTACACTAAGAATTTTTTTAGCATATGTGTTAGGGATAGACGAGTTATCTCCCATGAAAAGCTAAAATTCTTCAAAAATTTCTTGTCCAGGCCAGATCTCGAAGAGTTTTGAACCTACAATTATAATTTTTTTTCCAGCAGATGTGTTAGGAATAGCCAAAGTGTCATGATTTCTTTTCGGCAGGATATGCCCATATTTTCCATAGTTATCTCCCTTGAAAAGCTCAAAGCCATATCTCAAATAGTTTTAAATCTACACTCAAATTTTTTTTGCAGATGTGTTAGGGATGGACGAAGTGTGATGATTTAGTTTCTGCAAAATCCACCCATATTCACCTCCCTTGAAAAGCTCAAATTCGTCAAAATTTTTGTTTCCTGGCCAGATCTCGAAGAGTTTTAAACCTACACTCACAATTTTCTTTTCAGCAGATGTGGTAGCGATAGACGAAGTGTCATGATTCCGTTTCGGCAAAATCCGCGTATATTCACCAGAGTTATCTCCCTTGAAAAGCTAAATTTTGTCAAAATTTTCTTGTCCAGTCCAGATCTCAAAGAGTTTTGAAGCTGCACTCACAATCTTTTTTCAGCACATGTTTTAGGGATATACAGCGTTTCATAATTTCGTTTCAGCAAAATCTGCCCATATTCGCCAGTGTTATCTCCCTTGAAACATTAAAATTCATCAAAATTGTCTTGTAATTGTAATGATCAATGCAACTGTGAAGACTCAAGATTTTTAGCTCACCTGGCCTGAATGGCTAAGTGAGCTTATGCCATGGCGACCGTCCGTCGTATGTCTGTCTGTCCATCATCCATCTCTCAAGTTTTCCTTTAAACGACTTCTCAAGAACCACTGGGCCGATTTCAATTATATTTGGCAGGAAACATCCTTAGGGCATAGGAATTCAAGTTCGTTCAAACGAAGCCAATTGGCCAATTTGGCTGGTGGCCATCTTGGATTTTGGCCGATTTCAATACTTTTTATAGTGGTAAAAACCTTTCTAGCAGGGTCTTCCATCTTTGTTTTGTGGTCTTCGTTTTAATTACTTGGGTCTTCGTTTTAGTATTGTTTGGCTTGCCTTGGTTTGGCTCAGCTCAGTTTTGCTGGGCTTGCATAGGTACAGTATATTACAGGTCAATACTACCGAAACTTTTAAACCTTTTAGAGTGGTATAAGCTTTTCTAGCTGGTCTTCCATCTTCGCTTGCGTCTTCATTTTAGTAACTTGTGTCATTGTTTTAGTTTGGCTTGGCTCGGCTCGGCTCGGCTCGGCTCGGCTCGGCTCGGCTCGGCTCGGCTCGGCTCGGCTTGACTGGGCTTGGATCGGTACAGTGCAGTACAGTTCAATACTACCAAAACCTTTTAGAGTGGTATAAAGCTTTCTAGCAATGTCTTCCATCTTCCATCTTCGTTTTTGGGTCTTCGTTTTAGTATCGCTTGGCTTGGCTTGGCTCAGCTTGGCTGGGCTTTGATTGGTACAGTTCAATACTACAAAACCTTTTAGGGTGGTACAACCTTTCTAGCAGGGTCTTCCATATTCGTTTTTGGGTATACGTTTTAGTAACTTGGCTCTTCGTTTTAGTATCGCTTGGCTTGACTCAGCTCGGCTTGGATCAGCTCGGCTTGGATCGGTACAGTGCAGTACAGTTCAATACTACCAAAACATTTTAGATTGGTAAAAACCTTGCTAGTAGGCTCTTCCATCTTCGTTTTTGGGTCTTCGTTTTAGTAACTTGGCTCTTCGTTTTAGTATGGCTTGGCTTGGGTCGGTACAGTACAGTACAGTTCAATACTACCACTTCTAGAGTGGTAAAAAACCTTTCTAACAGGGTCTTCGATCTTCCATCTTCGTTTTTGGGTCTTCGTTTTAGTAACTTGGGTCTTCGTTTTAGTATGGCTTAGCTCCGCTCGGCTTGGCTTAGCTTGGCTGGGCTTTGATCGGTACAGTTCAATACTACCAACACCTTTTAGAGTGGTATAAACATTTCTAGCAGGATCTTCCATCTTCGTTTTTGGGTCTTCGTTTTAGTAACCTGGGTCTTCGTTTTAGTATCGTTTGGCTTGGCTTGGCCTGGCGTGCCTTGCCTTGGCTTGGCTTGGATCAGCTCAGCTCAGCGCAGCTTCGCTGGGCTTGCATCGGTACTGTAAAGTACAGGTCAATACTACCAAAACCTTTCAAGTTTTTAGAGTGGTATAAACATTTCTAGCAGGGTCTTCCATATTCGTCTATGTGTCTTCGTTTTAGTAACTTGTCTCTTCGTTTTAGTATGGCGTGGCTTGGCTTGGCTTGGATCGGTACAGTACAGTACAGTTCAATACTACCAACACCTTTTAGAGTGGTAAAACCTTTCTAGCAGGGTCTTCTATCTTTCATCTTCGTTTTTGGGTCTTCGTTTTAGTAACTTGGGTCTTCATTTTAGTATTGCTTGGCTGACTTAGCTTCGGTTGGCTCAGCTGGTCTGGGCTTTGATCAGTACAGTTCAATACTACGAAACCTTTTAGAGTGGTAAAACCTTTCTAGCAGGCTCTTCCATCTTCGATTTTGGGTCTTCGTTTTAGTAACTTGGCGCTTCGTTTGAGTATCGCTTGGCTTGGCTTGGCTCAGCTCGGCTTGGCTCAGCTTTGATCGGTACAGTTCAATACTACCAAAATCCTTTAGAGTGGTTAAAACCTTTCTAGCAAGGTCTTCCATCTTCCATCTTCGTTTTTGGGTCTTCGTTTTAGTAACTTGGGTCTTCGTTTTATTACCTTCCATCTTCGTTTTTGGGTCTTCGTTTTAGTATCACTTGGTTTGGCGTGGCTTTGCTCAGCTTGGCTGGGTTTGAATCGGTACAGTTCAATACTACCAAAACCTTTTAGAGTGGTAAATACCTTTCTAGCAGGGTCTTCCATCTTCCATCTTCGTTTTTGGTTCTTCGTTTTAATAATAAACTGCCAGGCCCAGCTTAACACAGCTCTGCCTGGCCACGTTTAACATAGGCAAGCTATACCTAACCAAGCTTAAAACGGCGATGCCAGGCGTCGCCACGCTGAACATAGCTAGTCCTAGCCTAGCTTAACACAAATAAGCATAGCATAGCTTAGCAGAACCCAGCCTAACGTGGTGTAACATAGCCAAGCCTATCCTAGCTTAACATAGCCAAGACTAGACTATGTTGCCATACGTAAGCCTAGCATAGCTTAACATAGTCAATCAGAGCCTAGCTTAACATAGCCACGCCTAGCTTATCTTAACATAGACAAGCCTAGTTTAACATAGCTTAACTTAGCTGAGGCAAGCCATATTTAACATAGTCAGGCAGGCTGAACCAAGCCAAGCCGAGTATAATATAGCCACGGCAAGCTTAGACAAACTGAGCCTAGGTTATATAGCCAAGCTGAGTGCGAAATACATCGTCAGTGAAATTTACAAAATGTATACCGTTTTCTAGCGTTTATTTTGATTTAGAATTGGAAAAGGAAGATGGTCTTCCATCTTCCATCTTCATTTTTGGGTCTTCATTTTAGTAACAACCTAATATGGTTGTAATATTAGGGCGGAAATGATAATGGTGATAACTATATGAACTACGATGAGAAGCGCTCGTGTACAGAAAATCCGCTTCCCACCTGTTCGCAGCAATAAAATAACCAGATCTTGAACTATGCTATTCGACAGTACAATCATATACACAGGATGATATACAAAGAACAAAATTTGAGGTTTAAATTTCTACCTCAATTTGACTACCTCATATGCGAAGCTATGCGTATGCCTGGATCCGCGCCCGTTATTCCACTTCATTATAGATATGAATTTCATATAGAACGTAGTTTTAATATTGATGCGATGCATCAAAGACTGGCTCCCCTTTATTATAGATATGAGGTTCATTTTTGGCGTAGTTTTTAAAATACACTACAGTCAACCATTGTGGAAGGATCGCAAAATATATTAACCTTGACTTATGGAAAGGCTAGTATCGTTGATCACGCATGACACTAGCAGGATACAGACACAACTGTTTTCGGAAATTGCTTAGAAATAGATCGAATATTGTTGTCCATGCTCCTGTCATAATAGAAATAGAGAAATAGACGTCATCGCCACAATACAATACCATAGCCATATTCATGTCAGAAAGTAAGATAAAGTTTTAAAGAAGTGTAATCGATCTTGTTTCGATATGACGTTGAAATGAGATAATCACAGACATATGGGTGTGCCCAAGAAGCGCCAAGAAGCTTTTTTATCATTTGCAAGAAGAGGATATATCCGGAGTTAATTTGATTATTGTTTCGCAGAATATATCTAAAGATCTAAAAGAAAAATACTTGGTTGCATGTTTTGAGAAAAGGGATTTATTGCGAATCAATCGAGCCAATGAATATACAAAGCCATACCTGATAACACAGGTTATGGGGCCGGTACTGGGCCAATAATGGCCCAGTAGCCGCGTTACCGGGGATGCCTCTTACAGCTGAATTAATTAAATACGTTTTACACTCTGGTTACTTGTTAATCTAAAAATTGTTTATAATTTTCAAAATGATGTTGCAATCTGTTGCTGTCTAAGACAGCAACCTCTTTCAGTTAGAACCTTTTGGAAAATGGAAGTTAGTTTTATTTCTAAAGATGATCTTCCAAATCAAAATATGTACTTGAATAGGCTATAGCGTGGATAAATCTCAAACGTTAGTTTGAGCTTTGATCGTTCACGAATAAATGTAATAGGCTATAGGCTGCGTCCGTTTGCGTTTACGTCAATGGAATTAGGGTTCTTTTTATTCGTGTTTAGAAAGAAGTTCGGTTTGTGATGAAATTAATGTTGTTAGTATAAATATAAGGAATCGTATGTCGTGATTGTTTTTCCTTTTTCTCAGCTTATTAAATAAAGAAGCACTTATACGTATTCGATGAAATGGGAGTACTCTTTCAATCCCGGATTCCCAGAATTCCAATTTCAAGGTAACAAAAGTGGGCTGTTGAATATTTTGAAAACCAATTCTACAGGAACTGGTAACAACGGCTCCCCGTCAAATTACTTTCAAAATAGTCCCACAAAATATTTATTTATTTATAAATGAGTTTTCAAATTCGACCTACCGGGTGCCAAAGGGTTAGGGCATAAATGATATCGGTACGCCGTACAGATATATAGGGTCTCAACTGAATACGCCCTTCAGACATCCTTTGTGGTTATTGCCATTATTCAAATAATTTAACGATTTTGTCTTTAAAGATTTGATTAACTGTACCTAATAGATAAACTTGGGACGAAGACGATGCATAAAGACTGCTCTTTGTTCGCACACAGCTAATGACAAATTGGTATGTATTTAAGGGCGGAGTGTGGTAGATATGGTGGCAAACTTTTAACGTCTAAATACGTGCTGTGGCTGGCTGGTAAGAAACGCTTCGTATTTTAACAGGTAAGAAAGAAGCCGTTACAAATGCATTTGACATGATCGTCATCGTCGTCGTCGTTCTTCTTCATCATCATCATCATCTTCCTCTTCTTATTATTGTTTTTATTATTATTATTATTATTTTTATTATTTAAAATATATAGTTGGATGATACACTTTAGTCGTCGCATCATTGGAAAGTGCGCGCGTACCCACACACACCACACCCACACCCTCCCCCAGCCCAGCCCACCCACGGAAAGTAGACGTCTGTCAGGTAAGGATGTGCATGTAAATAACATAGCGTCATAGCTCATAGGACCTCACGATTAACTTGAGAAAAAACGAAATAATTGAGGATTCCAGTTTATCCATCAATCATATGCCGTCATAATCAACTACGTGACGTGTAGGATGACGTCATAATTAATTACGTCATGTAGGACGTAGCCAAGTTCGTCACGAATGCTTAATTGATGACGGACTAAGCGCGGGATACCAGTATAACGAAGACACTGTCAATACGGCAAGCTAAGCGTTTCTCCCATGTGGAACGAGGGGTGTCAATTTTCAGATTACTGTTGCGAAAATGATACAGAAACATTTCTCATCGATTCCTGGTCTGGCAGATTTGCCCACAGGTAAATGTAGATCTTGCGAGATGTTTTCTTGTTGATTTTAGGTCTGAGATTTACGGTGATTTCTAACTTGTCATGTTCACTATGTACTGTTGTTGCTATGCGTTTCTCAATGTAGTCTGAGTGGGATGGTAGATACAGATCCTAAATGTTGTTCTCTCTGGTTGGACCTTTCCAAGTTTATCCATCGATCATATGACGTCATATCACGTCATAATTAACTAAGTGACGTGTAGGATAAAGTCATAAATGATTCTATTTGGCCCGTCTTTAACTCTTTATAGTCCGACACGTTGTACGAATGAATGTTTCTACTATTTAATAAACATGCTGTTGAATATTCTGAAACTAATTTGACTGGATGCTGTTGCTGCCATATTCAATAGCTTACCTGTATAGTTTTCTGAAAAAATGATAGTCAGGTAATTATATCCAGTAAGATGTTGTTGTGATTGGGTGTTCTCCCTCCTGGCATTGATGATAGGGTTGGACAGTCAATGTCAGGGTGATGTCACCGCATACAACAATGATTGCACACTTGTATTTTGATCGTAACTTTTTTACTGATTCATTTAGGTTTGTGAGGGCATCTTCTTTAGATCTATGTCGCCGATAGTATGTTGCTCTTTAGAATGTTTTTTAGTTCTGTAAACACATTTATGTCCATAGAATTTCACAATCTGCATCTATTGCTTCAGACTGAGCCTGTTATGGAAGCTGTTCTGTATTTGCGGTGGGTGGCATAGGCTATTGGAAGGTTTAACTCACCCGTCAATATTTGATCATGTAGTTTCGTTTCGCAAGCTATAACAATATACGGTTCATATATTTTGTTTCGCAAGCTATGACAATATATGGTTCATACATCTCTAATCTGGCTGATAGACGTTGCTGTTTATTTCCTCTTAGACTGTTTATATTCACAGACAAGATTGTTATGTTCTGGTTAGGTGTATTTTTCGATGAACGTTTCTCTGGCGACGATGTTGCTATCTGGGTTGCGGTTTGCGATGGTGGTAATAACACAGATGAAGTGCTAGAGCTGTTTGTAAGTTGTGTAGTCGTATCCGAATTGGAAAAGGCCGTGCTCATATCTGACGTGCTACAATTGAAGCATTTCCATGATGTTGGCGTTGTTATGAGTAAGAAATCAATATGGTGCCAGATTGGTGCCAGACTTCAGATTGATCGCAGAGGATTGCAGTTCATCTGCCCATTTGACCACCGTCTTGCATATTTGGCATAGGTATTCTGGTGAACGTGGGCCTGATTTAGTCCCGATATACGGCCTTGCTTGGCGAGTCCCAACACGAGTAAAAACCATGGCGGGTTTTTTTTCTGGGAAGATGGGATAATAATACAGATAGTTAGTTTGCCACACTATGATAACAAATTGGGGGACTGTAGAAGAATTTAGCAGGCACATGACTGGTCACCTGGCGTAGACATTTCTAAAAAGTTCCATTATTTATATGGCTGTGGGACTGAGGAAGATTTCGTGTTTCCCTATGGGCTGGAAATGTTGATCATCTAGTTTTCGAATCTCTTATGAGAACTGCGGCCAAGAAAGGTCCACACGGTGTGTAGGTGGCGATCTAACCGTTGTCGCGAGAAGGAATTAATAACTTTGACTCGCATCGCCTTCCCCTCCCTTATCAAATATTCGCTCGAAAATCGCACGTGGTGACTACTAAGCCTTGCCTTTTATAGTCGGTAAAGTTTCTAAAAAGGTGCGATTCCAAGGTGAGGAAGATTATCAGCGTACGAGGGATGGGCCAGGAAGTTGGCTACGTGATCACGCACTAGCTTGAAGCACATTTACTGGAAATGGGTACGGCACCGTCGCATGCTTGATTGCAGAATCTTCAATCTTTAATATCTGTGAGCCAATTCTGATCAGCCATTGCTACAGACGCTGCTGGCATGTGTTTCGACCGATATCGTGACTATTCTACCAACAGTAGCACAAGGTCTGCTCGAGCAACCGCTACCCATGCCCACCAGCTGTATCTTAATATATCATTGCCTACTCGGAAAGCAGGGCCCAAGCACTCCGTCAATAAGGCACAGACCACACGTTGTTGGTTGCTGGGGACAAGGCAGTACAGGTATCTAAGGGACACAAAATGCCTCGTCTGGATATTGCGTCGACGCAGGAAGAAGCGGACATTGTCATTACTCAACAAGCCATCCACCTTTCCAGGGAAGGTCAAGAATTACGGGTTTGCGTGTTGTGTGATGTCACATACGTGCTTGCTTTCGTGCTCTTCGTCTACCCGAGCCAGAAGCTCCAGAGTCCTCCCTGACAATGCCGTCGTAATCCAAGGTTGTTCTCGCATTGACGTGAAGGAAGCCACTCGCAGACATGCAATGATTATGCCTGAAATCCTGGCAATCAATTCTCTAAATGGTTGCGATTAAGCTATGGCGACCTACGAGTTGGCCAAACAATGGCTCAAAAATGCTACACGCTGGATCAGCTCGGCCAACTAATGGCAGCTATCGTCAAGGTCACTTAGCAAGCGACAGCTTTCATGGCTGCTTGGTACGTCATCAAGAAACAATACCCTCCATGACTGTGTACCGCCAGCAGCACTAGGTGTAGACGACTGGGAAATCAACAGTGGCACCAAAGCTGTGTAGTTTGTACCAAACAACTGAAAGATTTGAATAGAACGTTCGCAGAGCACATCATCAGCTCCGGCAATTGCACAGTGCACTGACTGCAGATCCACCTACTTACAATGTAGTAGATTATGGATGGGGAGCAGATGACACAAACAGATGCTTAATTCTACGGAAAATGGAAGATGGCGTACCCTACACTCCTAAACGCATCATCAAGTTAGTCAGGTGTGGCTGAGTTGGGGCACCAACGTGTTTGCACGATGTTCTACGTCTGCGCTATAAGTGGTCCATATTCTGAAATCGCTTCGATATCAAGGCGCGTACAATAGATGATACTAGCGATAATAATGATGCAGCCAATCAAGATTAGATAACAATGATGAACAAAAGAATGACTAGTTCGTGAAAATCAGTTGCGTGTTCCTCTGACGAATTTCCAAGCATGATGGATGGTAGTGAGAGCTTTGGCATCTCCGGTTGATAGCTGATGGTATCTTTAGCTGTATCAAGCGTAAGCTACACACATGGATATGCTCTTGTTGTTTTGTGAGTGATGGAGTTAGCTACTTACAACTGTCTTGATTTATGACATATACCTTCATATAAATTGATTTCATGTGCAAATGCATGCATTAGTCAGTAATTAATGGTGATGTTCGCAATACTCAATTCGAAGTACTTCGATTAAAAATCTATGCGAATGCGTAGTGTACAAGTGAATGGGGGTGTAAAATTGCCATTTCCGAACGCGCAAGAGTATAATCCGATTACAAAATGGCGGCAGTTACAAACTGAAAATGACAGTCAGAGGCACAATAATATTATTGATGCGGGACAACATTTTCTATGATGTATGTTAAACAAAAATGAACGAAGATGGTGATATGGATGTAAAACATGATATCATTCTACCACTAGAGTTTTTAGATTTCCACTCAATCAATCAGAAGACGCCATTTACATGGTGTATCTGTTTACGCATGCCCGCACCTTTACGCTGGCTTGAGGCATGAGTACAAGTAACGCGAGTCAGATAATTTGTACCATGTGATACCAAGATGATCGCCAAATGTTAAAATCAGTGTAGATTCGTATTCCTCAACATGGGAAACATACTTAGAATTGCCACCATCATTATTCGACTGTACTTCCACCTGGTTGTAGCCGTTTTTACCATGATTTTGGCGTTTTATGCTGAATTTGTCAGCCATTTTTTAATTACATCACCATGATGGCAGCGAAATTTAAACATAGCTTCAGAATCTGATTCTTTGATATCGAAAACATACGTATAGGTTCCAACATCATCACCCTACTGTACTTAGAACAGAAGTTGTGACAAAATCTATATGTTGGTCTGCCGCGCCGGCCATCTTGGCGGCCATCTTGAAATAATGAAAAAGCCATGTCGGTGGCCAGTGGTCATCAATTTCATCTAAGCACTAAAAACTATCGAAAATGCGAAGAAACACGATTGTAAACGGATATTGCAAGGCTCCCTGGCCGAGCCACCGGACTATAATATTCGAGGTCATGGCGCGTGACCTAGATGCTGATATCAAGCGCAGGGGGTGGGCGGGGACATACACAATAGAGAGGTCGATTTCTGGCTATGCCACGCCCATTTCTAGCTAACCTCTGCCCACGTTTTGCGCGTATTTTGATCGATCTATTATATATACTTTGAACCCTGAATTCCCAGAATCCCAATTTCATTGTAACAATACATGTAAGCTGTTGAATGGTTTGAAATTATTATGGCAGCAACAGCTCCCAGACATATTTGTTTTCAAATATTCAGTAGACTGTTTGTTAAATAGTAAATTCATCAAAGATATATAATTTGGACTCCTCATGGTGGACTTTTCAATTTTCACGACGGAGTTATGATTGTGACGTCAGCCTACACGTGCGGTAATGGACCGTTCCAGTTTTAGCTATTCCCCGCCCATCCCTAGCTAAGCCCACGCCACGCTCGTGTTGGGATCGATCCAGAAAACTATACAGGTAAGCTGTTAAATATTTTGAAACTAATTTGACTGGGTGGTGTTGCTTCCTATGGCAACAAGAGCGCCCAGTCAAATTAGTTGCACAATATTCAACAGCAAGTTTATTAAATGGTAAAGACATATAATTCGTGCAACAATGCATAGTCCGTCACCAATTATTCGTTCGTGACGTACTTATCTACGTCATTAATGACTTCATTGATTATGACGTCATCCTACACGTCACGTAGTTGATTATGAGGTCATATGATGGATGGATAAACTGTAAAAGTCCATTGACTATGCCGTCACATACTTGCCAATATTGCCGGTAATGTGGGGAAAGCTGTTCATAAATATGTGATATTAGTTCTAAGTCATATTTGTCTGCTTTGAAAAAAATATGTCTATTTTTCTTCACAGTTGGCAGCACTGGCTACGCACAAGCTTAAAGAAATACGCGGGGTGATAGACTAAACGCAATAATGACAAAGCAGCTATCTACAGATGCATGGGCGTCTACGATAGCGTCGACCACAACAAATACGGAGAACATAACAGATGATTTCTGGGCGTGGCACCAGTCTGAAATGGAGAAGTACACCACATACCATGTAGCAAATTTTCTCGCGTTCTACGGCAATGCTATTATTTTCGCGTTCGGTGTTCCGGGTAATATCCTGACACTGTTGACGCTGTTGAAGATGTCCCCACGAACATCGACCATGCTTCTCATGGGCGCTCTAGCAATAATGGATGCAGCCACACTTACGTTGCAGTTAACTGCAGATTTATTGTTTATGGCTAGCGTGAGACTTCACGACGTTGGCTGTTGCCTGCTTATCGGTATTAATTATTTCATTCCAATTTTCCCGATTTATCTAGTAGTTATTTTATGCTGTGAGCGTGTGATCGTGGTGTGGTTTCCACTTAAAGCCATCACCGTATGTACCATGAAGCGTGCTAAGCAGTCACTGCTGGTTATGACGTTGTTTATAACAGCATCGGCCGTACTACCGTCATTTGTCTGGAAAGAATACGAATTTCAAAATAATTACTTCTGCACTATTCAAAGCAAGTACCGTGGTGCAATGGCAATTTATCGTTTCATATATACATGCTCAATATTCTATGCTCCGTATCTTTTACTGCTAATTAATAACATTCTAATTATTACGAAACTTGTATTGTCCCGCAGAGATACGCATCAAATGACAGAAGGGTCGAGCAAAGATGACGAACGAAAAAAACAGAATCGTGCCATTACTATAATGCTGTTAGCAGTCACCCTTGCAATGTTGGTCTGTCTGGGTCCAAACGCAATCGCAGTGATCATAAGACGAGATAGTTGGCAGCATGTTGGTGATCCGAAATACGATGCAAATCAATATTTTTTCAATCGATTTAGGGTAATTCTAGCGACGGCTAATTCCGGTATTAACTTTATTCTGTACTTTCTGACTGGGAAAAGATTTCGAGATGCGTTCCTCAGACTTATATTCTGCCGGAGTAAAACGGAATTCAAGGAGCTATCTAAATGATAACATACGAACATGCAAGAACATCTAGTTTGACGAATTTCATGAAGTTCTTTTACCACGATCACAAAGGCTGACAGGTGTGAATAAGTGCTTGAATATTTGTTGGGTATGGACGTCGGGATATGCCGGGTGTGTCATGGCTTGGCAAGGGTGTGGGGGCGATGGGTGTGGGTGTGTGTGTGTGGTGGTGGTGGTGGTGGTGTGTGTGTGTGTGTGTGTGTGTGGGGGGGGGGGGTTGTGGATTGGGGCGTGTCATAAATAATTTCACACCAATATTCGTGCAGTAAATATTGCATTGTTAAACGTCTTGAAATGGCTTCTCACAGAGCCCAGCTTTCAAAATTTCCTGCGGTAAGATCCGCGGAGCCCCGCAATGTGGAAGGAACCCCATTCGTAGACCTAATCCAATTTTGGTCCTACAACCTCAAAATTTAAATCGTGAACTCACAATTTTAACAAAACTCTGATGACGCAGGTTAGTATGTTACTGGGTCGGTAGTGGGCCGATTGACCGTTCCAGTTTATTCATCAATCCATCCATCATATGACGTCATATGACGTCATAATTAACTACGTGGCGTGTATGATGACGTTGTAATCCTTAGTGACTCGATTTAGTCCGTCTTAGGCGCTCAATAGTCCGTCATGTAGCTGATGATTGGTTGTATAAATTGTATATCTTTATTATTTAATAAACATGCTGTTGAATATTTTGAAACTAATTTGGCTTGGCGCTGTTGCCGCCATATGCAGCAACAGCGCCCAGTCAAATTAGTTTCAAATTATTTTACAGCTTACCTGTATAGCTTTCTGGAAATTGATAGGGCGTTTGGGGTTCGATCGATCCTAATACGGGCGAAGCGTGGGTGGAGCTAAACTGGAGAGGGGGTCCATTCCGGGCCCATCCGACGCAGTATTGGCCCAGTACCGGCCAAGTAACCTACGCTATCAGGGAAGGGATGGATACAATCTGTCACGCAAGTAAATGACGGCATAAACTCTTACGTCACATATAGGCTGACATCACAATCATGATTGACAGATATACTTCGTTATGAAGCTGGAATAGTCCGTCAAGTAGGCCTATACGAATTGTAGTTCTTTGATGGATTTAGTATTTAATAAAGATTCTGTTGAACATTTTGAAAGTAATTTGACTGGGCCATAGTCAGCAAGAGCACCCAGTCAAATTACTTTCAAAATAGTCAACAGCTTACCTGTATATTTGCATTGATAGTGGGTGAGGCTTAGCTAAAAATGGGCGTGGCATAGCTAGAAATGAATCCATCGTGTGTATGAGCGATCGCAGTGCATTTAGGTCAGTCTTTTAGTTTTGATGATCGCGTTTGCATGGTTTAGAGGAGACACATTCGATCAATCTTTACGCAGATTTCATGGAATCGGAATTATGATTTACACCACATCTTGAGTCTTAAATAGCTTAACATACCCAGATTACGCAGCTTACTGGGCCGATGCTGGACCAATACCGGGCCGATACTGAACGTATTGGCACGGTATCGGCCCATTAAGCTGCGTTATCTGGGTAGTCGATCTGATTGGTGATTCCTATCGTGCTTTTAGTTTCTATAATAGCTTTGTTATCAGCAATGCGTCCTGCCGAGGTAGTCTGATGGTGCCACCGTGGCAAGCATCCTGAAAAGCAGTATTAGCTGCATATAAACCATAGTACACAAGAATGTAGCTAACGAATCCCTCCCCCCCCACCCCCGCCCTTTTAGACCTACTAGTACGTTTTCCCCCATCGTAGGAACCGATAAACCCATAATTGAGTCATGCCTTCTTGTCCGATTTTGTTCGAAATGAACAGTTGCTAGTGGTAATGTGGTGTGTGTGTTAGACGCGCTTTTTGATTGGCTCTTAGAGGTCACATGACCTAAAACGGCTGGGGTGGGGGTTGTGGCTGGGTTTAATTGCCCATATATGGATTGTAACAAAGGGGCATGTGTTGAGGGCGTTCTTGTACAAACACGCCCACCAGCACACTCCCCTTTTCACATTCCATATATGAGCAATTAAGCCCCGCCACCCCACCCCGCCCCACCCATGAAATCTGGTGACATGTGAGAGCGAATCAAAAAGCGCGACTATCGCCTTCCACCCCGACGGTTGGTGTCAGTAATAATAAATAGATAAGAAAGCCAGTTTTATTTAATGATTTTTTTTTTTAATTTAAATTTTCTTTTTTAAGTTGGTAAGGTGGTCTTATATTATAAAGATATTATAAAACACTCACTAAAAATGTAAGAGAGACAGTTCTAATTATTGATTTTTTATTTCTGAACTGTTCGATTAAAAAAATGGGCGCAGTGGTCTTATGCTATTTGTCTAAGATATAGCTAAATACTCGCTAAAATACCTATTTTCGTCGTTTCCTCTTTCTGTTCTTGCGAATCCTGTAAATGCGGTTATATATCCAGAACCATATACCCCATGTTATACAAATACAGTAATATTACCACTAGTAGAATAGATATATGATCCGTTAATACTAGCTCGAGCAATACTTTAAGTGTAATGAAAACATCACTGTGTCTGAATGGACTGCAGAATTGATTTGACTGGCGTCTATCCAGTCCTTGATTCCAGGTCCCATTCACGCCATATCTAGGCTGGTTTTATTTCAATCTATTATTGGTAACTTCCCCCAGTTTTTACACTGGTACCCAGTGAAGGAGATTGTCTATGTTTCCACCGATTGCTCGTCCGCCACCTGGTCGCCGGACAATCGAGTGCGATTTGAACCCCACCCGACTGATTAGGTGACCAGGCTAACACCACGGCCAATCGCCTCCCCGGATAAACTGCAGAAAACATAGTCCACTATTTATATCAACCCACCTGCTAATCCAAACAGCCTGTTATCGATTACCCCATGTAGCGATGGGCGCGCAACCTGATTGGCTGTGCAATGGATGTACAATTATCGATTAGCCATGTAGCAATAGATGCGCAAAAATTATTGATTATCCTTGTAGCAATGGACGCGCAATCTGATTGGCTATGCGATGGGTGCACAATTATCGATTAAGCATGTAGCGATAGACGTACACAAATTAAAAACAGGTCTTACTTGGATATTGCTTATTGGCGCATATAGTTCAACTTTGAATGACAATCGGTTATTGTAACACTGGATGGTGTGCCTGAAGCAATAGGCACACGTTATAAACAACAACACGTGTAATATTAGTGGGATATTGCTTACTGTTACAATTGAGATTTTCTTCGTTAGCGGTCACACGTGAGAATTAATCAATATTTTGAAGCAATGCCACTTTAATGATTATTCGTTGCACTGCAGTTTTGATCATTATGGCAGACAATTATACTAGCCCAGCGGGAGCATCCCTGCTCTTAAAACATTCAAAAGCAGATTGACAATTATTAGATCATCTGGCCCAAAGATTCAAGTGACCTTATGCCATGGCGGCCGTCCACCATCCGTCCATCCATCATCCATTCATCCGTCATCCACCCATCAGATCGCTTCTCCTCCTTTATGCCTTGAGCGATTTCAACCAAATTTGCCTGCAGGATCTTATCGTGGTAGGCTCCCGAATATCTATTCCGAATTTTGATTGGTTAATCTCTCTGGCAGCCATCTTGGATTTTCCAAAGATTTTCCAGAAATCATTTAAAACACTACTTCACCAATGCAAATTACCCAATTTCCACGAAACTTGGGTGGATTAATTCTGTACTGGTAGGCTCCAACACTTCTAACGAGGTAGCATACTTCAGAATTTTTGTACAGAATCTTGATTGATCAATTTATTTTGGCGGTGCCATTGAATTATTAGCAAAATGGTGGAAATCATTTAAAATGCTACGCCTCAGTAACTGCTTGGGTAATGTCAACCATTCTTGACAGGAAAGATACTAGTGTGGTAGGTTTCAGAACAAATATACAGCATTTTGATTGGTCAATTTTTCTGAGGGCCATCTTGGATTTTCTAAAAATATCTGGAAATCAGTTAAAAGCCTATTTCTCATTAACCACTCGGTCGATTTCAAGTGAACTGTTGAACTGATACTAGAATGATATGCTTCATGACCTGTGCACAGAATGTTGATTAGTTATTTTTTTGGCAGCCATCTTGATTTTTTCGAAAATGCCGGAAATTGTTTAAAATAATACACCAAATTAACTGCTTAGGCAATTTTTACTAGACTTGGCTGAAAGGATACTAAGCTGGTAAGTTTCAGAACTTGTATACAGAATTTGTATTGGTCAACTTTTCCGGTAGCCATCTTTGATTTTCCGAAAACTGCTCCTCATTAACGGCTTGGCCGTTTTCAAGCAAACTCAGCTAGAAGAACCCTATCATCGTACACGTCAGAACTTGTATACATAACTTTGACCACTTGATTTTTGGGTGACCGAAAAATGGGAATGCCTTTAAAACTACTTGGGAAATTTCAATCAACGTTGGCTGGAAGGATCATATAGTGACATAGCCTCTAGAAATTCTATTTAGAATCTTAATAGGGCAATATTTTGGCAGCCATCTTTGAATGTCCGAAAATGTTCTGGAAGCATTTAAAATGATACTATTTACTCAATGACCTGACTTCAATACAACTTGCACAACTTGCATTAAATGATCCTATGACAGTAGGATTCAACATATCAAATGAGAATCTTCATTGGTCAATTTTTGGGTGGCCATCTTTGATTTTCTGTAAACTATACGCCATGTCTATTTAAATGCAAGTAGTTAAAATGGTATGGTCCAGGTGAGCGTCACATTCCCGTGAGCCTCTTGTTTAATATTAGCGCAAGGGATAGTTGCACTTTACGCATCAGTCCTCTTAATCAGTTATTGTAACATCCAAAAGTGTTAGAAACACGTTCCTGTTCATTAATTTGGTAATATGCACCCAAACGTGAATTATACTAAAACAGTCATTACCACTAGTAGCGAGACACCGTTACTTTACTTCACTATTTGTTAGAATGTAGAGAAACGGTGTCTTGTATTTATATGCGCGTCGGCTGTGAGTCAAAAGGCTTGCTAGCTGTCAGTCAATATTGATTACTACATATAATGATCTGACTGTGTGAGCGATGGAAGCACAATTATTCATTAAGGTGGTAGCGATATACGCGCATACATTATATATCCATACCTGTCAATCAAATTATCGATTAGCGACCCCCCCCCCCTCCCCCGCCACCGCCGTAGCGATGGACGCACAATCTGATGTCAACTATTTACGTTGTCCACCACCGCGGGAATCGATAAACGCATAATTGTATGGATGGACTCAGAATTATTAATTAGGCGTGTAGCGATGGACGTGCATACATTAAATATCCATACCTGTCAATCAAATTATCGATTAGTGCCCCCCCCCACCGCCTGTAGAGATTAACGCATATATATTTTAAGCAGCTGTTGTCAATATTGAGTATTGTTCTAAGTAATAATTGTACTGCTGACTAGTGCTGCGCGATATACCGATACCATATTTAAAACCGATATCACGCGCTGAAGGTTTAAAAACCGCTTATAAAATATAAATATCGAAAAACTGGATATGAACATATTTTACTATCGGCATTGTACAAAATTAAGACACATGCCTTTTTTATTTGTTTGCAAATTTATCACTGGAATGGCTGGCTCGGTTACCGACACAGTCATTATAGTGGTAAATTTGCAAAAATAGTCTTCTCTTGGCCTGCAAATGAGCATTCCTCAAATCCACTGCAGAGGCCGATTTGGCCGACTTCCGCATGAAAGGGGTAAAAGGTAAATTTTGAGCTAACACAAAAATCAGTAAATGTTCACCACGCCCCAAAATATGCAAGTACAGGAAGTGAGGTCACTGGTAAAGGTCATGAGATAAACCGTGAAAATCAAAGGTCTTGTCATTGTAGTTCAATGTGTTAGGAACCTTTCTAAAAAATTCGTCTTAAAATAATGGATATCAACAATTTGATAAGTATGTAAATATATGTAAGAATTTTAGGAAATTCATGTCTCAAGATATTGGTTGCCTCTATATTTGTGCGTACAAGGCACTAGAGAGGCCACCGTCGTGTGCCGGATTACCAATAGCAGCACAAAACCTTGAAATTGAGATTTTGTGAATTCAGGATTCAAACTCTATAAATCGATTCCTACATGCGCAAAACACGGGGAGGCTTAGCTAGACATGGGCGGGCGTAGCTCAAAATCGATCCATCTATTTCCCAATCGTTGTTTGTTTGTTGGTTGTTTGTTGTTGTTGTTGTTGTTGTTGTTGTTGTTGTTGTTGTTGTTGTTGTTGTTGTTGTTGTTGTATATACGACTTTGACAACAGATTGGTGGTGACAGTCGCGATGCCTAAATTCCTAGCCCCGGCTGCATTAACAGTGTCTCAAAACACTCACAATGTCCACTCATTACAGTTAACTCTTTAATGCCTAAATTTGGTCCAAAAAATCCAAATATTTCCTTATTGAATGTCCATTGTCAGGCCATGAGAAGACTATTTTTGAAAATTTACTACTGGAATGGCTGGCTCGGTTACCGAGCCAGCCATTCCAGTGGTAAATTTTCAAAAATGGTCTTCACTTTGCCAGCAAATGGGCATGCGAAATGAGCACTGTTTGAGGCCGGTTATGGCCGGATTCGGCATGAAAGGGTTAAACACTAAGTGCTCCAGCTATTTAAAGAAATTTGAATTTTTGCAGGACAAAGAAGCCCGGTATTTTTCTAAATTTACCAGTGAAAAGCTTTCTGTTGTCCTGCATATGGACATTTATTTGAGCAGTTTGATCGTCAAAGCGTTAATGGGCAAGAACACTATGACAGTTTTTGGGTTTCCATAGTGCCCGTTGTCACGCAAAGAGAAGAGACTATTTCAAAATTCACCAGAGAAATGACTGGCCTGATCACAGAGTCAATCATTCCAGGGGTAAATGTTCAAAAATAGTCTTCTATAGCATAATTTTCAAAATTTATACAGTTTTTTGGGGGAAACGTTATATATATAATGATATTACTAATTAATCAACATATGGCTCTCACTTTTCACTATTCCTATAATCAATAAATGAGATGACAACAGATGGTCAAAAGTGACTACTTGATGCAATAATCCATTATCGTATATCACTACGGGTCTAATCGATAAATGTATAGACAGTGCAGATGACCAAATGTGACCACTTGGGGGTAATGCTCAATATTGCCAACATGTGTTTATAATATATGTGGGACCATCGCTACAACACTAATCAATAATTACGTGTCTATCGCTACAACACTAATCAATAATTACGTGTCCATCGCTCAGTCCATTAGACTGCGCGTCTATCGCAACCGGGGTAATCAATAATTACGTGTCCATCGCTCAGTCCATTAGACTGCGCGTCTATCGCAACCGGGGTAATCAATAATTACGTGTCCATCGCTCAGTCCATTAGACTGCGCGTCTATCGCAACCGGGGTAATCAATAATTTGATTTACAGGTATGACTATAATACGCGCGTCTATCGCTACAGCCCTAATCGATAATCGCGCGTCTATCAGTCGCTCAATCAGATCACAATAGGCAGTAATCAATATTGACTGACAGCTAGCAAGCCTTTCGGCGGACAACTGATCCACATATAAATACAAGACTCTTTTCACATAATTGTGACAATTAGTGAAGCCAAATAACTGTTTTAAAATATAATACAAGTTTGGGCGCATAAGTAATATGTAATCATATTACCAAATTAATCAACATTAACGCGTTTCTAACAATTTGGCTCTTACAATATCTGATTAAGAGCACTGATGTGTAAATCGCACCTATTCCTTACACCAATATACTCAATAATTGACTGTCAATTTCCTTTTGAGTCGGGATGCAACGATTCCCTAAATTACGGAGCGATGCGTATCATGGCGTGTGTGTGTCACGATACGATACCACGATATATAACAAATGATGCGTAAAAAAACCTATTTAAATAAACAAAGTACTTACGTAATTAACAGTACAACAGTGGGAACAATCTGTTTTGGGGAGAACTACCAATAAAATGCAAGTGTTAACATAACCCTTTTGCCCATAAATTCCTTGTATCTCAATTTCATGGCAACGATACAGGAAAGCTGTTACATATTTTGAAATTAATATGACTGGAAGCCATTGCTGCCTTAGGCAGCAATGGCTACCAGTCATATTAATTTCAAAATATTCAGCAAAATATACTTTACCTTGAAAGGAGCAACTTTTTCACGGATTTGTCGCTGAAATGGTTGTTTTCTACCATATAAAACCTTCTGGTAAAGCAAAGAGCGTGTATGTAAACTGTTTTCGTAGTGTTTCTAAGTATCACAGTTAAGTGTATCGCGTATCACTATACGCTTACTTTATCGCGATGTCACGATACACGATAAATCGTCGCAGCCCTACTTTTGAGTGTTATGAGAGTAGTGATGCTCTCTCTCTCTCTCTCTCTCTCTCTCTCGCTCGCTCGCTCTCTCTCTCTCTCTCTCTCTCTCTCTCTCTCTCTCTCTCTCGCTCGCTCGCTCTCTCTCTCTCTCTCTCTCTCTCTCTCTCTCTCTCTCTCTCTCTCTCTCTCTCTCTCTCTCTCTCTCTGGGGTGCTATTATTGTCTGGTATGATGCTAAAAACTGCAGTGCAACGAATTATTAACGTGTCATTACTCACAAATATCCACTAATTCAGAGTTCCTGTATTTTTTTGCTTTAACCCTTACCACTCTGGTGTCAAAATTTTAAATTTTCAAATTAAATTAAAATATGAACTGGAGTTCATTTTTCAACAATTTTGGTGGAAGATGGTGCTGTCGTAGACAGTAACACAGTCCACCAAAATTGTTGAAAAATGTATACCATTTTTTTTTTGCTACTGATACGGTAAAGATAGAATATTAACATCAGAGTGATAAGGGTTAAAGTGTCAATTCATTCAGGTAATGTTGTAGCTGGTATTATTGGCTGGTTTAATGGCTAAATCTGCTGTGCTGTGAATACTCATTAAAGTGACATTAGTTCAAAATATCGATTAATTCACACTTGTGGCCACTAATGACGAAAATATCAATTGCGCCAATAAGCAATATCCCACTAATATTACATGTGTAGTTGTTTATAAATTGTGATTCAGGCACACAATCCAGTGTTACAATGATCGATTGCCACTCAAAGTTGAACTCCTTGCACCAAGAAGCAATATCAAAGTAAGAGCTGATTTTAATCTCTGCACGTCTATCGTTACAGGCTTAATTGACAATTCTGCGTTCATTGCTCAGAAAATCAGAATGCTCGTCCATCGCTGCAGAGGTAATCGATAATTTATCCGCTTCTATCAATACAAGCCTACTCCATAATTGTGCATCCATCGCTCAGTCAATCAGATTGCGCGTCCATCACTGTTTTGATTAAAAGGTGGGGTTGATATAAAGAGTAGAGCGAGCTAAAGTGAACATATCAGGATTCATTCGCAAGATGATAATGAGGAAATAACAAAAATAGATATTTTAGACAGTATTTTATAACATCTTAGAAAAATAGTATAAGACCACTGTGCCCATTTTCAAAGAAATCAAAAAATCAGAAATAAAAAAAATCAAGAATTAGAATCGGCTTTCTTACGTTTCAAAGGATATTTTATAATATCTGTAAAAAAAATAGTACCCCCACTGTGCCCATATTTTAAAAATCATGAAAAATCTAAAATAGTTCTGACCAGTGCGTCACAAAAATAAATGTCAAACAAAACATCGTTATTTAGAACTTGAAATTACTTTTAATCCAACTTTTAACATTTCTGCCTCTCTCACGCAAATTTACAAACGTATTAACATTTCTGCCTCTCTCATGCAAATTTACAAACGTATTAACATTTCTGCCTCTCTCATGCAAATTTACAAACGTATTAACATTTCTGCCTCTCTCATGCAAATTTACAAACGTATTAACATTTCTGCCTCTCTCATGCAAATTTACAAACGTATTAACATTTCTGCCTCTGTCATGCAAATTTACAAAAGTATTTCTTGTGGCGCATTGGCCATAACTATTAGAACGTGATGCGTCACATCTACGGAAAGGAACAGGGCAAAATGGTCCGTTCAACCCGATATCAGGGATCGACTTTATTGGAAAATTTCTCAGGATATCAGTTTATATTATGATAAATAGAAACTCAACTCAGTCCCATTTCTTATCGCTATTACCAACATCGGAGTATGCAACCTGTTACTGCGTGTGTATCGCCCACCATTATGTAGTGTGCAACTTGTTACCAGGTGTGTATCGCTAAACATTATGTATTATGCAACTTCTTACTCTGTGTGTATCACCCAAAATAATATAGTATGCAAATGGTTACCAGGTGTGTATCACCACGCATAATGTAGTATGCAATTTGTTACTGAATGTGTATCGCTAAGCATAATGTAGTATGCAATTTGTTACTGCGTGTACATCGCCCAACATAATATAGTATGCAACTTGTTACTGCGTGTGTATCGCCCAACATATGTAGAATACAACTTGTTACTGCGTGTGTATTGCAAAGCATAATGTAGAATACAACTTGTTACCGCGTGTGTATTGCAAAGTATAATGTAGTATACAACTTGTTACCGCGTGTGTATTGCAAAGCATAATGTAGAATGCAACTTGTTACCGCGTGTGTATTGCAAAGCATAATGTAGAATGCAACTTGTTACCGCGTGTGTATTGCAAAGCATAATGTAGAATACAACTTGTTACTGTGTGTTTTGCAAAGCATAATGTAGTATACAACTTGTTACCGCGTGTGTATTGCAAAGCATAATGTAGAATACAACTTGTTACTGTGTGTGTATTGCAAAGCATAATGTAGTATACAACTTGTTACCGCGTGTGTATTGCAAAGCATAATGTAGAATGCAACTTGTTACCGCGTGTGTATTGCAAAGCATAATGTAGAATACAACTTGTTACCGCGTGTGTATTGCAAAGCATAATGTAGAATGCAACTTGTTACCGCGTGTGTATTGCAAAGCATAATGTAGAATACAACTTGTTACCGCGTGTGTATTGCAAAGCATAATGTAGAATGCAACTTGTTACCGCGTGTGTATTGCAAAGCATTATGTAGAATACAACTTGTTACCGCGTGTGTATTGCAAAGCATAATGTAGAATACAACTTGTTACCGCGTGTGTATTGCAAAGCATAATGTAGAATACAACTTGTTACCGCGTGTGTATTGCAAAGCATAATGTAGAATACAACTTGTTACCGCGTGTGTATTGCAAAGCATAATGTAGAATACAACTTGTTACCGCGTGTGTATTGCAAAGCATAATGTAGAATGCAACTTGTTAACCCGCGTGTGTATTGCAAAGCATAATGTAGAATACAACTTGTTACCGTGTGTGTATTGCAAAGCATAATGTAGAATACAACTTGTTACCGCGTGTGTATTGCAAAGCATAATGTAGAATACAACTTGTTACCGCGTGTGTATTGCAAAGCATAATGTAGAATGCAACTTGTTACCGCGTGTGTATTGCAAAGCATAATGTAGAATACAACTTGTTACCGCGTGTGTATGCAAAGCATAATGTAGTATACAACTTGTTACCGCGTGTGTATTGCAAAGAATAATGTAGAATACAACTTGTTACCGCGTGTGTATTGCAAAGCATAATGTAGAATGCAATTTGTTTCCGCGTGTGTATTGCAAAGCATAATGTAGAATACAACTTGTTACCGCGTGTGTATTGCAAAGCATAATGTAGAATGCAACTTGTTACCGCGTGTGTATTGCAAATCATAATGTAGAATGCAACTTGTTACCGCGTGTGTATTGCAAAGCATAATGTAGAATGCAACTTGTTACCGCGTGTGTATCGTAGAGCATAATTTAGTATACAATTTGTTACCGCATGTGGATCGCTCGCTATAATGTAATATGCATCTTGTTATCACGTGTGTATCGCCCAACATAAAGTAGTATGCAACTTGTTACCAGGTGTATATCGACCTTGAGTTTGAAGTGCCAGGATTGAAGGGGTAAAGTGTGAACGAATTCGATAAGGAACGATGTTTTGGCTTTGGATGTATGCGCTTTTCGAAAAACTATACCATGATAACGTATGTTACTGGACCATCACTGGGTCAATACCGGACCAATGCGGCCCATTATTGTCCCAGTATCCGGCCAGTAACCTGCATTAACAGTGTTGCTACAAATAATACAACGGTATTTTTCTGGACTGTTTATAACCCATAGTGCAAATGAGAATATTTATAAGTGATAGCTGTATTTATGACTATCTATAAACAATATGTATAAATATGAATATTATAAATTACGCGTACATATGAAACTATTAAAAACTATAAAGGAATAGATGGCTCTATAAACTATATGTGCAAGTGTGACGAATAGTTATAAACTATATGCATAATTGACTATTTATAAACTATATATATATATACATTTGCTAGTATAACAATACGTGCAGATGTGAGTAATTATAAATTATGTGTACATACGTGCCTGCAGTAAGTTCATACATAAGTTGGCATGTGTCCAAAACAAAAACAGAACCATGATAGTTAGTGTAAGTTTGACTGCGATATAAGAAATGTACTGTTGAATATTTTGAAGATAATTGGATTGGAAGACATTGCTGCTTTAGACTACGTTATCTTCCAATCGAATTATATTCAAAATATTCAGCAGCACGTTTTATTTCGTTTTGGAAACATGGTACTTCGGAGCTGTGCTGTAATTATAAACAATGGATGCATAAAGATGCGACTATTTATTAAAGATACGTACAGGTGTAACTATTTACTAAATATACGTACAGGTGTAACTGTTTACAAAATATACGTACAGGTGTAACTGTTTACAAAATATACGTACAGGTGTAACTATTTATAATTATGCATACAGATATGACTGTTTATTCACTGTTGGCTACTAATAAATCATGTGTTCATGTAGGATTAGTTATGATGATGACGCTGCACTCAGCCTTCTTCACTGTGTCTTGTGTTAGATTAGGCCTGTGTTATTTCATGTCTGATTGCAAAACAGGAGTAGATGCGGGCCAGAAAAAATACACCTCCCACTGGAAGCCATATTTCAGCAATCCTCATTATCTCACTACCGATCCACGTTATAAACATGATTCCAGTGGTTGCACCTAAGTTCTTGCGTCCAAGAATATAGATGATACCATTTTAAAATTAACTGAATGGCGGAAATATCGAATTTCAAAATGACGTCCAGAGTTTATTTTTGTAAGAATCACGCTTATTAGAGCAGATATGGACACAATTCTAGTGGCTAAACCTAGTTTTAGGGCCAATGACTGAAATAATAGCATTATACATTTGATAGAATAACTGACATCTTTGATTTCAAAATGGCTGCCAGCAAATCCTATTTTTCTAGTTACTTTTTGGTATTTTTATGATGCATCAAGCATAGTTTTCAAAATTCTAACAAAAGAATTCCACAAATTCATACAACTATATGAACTAAAATATTCAAGTCAAATTTCAACATGATATCACGACTCTCAGTCATGGATCTAGAATGTCATTCACAATTTCGGCTGAATCAATTTCGCAATACCTGTCTGTATCCCCTTCACAGTTGCAAGTTCTGTGCACATAACACGGGTAAATTTACAAGAACACCTCCTTGAGCACACTGTTTGCCACACCTCACCAATTGCAGAATGGAAGATGATGCAGGTGGAACATGCGACATTACACATGTTAAGCAACTGTCAACATTTGAGCAGCCTAACTAAAGGTTCCAGAATGATGCCATGCCGCCAAATATTAACCTCCAGATGTGCATGCCGAATATGTTCCGTCCAGGCAACTTTACTTGGTGGGAATCTTTCAACACACTGATAAGCTTTTACTGGAGAAAATATTGCAATCGTAACTCTAGTACATGATTTACAGGTACTAGTGCTCTTAGGACAAAAGAGGCTACATAAAATCTTCACAGCCTTATATTACATCTTCGGAATGCTCATCCCTTTTACCAAGTTAATTGACTTCCTAGAAAACAATATGACTGTCATGTAGAAATGCTTTGAAGCAAGTCGTTTCCTCTTTCCTTGGATGTGTTAGGTTGTATCACACCCAGTCAAGGCATGCTAATTACAACTACAACATATGCAAGTTCTTCTACTCTGCGCAAAGCATGCAGTAACATGCCAATGTGTGCTGAGGATAGAGGTTTCTATCCAGAACGTGTAAGCTGCGCAGCATGTAGAATAATTATCCTACCTGATCCTCTTGTGGATTACCATGTATTGCTATGTCACAATCAAAATGTCTTCTCACACTCATTCCAGGGGAGTCATTATTTTCATCGCAATGATGCGATCCTCTCGCAATTAACCTATCTGACTTGTCAATAAGTCATTGGTTTCATTGCTGGCAAGAGATGAAGTAGTGTCCTAGATGGGTGTTGCATTATTGACGATATACATATTTGCTACTTTTGTTTTCTTTCCTCCATTATCATGTAGTATCTTTCAATGATGTACTTATAACTAATTGTCAAATACGATGTGAAAATGCTCATAGCCATAGCCCCTCGTCTGATAATTGTCATATAAGCTATACCGAGTTCCCTACAATCCCTAAAGTTTTTATCTCACATAACTTCCAGGACAACTGTGTTCCATCTATTATGAGACTTGAGTTTGATAACGGTGCATGTAGTTTAATCGTTAAGCATTCGTTTGGACCATAAACTAGTGCTATCACCTTACGCTTGTCAGTTGTTAGGTGTATCGAACCATCTGTTTGAAGGAGAATTCTAAATTCACTTGATAGTTCTCATAACTCTATCCCTTCTTCAACATCTACTGTATTTCATGATGACCTTGATATTACAAGAAGTCTGGCTAAAGGAGATGTTGTTGCCATGAAGTTCAGAATCTCACTCCATGATTTCATATTTATATCGTCACCAGCATGCAGAGTTCTATGACAATTCGTATAGCTTTGTCCTCTTTGACGACATGTTTTGGTCACCTTTTAGTCTTTCTAATACAAATGACCCGAAGGCTTTTAAGTCAGGTCTAACAGTATTGAGGATCGGCTCTTTCAGTGGTATAACTTCATCTGCTATCAATTCGTATATAGCAGTTTGATGACGCTCCATTCATTTATGCATGAAAATATTGCACTCAGCTAGATTTGTCTATAAACGGCAACTAAAGTCTTCTTGGTAGGCTACATCATACGTGAATAAACTATGGTGCACGGCTGTTGTAGGTTGCAAAGCTTCTGCTAAGTTCTCTATCTCCATTGCGACCAATGGTAAGTCTGGTGCAGTGAGGCAGAGCTTGAGTAGTTTTGCAGGCATAAATGTTATGGCACATCTTCCACCAAGCCCATTAACAGCTTTGTTCAAATGCCACATTGCCTCATCAATACGTATGCTTGTGAATGGAACTGTGTTGCTGGTATTCGCTGTAAACGCACCATTAACGAATGCATTCCACATACCATTTTTATGTTGAGCTTCTGCGTTCCGACAAGATACTTTGGAATATATCTCACATATTCCAAACTATCGTGAAGTATCACCACCATCAATATGGCGGCTGTGCTGGTACAGCCGGAAGACTATGAACTAGAAGTTTACAACCGTCTATAGATAGTGTTATTGGCATTCGCCACTGTGAGGGACTGGACCAGAAAATGCATAAACTCAGTTGTTGATCCCATAGCCTAGCAGAAGATCTCGCCATACCAATCCAAATGACGCCCCGCTTCCAGCATGTACAAAGAATTAGATAAATATCAACGTTTTACAATGGACATTTAATTCATCAATGGCCTATTGCATGTCAATAAAACTTCACAGATTTGATCTATATCATCATTGTATCCAGTCTCCGTCATACCAAATCAATCTTAATTTTTTTTTTACATATTTGTATCCGGTTTGAACTTTAATTTTGCACCAAGAATTAGAAGAAAGTTTTTTAATGAACATTTAGTTCAATTAGGAGTTAGTCGATCTTAATAAAATTTTAAAGATTTGTTCTATGTTGTCATCAGATCCCATCATAATGAAAATGATTGTCAAAGTGTTTCCATATTTTTACGTGGTTTGGACGTACTTTATTTTTGTGTGATTTGTCTCCTGTTCAGAATTAGAAGAATGTTAGAGCTTTTCAATAGGTATTTGTTTCATCAAGCCGTTGTGCTATTTTACGAACTCCTTATTTTGCGACACTGCCACACATGGTGTTTGATATGGGAAACAACCGAATGGCTCGACACGTGGGATGAAGTCCATCTAGTTAAACACATAGCGACACAAAAACATGTGTAACCACTGGAATCATATTTATAACGTGGATAGTAAATGAGATAATGAGGAAAATAGGTTTGGCTGGCAGCAATCTTGTGATCCAAGATGGCTGGCAGTCTATCGAAGTTTTAATGCCATTTTCTATGTCCGTGGCCCCAGAAACCTAGGTACAGCCACTCGAATTGTGTCCATAGCTGGCCTACTAAGCGAGATACCGAGAAAAAATAGTTTCTGATTGGTGGCCATATTGAAATCTGAGACGGCGGCTGTGGAGGTTAATTAAAGAAATGGTAAATATGAAATTTTTCATTCTTACATTATTTAGAGTGGATTAAGCCTATTTGCCAAAAATGTCAAAATAGTCGTTAATAACAATTCTTATAACTCAATGCGAACATAATGTAGTATGCAATTGGTTAACGCATGTGTATCACCCAACACAATGTAGTATGCAATTGGTTACCGCATGTGTATCACCCAACATAATGTAGTATGCAATTGGTTACCGCATGTGTATCACCCAACACAATGTAGTATGCAATTAGTTACTGCATTTGTATCACCCAACACAATGTAGTATGCAATTGGTTACCACATGTGTATCACCCAACACAATGTAGTATTCAATTGGTTACCGCATGTGTATCACCCAACATAATGTAGTATGCAATTGGTTACCGCATGTGTATCACCCAACACAATGTAGTATGCAATTTGTTACTGCGTGTGTATCGCTTGCCATAATGTAGAATGCATCTTGTTAGTGCGTGTGTATCGCCCAGTATAATTTGTAGTATGCAACTTGTTACCAGGTGTATATCGACCTTGAGTTTGAAGTTCCAGGATTGTAGAGAAAAGGTATGAACGAATTCGATAAAGAACGCTGTTTTAGCTTTGGATGTATGCAGCTTTTTGAAAAACTATCCCATGATACCGCATGTTACTGGGCTTAATACAAATATATTGTTTTCCTTGCTTGACAATCTATTGCTTTCTTATAAATTATGCTTACATTTGTGACTGTTTAAAAAACTAGTTTTACATGCATACGGTACTGTTTATAACCCATAGTTCAAATGAGAATATTTATAAATTAGATCTGTATTTCTGACTATCTATAAACAATACGTATAAATATTAATATTATAAATTAAGCGTACATATGAGACTATTTAAAAACTATACATGCATAGATGACTCTATAAACTATATGTGCATGTGTGAATGTTTATAAACTATACGTGCATAGATAACTCTATAAACTATATGTGCAAATGTGAATGTTTATAAACTATACATGCATAGATGACTCTATAAACGATATGTGCAAATGTGAATGTTTATAAACTATACATGCATAGATAACTCTATAAACTATATGTGCAAATGTGAATGTTTATAAACTATACATGCATAGATAACTCTATAAACTATATGTGCAAATGTGAATGTTTATAAACTATACATGCATAGATGACTCTATAAACTATATGTGCAATTGTGAATCTTTATAAACTATAGATGCATAGATAACACTATAAACTATATGTGTGAGTGTGAATGTTTATAAACTATACATGCAAAGATGACTCTATAAACTATATGTGTGAGTGTGAATGTTTATAAACTATACATGCATAGATGACTCTATAAACTATATGTGTGAGTGTGAATGTTTATAAACTATACATGCATAGATGACACTATAAACTATATGTGTGAGTGTGAATGTTTATAAACTATACATGCATAGATAACTCTATACACTATATGTGCAAATGTGAATGTTTATAAACTATACATGAATAGATGACTCTATAAACTATATGTGCAAGTGTGAATGTTTATAAACTATAGATGCATAGATGACACCATAAACTATATGTGCAAGTGTGAATGTTTATAAACTATAGATGCATAGATGACACTATAAACTATATGTGCAAGTGTGAATGTTTATAAACTATACATGAATAGATGACTCTATAAACTATATGTGCAAATGTGAATGTTTATAAACTATACATGCATAGATGACACTATAAACTATATGTGCAAATGTGAATGTTTATAAACTATACATGCATAGATGACACCATAAACTATATGTGCAAATGTGAATGTTTATAAACTATACATGCATAGATAACTCTATAAACTATATGTGCAAATGTGAATGTTTATAAACTATACATGCATAGATAACTCTATAAACTATATGTGCAAGTGTGAATGTTTATAAACTATAGATGCATAGATGACACCATAAACTATATGTGCAAATGTGAATGTTTATAAATTATACATGTATAGATGACACCATAAACTATATGTGCAAATGTGAATGTTTATAAACTATAGATGCATAGATGACACCATAAACTATATGTGCAAGTGTGAATGTTTATAAACTATAGATGCATAGGTGACAAGTGTGAATGTTTATAAACTATAGATGCATAGGTGACACCATAAACTATATGCGTGAGTGTGAATGTTTATAAACTATACATGTATAGATGACACTATAAACTATATGTGCAAATGTGAATGTTTATAAACTATAGATGCATAGATGACACCATAAACTATATGTGTGAGTGTGAATGCTTATAAACTATACATGCATAGATGACACTATAAACTATATGTGCAATTGTGAATGTTTATAAACTATACATGAATAGATGACACTATAAACTATATGTGCAAGTGTGAATGTTTATAAACTATACATGCATAGATGACACCATAAACTATATGTGCAAATGTGAATGTTTATAAACTATAGATGCATAGATGACACTATAAACTATATGTGCAAGTGTGAATGTTTATAAACTATAGATGCATAGATGACACCATAAACTATATGTGTGAGTGTGAATGTTTATAAACTATAGATGCATAGATGACACCATAAACTATATGTGTGAGTGTGAATGTTTATAAACTATACATGCATAGATGACGCTATAAACTATATGTGCAAGTGTGAATGTTTATAAACTATACATGAATAGATGACTCTATAAACTATATGTGCAAATGTGAATGTTTATAAACTATACATGCATAGATGACACTATAAACTATATGTGCAAATGTGAATGTTTATAAATTATACATGCATAGATGACACCATAAACTATATGTGCAAATGTGAATGTTTATAAACTATAGATGCATAGATGACACCATAAACTATATGTGTGAGTGTGAATGTTTATAAACTATACATGCATAGATGACACTATAAACTATATGTGCAAGTGTGAATGTTTATAAACTATAGATGCATAGATGACTCTATAAACTATATGTGCAAGTGTGAATGTTTATAAACTATAGATGCATAGATGACACCATAAACTATATGTGCAAATGTGAATGTTTATAAATTATATATGTATAATTGACTATCTATAAACTACATATATACATGTACTAGTATGTCTATACAGATGTGAGTAATTACAAATTGTGTACATATGTGGCTGCAGTAAGTTCATAAATACGGTAGCATGTTTCCAAAGCAAAAACAGAAACATTTGTTTGTTAGTACAAGTTTGATTATGTTATGAGAAACGTACTGTTGAATATTGGATATCAAAGTGATGGCCGGAATTTATTTTTGTAATAATCATGCTTATTAAAGCAGATATGAACACATGTTTAGTGGCTAAACCTAGTTTTTGGGGCCAATGACTTAGATAATGGCATTATACATTTGATAGAATAACGGGCATCTTTGATTTCAAAATGATTGCCAGCAAATTCTATTTTTCTAGTTACCTTTTGGTATTTTTATGATGCTTCAAGCATAGTTTTCACAATTCTAACAAAAGGATTCTACAAATTCATACAACTATATGAACTAAAATATTCAAGTCAAATCTCAACATGATAACATGACTTGCAGTCACGGACCTAGAATGTCGGTCACAATTTTGGGTGATTCATTATTGCAATACCTGTTTGTATCCGCTTCACAGTTACAAAGTTATGTGCACACAACACTGGTAAATTTACAAGAACACCTCATTGAGCACAATGCTTGCCGCATCTCATTAATTGCGGAATGTAAGATGGCGCTGGTGGAGCATTCGACATGACACAAGTTAAGCAATGGTCTTCATTTAACCAGCCTAACTAACGTTCCAGAATGATGCCATGTCGGCAAATATTAGCTTGCTGGAAGCTTTACTTGTGGGAATCTTCCAACACATTGATCAGTTTTCAACTGGAGGAAACAATACAAGTGTAACTCATTGCGTGAATTACAGGCACTGGTGCTCTTATGACAGAGGAGGCTACATAAAATTTGCACATCCTTCAATTACATCACGGAATGCTCATCCCCTTTACCCAGTTAGTTGATTTCTGACGAATCAATATGACGGGCATCCAGAAATGCTTTGAAGCAAGTCGGTTTCCCCTTTCCTTGAATGTGCTAGATTGTATCACACCTAGTCAGGGCATACCAATTGATGGTGCCTTGGCTCGTTGTGGCTCAAGACGGTTATAGATTGGTTTGACGATATCTTTGCGAGGTCTATCTTTAGTGCCCATAATTATAGCTACATCATATGCAAGTTCTTCTACCCTGTGCAAAGCAAGAAATAGCATATCAATGTGTCCTGGAAATATAGGTTTATATCCAGCACTTGTAAGCTGTTCAGCATGTAGAATCCTAAGTCTGCTTCGTCCTGCGTACTACCATTTATTGCTATGTCACAAGCAAAAGGTCTTCTTCTCATTCTCATTCCAGTGTAGATCACTATTTTCATCGCGATGACGCGATCCTCTCGCAATTAACCTGTCTGCAAGAAAACTTGTCAATAAGTCCTTTCATTGCTGGTAAGAGATGAAGTGGTGTCCTTGATGTGTCTTGCGTTATTGACAACATACATCTTTGCTACATTTGTTTTATCTTTTCTCCGTTATAGTATAGTATCTTTCAATGATGTACAAAGCTCCAAAAGCTTCTAAGGCTACAACAGCTGTCTTCAACCAAATAGACTATGCAAGACAGAAGCAAAACCCCTACTTTGCAATGCTTGTTCCTATGGAGGCACTGCCCATAAACCAGGTATTACACGCCTTCAGATGAACGATCTCTACCTAATATATAAATGTCATACCAGGCAAGAGGGTAGAGTCACAAACAATCTACCCAAGCTCATCAACGACACTGACACTCAAATGTCATACAAAAAGGCCCTCGGAGAGCAGATAGCTAACATTGACGTCAGCTCAGATCCAAGTGAAGCCCTAGCCAAAATACTGAAATCTATGGAATCATCAGCTACCAGCACTATAGGTGTTCTTAAAAACAACTAAACTAGGTATACTGACGACCCTCTAGTAGTAAAACTGTCAGCAGAGCAGAAAGTATTACGGCTGTGCAGCTATCAAAGTGACAAAAGTGAAGACTGCACCAAACAATGCCGGGAGCGCAATAACATTCTGCGCCACATTAGCGAATGCTTAAAAGATGTTGCTATTCAACAAGCAGACTCCCTAGCAGATGAAATCACTGCCACGGATGACTGTCACAAAATGTTTCGGGCAGCCCGAGCCGAGGCGATTCGAGTATGGTTCAAGGAACAGTTCACTGACAACGACGATGAGCCCTTACACCCGTTCTCAGGAGACACCAGGCCATTACTAACACCAATTAAAACAGCAGAAGTTGAGAAGGCACTTAAATCCCTGAAAAGTGGACGTGCATCTGGAACTGATGGCATGAGCAATGAACTATTCAAATATTCAAAACCGATCACGCACCTAATCAATTCAGCATTTCCATCGATGCTGTAGGTCAAGGCACCCTTATCGCACTACCCAAGCCCAAGAAGTCACCTGGCCCCAGCCAATCTGCGGCCCATTGTGCTCCTCAACAGCATACGGAAAATCCTATCCAATGTTACTCTATGCCGCATCCGAGACAAGATCGATGACTTCACCAGCTCATGTCAATGTGGCTTCAAACGTGGCCCCAGCTGCCCAGACATTGTATGGGCTCAACGCATGCTTGTCGTGTCCAAACACTGGGATGTCCACGAAATGGGCATTGACATGTCACGAGCCTTCGACACAATTAAACGCTCAAAGATCCTATATGTACTATGCCAGGCCTGTTGTAATGAAGATGAGCTACGACTAGTGAGACTACTGCTTGCAGACACAAAGCTGAGAGTACGAGTCAAGTCAGTGAAGTCTGTAGAGTTTGAGACATCAATTGGCTCCCCACGTGGAGATGGTCTATCTATGGTGCGTTTCACCTGTTACTTTGCTGCTGCATTGAAATCCGTGCGGGAAAGTTCCACAAGATCAACCCCCACCCACTGTGTCAATACTTGGCATGCTGCTAGAGCTGGAATATGCCAACAATGTGGACTTCATAGACGAGGAAAGGAACCTCCCCCCTGACGAACTTCTCCCAATAGCTGCAAAGAAACTAAAAATTGAGAATCTCTTTATGAATGAATCCAAAGCAGAGTTCACCCTCATATACTTATCTTCAAATAATGAAACTAAAGAAAACGACGACCCACTTCGTGGCGGCGAACCATGGAGGAAAAGTACAATCCTGGGCGCATTGCTTTGCAGTACTGCTGACATTGCTGCACGCTGCGTCATGGGGAACATAGCTTTCCAGTCCTTCTGGAAGCTATGGATTCGTAGACCAAAGATGCCCTTGATAAAAAGGCTACGTTTATTCAATGCAACCTGTGTGTCCTTGATGCTGTATAACTGTAACAGCTGGGCAGCTCCAAAGACAGCTCTAGACAAACTTGATGCCTGCCACCGCAAACACCTACGCACCATCACTGGACACCGATGGCCAGACAGCATAATTTCCAATGATGCACTATGCAAGATGTGTAATACGTCGCCGCTGTATGTAAAGGTCGGCCTACAAAGATGGTCCATGTTTGGCCATGCGCTAAGGATGACAGAAGAGACTCCAGCACAGAGTGCCTTGGAATTCGCTCTATTCGCGAAGAAGGACTGATTGCAGCTGTAGGATGTTTCTACTACTACAGCAGCAGAATACAGTAATCATACATACTTATAACTAATTGCCAGATATGACTGCTCATAGCCATTCCTCTGATAATCGTCACATAGTCTGTACTGAGTCCTTACACTCCCTAAAGTTCTTATCCGACAAAACGTCCTGGACAACTGACTTTCCATCTATTATGAGTCAGGATTTCGATATCAGTACATGCCATTCAATCTATAAGCATTCGTTTGGATTCTCCGTAACCGACTCAGAAGCAGGACTAATAAGACTTTCCAAAAGTGCTATCACCTTATGCGTGTCAGTTGCTAGGTGCATCGAACCACAAGTTTGAAGGACAATTCTATTTGTATTTGATAGTTCACGTGACTCTATCCCTTCTTCAACGTATACTGTATCTCTTGATGACCGTGATATTACAAGAAGTTGGGAAAAGTGAGATGTTGTTGTCATGATGGTCAGAATCGCACTACCTGATTTCACAATTATATCCTCGCCAGCTCGTATTGTTCTATGACAATTGGTATATTTCTTCATCTATGACGACACGTTTGGTCACGTTTTGGTCTTTCTACTACAAATGACTTGAAGGCTTCACTGTATTGAGGATCGCCTCTTGAACTTTCAGTGGTATAACTTCGTTTGCTTTCAATTCGTATAGAGCAGTTGGACGATGTTCCATTTGTTCTCCCATGAAAATATTGCACTCAGCTACATTTGTCTTTAGACGGCAAATACACTTTTTTTTGGTAGGCTACCCTATACGTGAATAAACTATGATGTACGGCTGTTGTTGGTTGCAAACTTCTGCTAATTTCTCTATCTCTATTGAGACCAATGACAATTTTGGTGCAGTGAGGCAGAGCTTGAGTAGTGTTGCAGGCATAGATGCTGTGTCACATATTCTACCATGCCCCATAGTAGCTTTGTTCAAGTGTCGCATTTCCTGGTCAATACTTATGCTTGTGAATGTAACTGTGTTGCTGGTATTCACTGTAAACGCACCATTAACGAATGCATTGCATATATCAGATTCTGTCATGTTGAGTTTCTGCGTTCCGACAAGATACTTTGGACTACATCTCACATATTCCAAGCTATCATGAAGTATCGCCACCGTCAATATGGCCGCTGTGCTGGTAGAACCGAAAGACTATGAACTAGAAGTTTACAACCTCCTATAGGTAGTGTTATTGACATTCGCCATTGTAAGGGACTGGTCCTGAAGATGCATAAACCCGGTTGTTGATCCCATAGCGAAGTGGAGGATCTCGACATAACAATCCAGATAAAGCCCCCTTCAAGCATGTACAAGGAATGAGATAAATATCAACGTTTTTTCAACGGGACATTTAATTCACCAAAGGCGTATTCGATCTTAATCGAGCTTTACATATGTGTTCTATATCATCATTGTATCCAGTCTCCGTCATACCAAATGAATTTTAAATTGTTTACATATTTTTGCGGTTTGTACCTTAATTTTTCACCAGGAATTAGAAGAAAGTGTTTCAATGGACATTTAGTTTACCTAGGACTTTCTGTGTGATTTGTCTCCTGATCAAGAATTAGAAGAATGCTAGAACTTTTCAATAGGCAATGGACCTTTACGGTTTTAGCTATTCCCCGCCCATCTCGAGCTAAGCTCCCCCACACCTCGCTCGTGTTTGGATCGATCGATCTCTGAACACTATGACTATCAATTTCCAAAAAACTACACATTTAAGCTGTTGAATATTTTGAAACCAATTTGATTGGGTGATGTTGCTGCCTAAGGCAGCAACAGCGCCCAGTCAAATTAGTTTCAAAATATTCAACAGCATGTTTATTAAATAGCAAAGAATTACATATACATACAATTCATATTTGTCGGAGTAGTTGAGATTTGGTGACGGTCTATATGGAACCCTTTGTGACGTAATGATTGTGACGCCATCATACACGCGCTGAGCTGATTATGACGTCATACGAGGTCAGACGATAGATGGATACTATGGAAAGGTGAATTGATTCATCACGCGGGTATGCTACTTTACGAAATCCTTATTTTGCGACACTGCCACACATGGTGTTTGTTATGCGAAACAGCTGAATGGCTCGACACGTAGGATGTAGGCCATCTAGTTAAACACATAGCGACCCAAAACCTATGCGTATCTACTGGAATGATATTTATAGCGTGGATAGTAAATGAGATAATGAGGAAAATAGGTTTGGCTGGCAGTAATCTTGTGATCCACGATAGCTGGCAGTCTATCGAAGTTTTAATGCCATTTTCTATGACCGTGGTCCCAGAAACCTACGTATAGGCACTCGAATAATTTGTGTCCATAGCTGGCCTAATAAGCGAGATACCCAAAAAATAGTGTCTGCCATATTGAAATCAAAGTCGGTGTTTGTGGAGGCGAATTAAAGAAATGGCAAAATAACATTTTTCGTCCTTGGACTATTTGGAGGGGGGATTAAGCCCATTTGCAAAAAATCGCACAAACTCCATTTTTTCAACACAACCCTATGGACGATGACTTCTAGTATTAGCATACATCTGTTAAATATTTTGAAAGTAATTTAACTTGGGGTATGATGAAGCAATGGCATACAAGGAACTTAATTTTAAAATAGTCAACAGAACAATTCCTATAACTCAATGAGAGTCTCAATGGTCCTTTCCGGTTTTAGCTATGCCCCGCCCATCTCTACCTAAGCTCCACCCACACCTCGCTCGTGTTGGGATCGATCGATCTCTGAACACCCTGACTATCAATTTCCGAAAAACACACAGGTAAGCTGTTGACTATTTTGAAACTAATTTGACAGTCAAATTAGTTTCAAAATATTCAACAGCATTTTTATTAAATCGAAAAGAATTACAAAGACACAATTTATACAATGTATCGTACTATTTGAGATTTGATGACGGTCTATATGGAACGCTTTGTGACGTAATGATTGTGACGTCATCATACACGCGCTGAGCTGATTATGACGTCATACGAGGCCAGACAATGGATGTATACGCTGGAAACGTGAATTATGATATGACCATAAATTAAAAGCGTTCGGCTTTGCGCTGCTTTTGGCTTGTGAGATATAAGTTTCTTTGACGAGACTTAAGGCTAGCAAACTGAGAGATGATCTCAGAAAGATCATCTCCTGCAGCATATTATTTTCAATGCACATCATCGACAGTTTGTTCAACATTCCGTGGCCCATGATTGAATAGTCCTTTCTAGTTTTAGCTATTCTCCTCCAGTTTCCAGCTAAGCTCCACTCACACCTCGCCCGTGTTGGAATCGATCGATCCATGAACTTCCTGACTATCAATTTTCAGAAAACTATATGACTGGGTGCAGTTGCTGCCCATGGCGCCCAGTCAAATTATTTTCAAAATATTCGACATAATGTTTATTAAATAGTAAAGACATTCAATTTGTACAACATGTATGACTGTTAAGCGTTTAAGACGAACTAAATCGAGTCATGTATACCTTAATTGATTATGATGTCACCATACACGTCACGTAGTTGATTATGACGTCATATGATGGATGGATAAACTGAAGAGGTGAATTCTTAATGATTTTTACCTTTCAGAATGATCTCTCGACGGTGCAATTTGAAACCATCATTGAAAGATACATCCTAAGAGTAACCTCGATATTTGTAAACGTTGTTTCTACTGTATCTATTTTCAGCCGGGAATACGTGTGCTGCAGACGATGCTTCTAAATTATTGTCTGCTGCATACACGGTCGATTCTCGATGCAGAGCGTTATCAGTGATATTGAGAATGTAATATTTGTAATGAATTCAATCATACTCAAGTTTCTCGTCCTCTAAATCATTAACATACATCAAAGACGGTCCATGTTTGACCATGTGCTAACGTATTCTCCAGACGGACTATTAGGTGCTGAAGACGAACTAGTTCGCATCATTCATGATGTCATGATTATGACGTCATCCTACACGCCACGTAGTTGATTAGTCCGGTCCGATGGTGTCGCAAGAATGGTTCTAACGATGCCAGAACACAGTGCCTTGAAACGGACCTTTCCAAGTTTATCCATCCATCATACAACGTCATAATCAACTATGTGACGTCATAATCATGACGTCATGAGTGATGCGAAATAGTTCGTCTTTAGCATTTAATAGTTCGACACGTTGTACGAATTGTATGTCTTTACCATTTAATAAACATTGGCAGTAACAGCGCCCAGTCACATTAGGTTCAAAATATTTACCAGCTTACCTGTATAGTTTTCTGAAAATGATAGCGAGGGAGTCACGGGATCGATCGATCCCAACACGAGTGAGGCGTGGGTGGAGCTTAGTTAATGATGGGCGGGGCATAGCTAAATACCATAACTGGATGGTGGAGTTACTGCGGGTGCTTCTGGAGTGGAAACTGCACGTGGTGCTGGTACCATTAAAGCAGGTGCTGCCGGTGCAGATGATGCTGTTGGTTCCATCGGCGATGGTTGCGTAGTGGCTCAAGGCCACTGTTGCGGATGCGGTGGTTGGTGTTGCTGGTCGGTAGTGCGGGAAGTCTGATTCTCGCCGTTTCGTACGTTTAGGTTTGCCCATCTTCTTGGTAGGGAGCACGTTAATAGTAAGTCTAGTTTCGAAACGAGCGGCTAGCACTGCAACGTTTTTATTTTGTTCACCAGGCTGTAAATTGGATCAAAGGCTGGAAAATAGAAGTGAAAGTCACGTGGTTTCTTGTTGTGAAAGCACGTGGGTGATCGGAAATTTAGGCAATATTTACGTAATGGCCGAGTATTGTTACTGCTGATTAGCTGTTGTTGATGCGAAAGACGGAAATATATGTTTTAACTCTGTTCCTCAGAACAGCGAATCCCTATATGCGCGTGATCTTATACATGCATCTGTGTCCTGTCTGTAAGAATGTATTCCAGCAGTGTCGATCTTGTGCGGGAATATAAAGGTAAGAGAATATTTGAAATTCTCCTTGATTTTATACTGTTGAAGTTTTGATGCCGCTTCATCGGCCCGTGCGCTAATGATCTGTATACATGGTAGAATGATGGTGGTCTTAATCAAAATTAGGACAATATAGCTGCCTATAACTATTGTTTGGTATAAACAGGTCCATTACTCGCGGAAATTAAGTATACTAACTCCGCCAAGCTGGACTGTGTTTTCCGGGTGGGTGGACTGCCAAGCATCCTCCTCTGTGGGTAGGACAAGTCCCATCCCTACCTAGACCAAACGTAATTTATTATATTACAGCTCGGAAAATGCATGCCACAGTTTACAATAACAATGCCGTCGTATGGAGATGGTGAATGCAGTCATCCTGAGTGTCTATGTTTCTGTCGTGTTGGTGATTTTCATTGATACGTGTGGCCGTTTATCTGCGGATGATTCTTGCACTGTTGTGAAGGGTGACGTTTTTATAACTCTGGCGGGGTGAGTAAGTGAAGTGCGGTGTCAACTTTCTTGGACATTGTGTATTTCGCTCTGTAATGGCCGAGCCCGTGGGTGGGACAGAGTTACTTTAGAGCGTGGATGACGAAGAAGGGTGCTGTCGCAACTTGAATCAATCCATTATCGAATTCAACATTTCGGTAGAAAAATTCTACTCATGATGGACGACAGACTGCGGGCATCTTGCTCTCTTAATAATATTGACTGTTATTACGTGTAAATGAAGTATTATGTCTTTAGCTATTTCTATACAATGGTTCCGGAGGGTAAGGGGTGAATTCCACCGTAGCGCGTTCTGTAGTTGGCTGCGGTGTGCTCCTTTCCATATGATCAGTTTTCCGTAAACCGGATAAGAAGGTCATTGCGGAAAATGTTGACTGGTGTTGGTGGCGGTAGTGTACTGTTGTAGGGAAGTCCGGGCTGCTGTGTGACGCTGGTGTATTGCAGATTGGGTGTATCCTGGTTTCCACGCTGGTGAATGCAGAGTTTGTTGCGGTTGCAGAAAAGTCGGGATCGCTAGAAGTGATATACTTCCTGCACCATGAGAGAGGAATGTTGCGAAAAATTGTGTCTCTAACATTTCGATTTAAAACGTTAGGTGCTTGCTATATCTTGTTGTTGCTGATGTTGATTGTCTCTGTTATATCCTCTCTATAACCGGATATGTATGTAGTATTCGCGCAATGGTGAATTGACGTATCCAGCCTTGCGGGCAAGTGGGTTCTGTGTGCTCCTGGATTTATGTGTCTGGTGTGGTGTCCTGACTGCTCATGGGGGTGGGTGGGGGTGTTTTTTTGGCGGGTTTTGGTAAGGGTTTTCCTTGGAGGGGGAGGGGGGGGGCGGAGTGGTCATCTCTCATTACACGATGGTTTGTACTCTGTCGTAGTTTTTAAGTACCGGGAAAATTCGAGCCGAGAGTCTGCGGAAGAGGCTGCTTCCCTGCCCACCGCCTGCGGATGGGTGGGGGGCGGTGGGGGTGGGGGAGCGGGTGGTTGGTTGCTGTGGTGCGGGATGCCACCTCCTCTGTAACAGCGGACCTTCTCATATCTGGACAGTCTACAGACGACGAGTGGAGTGTGAAATGATATGATGTCCGAACTTGGTGCATAGACGAGAGACGCGCATTGGAGATGGGGCGGTGGTGGTGCATAGGGTCGGGAATCACCTTGTGTGGGGCGTGGTTTCACGATTTCAGGGCATGGACGGGTACACTGAGTTGTGCAGTTCTGCTGTTCTCCAAAAAGGAGCGAAGGCCTCATCGGGATTTCTTGTTTAGGTCTTTAGACCATATTGGCTTTGGTTCCAGATTTATTAAAAGGGGTCAATCTTTTATATACTGATATAACAAGTTGCTATTTAGTAAATAATCGTCTATCTGAACCTGTAGTGTTGGAACGAGGGGTCAAGCAGGGTTGCTCATTGTCTCCACTTCTATTCGTCATAGCTATGGAATCGTTGGAGGCCACATTGAGGCAACGTAATAATTTTCATGAAATATGTATACGTGGCGTAGAAAGGCCACTAAAGAGTTCTCAATGATACGACTGTGTTTGCAGGTAAAGATTCGGATTTTAGAAATTATAAATGGAGTATTAGCAGATTTTCAAAACGCACCAGGGCTTAAAGTCAATAGAGACAAATCTAAGGGATTATTTTTGGCCGCTTTGAGGGACAGAACTGACAATGTTATGAATATTAACTGGTCAGATTATGTCATAAAGATTTTTTGGGTATTTACTTTAGTAGAGAACAATATGTAATAATGAACTGGGAAGAAAGGCTATCCAAGCTAAACTGTGCATTAGTAAATTGGAAACGACGTCGCCTAACTGTCTTTGGCAGGACATTTGTCCGTAATAATTTAATTTTATCTGGACTGTGGTATACCGCTTCTGTAGTTCATATGAACAAATCAGTAGAGTCAAAGATCAACACGTTACTTTTGTCCTTCTTATGGGAGGACAAATCCCATTTAGTATCGCAGTCAATCCTGACCAATGAAAAGCATGCCGGAGGCCTGGATTTGGTTAATGCTTCAGCAAAGTGTGCTTCTTTAAAACCGAAATTCTTGAATAAGTTACTCACTTCAAACTAATCTTGGTCAAGTGTTTCAAGGACACTTCCAGAAAGGTACGTAGATCCATTTCTAGTTGAATGTTTATTTTTGTGCAATAAACTGCCACCTAACCGTTAAAAGATACCAAATGTATATAAAGAACAGCTCGAAGCCTTACAAATATTTACACGATCAATGCCACACACCAATTGTTGGGAAGATGCCTTAGAGCAACGTCTTTGGGGTAACGAGTTGAATCGTGATAATGATGATGTATTATATTTGCTCTCTATGGCCAAAAATGGCATTCAATATTTACGTGATTTAGTAAATCCAAAATCTCGCAAATAGATTGTGATGCGGGATGTAGCAAGAGCAACATCACGGAGGCGTATTGATGCTCAATGTTCATTTGTTAGAATAAAGAATCGAAAGCACGTGGCAACCGAGATATGTTGCAACCAACATTAGTATTTAAGTCAGAGCATATAAAATACAACATGCCATCTAGAGCATGGTATGGAATGCTAGTGCAAAGTCGGAGACAGACTCCTGTTAGGCATTGGAACACGTTAGGATGCACGCCAAAGAACTGGAAAAATCCGTGGAAAACAATACATCTACCTTGTCTACCAACACACGCACGGGACCTGGCATGGCGATTACTCCATCGAAGGCTATGGGTCGGCATTCTGACTTATATGTGCAAAATAACAAGTACAGACCGGTGTTTATTATGTAATCCCGAGGAGGAAACAATAGACCATCTGTTTACACAGTGGTGTATAGCTACAGGCTTTTGGGTATATAGCAATATGATCCTTGCTAAATTTGGAATCAAATATGTGAAATTAATGGCTGAAACAATTATGTCCAAAGATTGCTCAACTATCAGACGAATCATTAATATCAAGGAGAAAGAATTGTTAGTAACCCTGTTATCTGTAGGAGTGTGGGCCATTTGGAAGCATCGGTGTTCAGAGGCCAGAGATAAAACAGGAAACAACCACCCAAGAGCCATACAAGCTATATTTCGATCATTGTTGATAAAACTGCATTCATTGTGAATTTTACAGGCTAGTGGAACATGGAAAAGAAAGTAGATTTAAAGATATATGGTGCAAAACTGACCTCGTATCAATTGAACATGGATATCTAAAAATAGCAGACGCAGAACTTGTATAAGCTAGCACACTCGCTGCTTGTTGTATATTGATATATGGTATTTTATTTTATTTAATTGAGTTAATTTTAAAATTTTAATGTCTTAGTAGATGATAATTTTGACGAATAACCTAACCTTGGGAATCGGTATATTTAAATATCAATTGAGCATTGCGTCATTTCTGGAGGTGATCCGACTTTCGAGTTCATTAGGTTAACAGAGTATGACATCTTACATATATACAATTAACATCCTGTTGTAAATGTGTACTGTAGGTGTATTTGTTTCAGGGTAATTTACAAAAACTTACGATGAAGTAAATTTAAAATGTGAACCCAGAGCGCCATCTATGTAGTCATAGTTTGTATACTTTTGCTTTGTGCATTTTACGACATAAAGGCTACTACGCCTGCTCGGTATTTAAGAATCGGCCAACTGGCGTCTATGAGTGACCTTTTGTTACTTATTGACAAGTCACCTCGCCACTAGTTGGCGAGCTGCACTCGCCATTTGGGCCAATACTATACGGTGTGCTACGTTAAACTATATATGATATACTTAGCCTGCCGGTCATGAATCGGCTCAATGGAGTCAATGAGTAGCAGTAACTTACTGCTTATTATTGATGAGTCGCTTTACCACTTATTGGGTAACTATGCTCGCCATTTGGGCCTACTACTACACGGTGTGCAAATAGTAATGGCTTTATTGAATTATATTATGTTGTCAGCTCTTTATTAAGGTTTTTTCTGTGTAGTTATGCCATGGGTGTGGTAATATGGTAATGGAGTATTTTAGCTTGCACTGTTTTGATATCTTAAGTTTGTATTGTTATTCATATACTATTAATAAAGCCTGCTATTTCACCCGATTTTTATGGGGGTTTGTAAGCCTATTTTAAAGGAGTTCCTCCGTGAGGTGTGTCCGACTGCGTCAGCGTCGGATTTTCAACAAAAAAAAAAAAAAATATGTAGTAGTAGTAGTAGTGGTAGTAGTAGTAGTAGTAGTAGTAGTAGTAGTAGTAGTAGCAGTAGTAGTAGTAGTAGTAGTAGTAGTAGTAGTAGTAGTAGTAGTAGTAGTAGTAGTAGTAGTAGTGGTAGCGGCAGCGGCGGTAGTAGTAGTAGTAGTAGTAGTAGTAGTAGTAGTAGTAGTAGTAGTAGTAGTAGTAGTAGTAGTAGTAGTAGTAGTAGTAGTAGTGGTAGCGGCAGCGGAGGTAGTAGTAGTAGTAGTAGTAGTAGTAGTAGTAGTAGTAGTAGTAGTAGTAGTAGTAGTAGTAGTAGTCGAAGTGAACGCACGCGTTTATTTAGCTCTGCAATTGCTGCCCGAATTTGCTAGTTTCTAGCGCGATTTTGTAGATAAATTTTATACATATATTTCGTATTAGTATTTCCTTTCAAACTTTATATTTAATTTGTAAATTCTTGTCTTGGTTGGAGCGCATTTTGTGTCTCTATTTTCTAAAGGCATTCCTCTTAGCTGGCGGTTTTCGCCATTTAATAGGGCTCCTCTTACTGTGGTCAATGCAATACATTTCTCCCCGCGCCGGTCTGCTATTTCTCTAGATCGTAGGCTAGCGCATTGTATTTGGCAAGATCGCTTGAGTGAGTGGATTTAATTCCTTTGTCATTTGTAAGCACACGCCTAGTTCTTTAACTATATTACTCCTTATAGTCAGTTGGCTGTCCCCGGTCAACTCGAACAGACTAACAAATATATGACTTGACTATTTAATCATATATTTGTTAGCATACTTTAATCGGCTAGGTGTTAGTGAACCACTTAGAAAGTGGTTCAAACTAACAAATATACGACTGTACTCTCTATTCGTATATTTGTTGGTAGACGCCAGGGTTTCAAAAGGGGACACTATTTATTTAGTGTTTAGCTCTTTCCCCGACGTCTTGGTGTTATATATTTGTATTATATATTGTAGTAGCATGGGGTTCCTCTTTTTATAAAACACCATGGCAACCTCATATAAGCGTACCCTGAGTCTTAAAATCACGACAAAGGCTTGGGGTATTTCGGCAATTGAGGTGTATCATGGGTTGAAGGATGTAGTTGGGGCAGGGTCACGGGTCCTTCAAGGTCTCGTTAATGTTTCCAAATATGTATGGAATGTCACCGTAGTTAATGAAAGTGTGAAGGAAAAGTTGCTCGACGAGGTCCTTGTCGTGAAGGGTGAGGTGTGTAATGTGGAGGAAATAGATTCTGATCGTCTATTAGTCAAGATGAAGGTTCCATTAGAGATCCCAGATGAACGGGTTATCACTGAATTGATCAAGTATGGCAAAGTGGACAAAGTAGAACACGAGACCTATCCATTTGATCGAACCTTAGAAAATGGCATCAGAAGAATTTGGTTTGAAAAGGTAGAACAACCTCTCCCAAGCAAGGTCACCATAGATGGTCGATTTATCTTGCCATTATGGTACAGGGGGCAAATCAAAGAGTGTAGAATCTGCTTAAGCACAGAACATCTTGCAACAGATTGCCCTAACAAAAACAAATGTCTAGTTTGTGGATCATCTGATCATTTTAAGTGGCGATGCCCGCAGAACAAATATGTCAAAAAGGGTGCTGATAAAAGTGCAGAGCAAGTTGTCTCTAAAGAGAATGTCATAGAACCGGTAGCTGCTGAGATTGTAGCGGAAATTCATACTAATGGGAAGCACGCTGCTAAGGAAAATGTCATCGAACCAGTAGTTGCTGAGATTGTAGCTGAAGTCCACGTTAATGAGAAGCATGGGGAAAAAACTAAGAATCCAATCGCTGTAGTTGCAGGCGATGAAATAGAGGTTCTAGATGAGGGGCTAAGTCTTGCTCCAGTAACAAGTCAATCCAAGTTTGATGACAGAGAGGCTAATTCCACACAAGTTGAAGATGATGATCAATACCCTCTGGAAGAGAGTTTTAATTTAGGACAAGTAAAATTCAGGTCGCAAGATACTGAAACTAACTTTGAATTTCCACTGAGTACACTCAATCTAGACGATTTAAATAATATAGAGAAAGTAATTGGTGTCTCGGATCGATTGAGTGGAACAAAGCGACAGAAAGATGGAGAGAGTTCTGAATCAGAAATAGAGGAAAGTGATATAGAAGACGATAATATGTCAGTCGCTGAATCTGATATATCCATTCAAACACAGAGTTCTAAATCACCTGATGAAATGGTCATGTACAGGTCAGAGGCAGGAGAGGTGTTAGTTCCATATGTGACGGCAAATGGTGTTAAATATAGGCATCTGCGTCATGATTCAGATATATTAAAATATAAGCATTTGGAAAAAGTTGAGCTAAGTAATGCAGCGTTTGTGAGTAAAATAGGTAAATGGTCTAAGAGAGGGTCGAAAAAAACAAAATCTAGTTAGCTTAATAATGGCGGTTTTACACAGCATTTTATTACCTTTTATGCTAATTTGCACACTCAATTGTAGAGGCTTAAATAGTGACATAAAGCAACATCACTTACTAGAGACTCTGAAAAATGAGCAGATTGACATTGCTTTGATACAGGAAACAAAAATTCAGAAGTCAGAATTATACGATAATTTAGAAAAGATTTCTGGATCCAGAATATTTTATTCGTTATCTCAAGATAATAGTGCAGGCGTAGCAATTGTTATACTCCCTCGTTGTTCAGCCTATGTAAATATAATCTCTTCAGTATCAGGTGCAAATGGTCGCTGGGTGAGAGTCACGCTAGATATACAACAAACACGTATCACGTTGCTGTGTATATATGCACCTACATCTCATCAACTACGTCGTAATTTTTTTAAGGAGATGTCTAAAACAGCACTAGATAACATCACTGAAAACTTAGTAATGGGTGGTGACTTTAATTGTGTCTTAGACAAAGAAAATGACAGGAATGCAACTTCAACTTATACTGATACATCACATAGACTCTTAAAAGAAATATGTGATAATGAAAATTTAGTGGACACCTATAGAATATCAAAACCTCATGGTAAAGATCTCACATGGTTTTCGGTAGATGGTAAAGTTGGTTCAAGGATCGACAGAATTTATGTGAATAGTTTGTTAACAGGGTACTGGAGAGATGTTAATATTAAGCCAGTTGCATTCTCTGATCATAACATGGTTTGTGTAACCTTTGCCAATGCTGACTGGGTAACAAAAGGGGTCGGGTTTTGGAAATTAAACACAACACTGTTGGGAGAAGAATTTTATAAGAATAATATAGAGAGTTGTTGGCAACATTGGATTAATAGGAAAGCATCATATAAGAGCACATTGCAATGGTGGGAGGATGTTAAACTGGATTTAAAGTATGTTTCCCGAAAGTATGCTATTAGAAAAGCACAGGAAATACGCAAACGCAAGAAAACACTTCATCGATCACTGATGAAAATTAATGCTAAAGTAAATAATGTGGAAGAGAATTATTATGAATTACTGGTTAAAATTAAAAGTAAAATAAGAGATATAGAACACTATGAGTTTGAGGGTGCAAAAATTAGAGCAAGAGCCCAGATGCACGCAGAAGGGGAAAAGCCAACCCGATATTTTTGCGCATTAGAAAAAGCACGGGCAATAGATAAGGTGATGTGCTCATTAAACATGCCGGATGGTTCAACCGTCTTTACCAACAATGAAATGAGTACTATTGTATGCAATTACTATGAGTCATTGTACAAGTCAGAGGGAATTGATGAAGATGCAAAATTGGATTTGTTAGCAAATATAGACAAAAAGGTGTCAGACACAGGCAGTGAATTTTGTGATCAACCCTTAACACTAGAAGATTTAACTAAATCCCTTAAAGGTATGAAACTAGAAAAATCACCGGGGTGTGATGGCCTTCCAGTTGAATTTTACCAAATGTTTTGGCACCTTGTAGGTCCAATAATGGAAGAATTAGGCACTGAAATTTTTGAGAAAGGCCATTTACCACCAACTATGGCTAGGGCATACGTAAGGCTAATATATAAAGGAAATGACAGACGTCTAATTCAGAACTACAGACCAATTTCTCTACTATGTGTAGACTACAAAATAATATCCAGAGCACTAACATTGAAACTAGGTAGTGTTTTAGGAGAAATCATTGGAACAGAGCAGACATGTGCTGTACCCAGGAGGACAATTCTAACCAATACCATGGTAATAAGAGACCTTATACAATTGGTTGAGAAGGATAGCATCCCTTCAGCTGTGATTGCCTTGGACAATGAAAAGGCATTTGACCGTGTGGAATGGGATTTTCTTTTTAATTCTTTGCAATCGTTTGGGTTAGGCTCAAACTTTATTAAATGGGTAAAGATTTTATATACGGATATCAAGAGTAGCTATTTAGTGAACAATCAATTATCCAGAGAAATTGTCTTAGAACGTGGGGTTAGACAGGGGTGTTCCCTATCGCCATTATTATTTGTTATTGTGATGGAATCACTTGGCATAGCATTGAGGCAAAATAATAACTTTCAAGGCATATGTATTCGTGGCATAGAAAGACCACTTAAGCTGTCACAATATGCTGATGACACAACTGTGTTTACCAGTTCAAACAATGATTTTGCAATTTTAAACCACGTACTAGAAAAGTTCCAAAATGCATCTGGTTTGAAAATCAATAAAGGAAAATCCAAAGGATTATTTCTGGGGCCATGGAAAGAGCGGAATGACCAGCCACTTGAAATCAATTGGTCTAATGATACCATTAAGATTTTAGGCATCTATTTTGGCAGGAAACCGAATACAATACAAAATTGGAATGAACGAGTATCTAAGCTTAAGAGAATATTAGCAAATTGGAAGCGTCGTCGTCTTTCAATCTTTGGTAGAGTGTTTGTTGTCAACAACTTGGCATTATCTGGGCTATGGTATACAGCATCGGTTGTACACATGCCAAAACATGTAGAAAAGGAGGTTAATGAGTTGATATTGTCATTCATATGGGAAGAAAAGAATCATTTAGTTTCCCATCGTGTTCTCAATAATGCTAAGTTAGAAGGAGGACTTGATTTAATTGATATTAAAGTGAAATGTGTTTCTTTAAGGTTAAAATTTTTGGATGATCTTATTACATCAGATGAGACGTGGGCATGTGTTTCACGAGCTCTCATGGAGAGAATTGTAGAACCATTTCTGGCGGAGCATGTGTTTACCTCAAAGAAGCCACCTCCGAATAGCCAAATGATACCAGATGTGTTTAAAGATCAAATTAAGGGGTTAGAAATATTTGACAGATACATGCCTCCACCTACGTGCTGGAAGGAAGTACTAGAACAGCAATTGTGGGGCAATAGTAATATATGTTATAACAATGCAGTACTTTATCTACCGTCCTTTGCAAAATATGGCATTCAACATTTATCGGATATGATACACCCTCAAACACGTAGATGGATTTCAATGCAAGACGTAGCTAGAAAAACACATATGAGGCATATAGATGTCCAGCGGTTGCTAAATAAAATAAAACATGCTGTACCAATTGAATGGTTTCGTCTGCCAAATGTAAATAATAATAGTTTGACTCCACAACCCGCATTAGTTCTTGATGATGAGATGTTAAAATACAAGATGAGATCCAAGGAATGGTACCATATTATGAGACGAAAACAAGTAACACCTCCCATAGCAATTAGGAGATGGGATGACTCAAGCTATAAACCATCCAGTTGGAAAAATGTATGGAAAATCTTACATTCTCCATCCATACCAAATATGGCTCGTGATTTATTGTGGTGATTACTACATCGACGTCTATGGGTGGGACACTTGACATACAAGTGCAATATTACGACTTCTGATAGGTGTTACTTATGTCAAACAGACGAGGAAACAATCGAGCATTTATTTGTGGAATGTCCAATATCGTCACAATTTTGGGACTATATCAGCCAAATCTTGGCAAAATTTGGAGCGAAGCCCATTGTTCTAGACACGCATGTAGTCTTATTTAGAGAATTTGGATCAAGCGGTGTAAATATCATAAAGTCTGAAAGGACTATTTTAATAACAATACTAACCATAGGTGTTTGGGCCATTTGGAAACATCGGTGTGCACAGACGAAAAATCCATCTATGGGCAATCACAATAGAGCAATAAAGGCAATATTTCGTTCATTGCTGCTGAATCATATTCCTTGCGAATATTTTAGATTAAAGCAGCATGGTAAAGAAAAAGTATTCAAGGACATATGGTGCAAAACAAACATAGTTTCAATAGAGTTGGGAGCTGTAAAAATAAATGAGCCTGCACTAGCTTAAATCATTTAATTACTACAGCTGATTTATCTGTGTCTTTTAATTAATCTGTGTCATGTAATTCATTTTAGTCTGCACTTTGATATTGTTATGTTTAATAATTCATGTTAAGAAATAAACAGACTGGGGTAATTTAATAATCAATCGATAAAGTAATTTGCCATTGAATTATAAAATTGTCCCAGGTAATTTTAGGAATTTGCACAGAGTTTTATAGGGTTATTTGTTCCCGGGTAATTTACAAAACCTTACAACAAAGTAAATCAAAAATGGAAACAAGAGCGCCATCTATTTCCATCTATTTTTCTGTAATTTTCCTGCTGACTATATATGTTATGCTACCTGAATGCTACTACGCCCGCTGATCTTTAAGACTCAGCCCACTGGCGTCAATGATTGACTTATTTGTCATTGATTGACGAGTCACTTTTCATTTGTTGAATAGTTGCACTCGCCACACGGGTCTACTACCACACATGGATTGAATGGTAATTTACAAAACCTTATAATAAAGTAAATTGAAAATGTAAACAAGAGGGCCATCAATTTTTCTGGAATTTTTCTGCCGACTATATGTATTATACTAGCCAAATGCTACTACGCCCGCTGATCTTTAGAGAATCAGCCCACTGGCGTCAATGATTGACTTATTTGTCATAGATTGACGAGGCACTTTTCATTTGTTGGATAGTTGCACTCGCCACACGGGTCTACTACTACACCTGGGTTGAATAGTAATGCCTTTGTTAAGTTTTGTTTTGCTATCGGAGCTTTATCAGCATATTGTTTTGTATCTATACTTTTTAAGCCATATGTATTTATAGATTGTATTAATGCTCATTATTTATCATTGTTTTGGTGTAATATTAATCAAGATTACTAGTTCACCAGGTTTTTTTCTGGGGGTTTGCAAGCCTTTTTAAAGGAGTTCCTCCGTGAAGTTTGTCCGACTGCGTCAGCGTCGGTTTTTCAAAAAAAAAAAAAAAAAAAAAAAAGTAGTAGTAGTAGTAGTACTAGTAGTAGTAGCGGTAGCGGTAGCGGTAGTAGTAGTAGTAGTAGTAGTAGTAGTAGTAGTAGTAGTAGTAGTAGTAGTAGTAGTAGTAGTAGTAGTAATAATATTTTAATTCAAACACAAATATGACTGCGGAATTTGTCTCCGTTCCGCAGCAGCAGCGGGGGCGGCGGAGGCGGCAGCAGACATGCGCCCTTGACCCGCCATATAAGGAGGCGCTCACAACTAATTAACCCTGGCCCCTAAATATGCGTAATCCTGTTCTGCCAATGGATCCTCTGAACAATGGGATGGAGTAGACTCCATTTGTAGATTGATATAGGTGGATTTAGTTCAATACTTTCTCCACAAACTGACGCATGGCGCTACGTGTAATAATTAATGTGTGTGTATACTTCTTTAACTCAAATATTTTCAAATGAATTTAAATTTTCTCTTAGGAAACGTTCATTTTCAGACCAAGAGAAAATTAGTTTTTGAAAATGTACCACTGGAATGACTGGCTCGGTTATCGAGCCAGTCATTCAAGTGGTAAATTTTCAAAAATAGTCTTTTCAGTCTTGGTCTGCAAATGAACATTTCTCAAGACCGCTGCAGAAGCCGTTTTGGTTTGATATGAGTGTTAAACGGTTTATCTACTCAACAATCCCGAGCTATTGGCCGCAACATCAGAAAACATCATTACCAGTCCACACAATATATGGACCAAGCAAACTAGGATAGCACGCCTTACTGGACCAGTACTGGACTATAGTGTCGGCCCAGTAGCAGTAGTCCTATCAGAAAATAAAATAAATGATCCCAGCTCAACTGGCGGACTGCTGCAAGCCACCAGACTATAATTTCAATGGGCAATGACACTGGACCGGTTGCATATTTTGTAAACAATTTGACTCAGTGAAATTATTTTCAAATTATTCAACATATCCAGAGTTAAACCCTATAGAGAATGTAGTCTACGGAATTTCAACAAGCAGACAGTTAACAGTTTGAAAAGGTTTTTAAATGTTTATTTTTCAAGAACAGAAGATGTACTTACTCAGTTTCTTTGAATTGCTCGGGTTTGTCTTGAAGCTGCAAGGATTCGTGATTGAAGTGGATTTGTGTTGGTAAATGCATGCCGAATACGTGTTATATAGAACGCTGAATGAAAAGTGCATATCCAATGAAATCGACTTGTGACCTACGAGGGTTATGATTGGCCATCAGTGTGGTTTGTAAATAGGTATATCTAATTTAAAACACCGGATTTAAATCACGTGCGCAGAGGGGTGCGCATTTGTAAAACGATGTACGAGGTGTGCAACTGAACTCTGATCAAGCCAACAGGGCTTAAGGGCAGTATGTGCCGCTTGATTAGTTTACGCCTATATACACAACATATTTATAGTTTTAAATAAGCCTACTAACATATGGAGGTTAGAGATAAATTTACCGTCGCAGTTAATACGTCAATGTGCTCTTTATAGACGAGGCAAATGGACCAATCAATAGACATTTCCCACATTGACGTATTTTAGGAAAATACCTTCCCACAATGCATTGCTCTCTTCTGGTTGGTAACTCGCCTGGTGACGCGCAGACAGTATTACTTTACCATTAGGATCAGATACAAGGCACTTTAAGCAGTTTATAGGAAGAACCAAGTTCATAATATTGTTTAAGCTATACGTAATTGGAAAGCTAAGACAACTTTCTATACATTTCTGTATTAGTTTTTAAATTTTTGTAAAATGTTATCCACTTAATTAATTGTAAGTTTAAAATTCACTCTGTCGTCCACTTGATTTAATGAACCTAGGTATAATGGTGTATTTTATACATGCAAATAATTCAGTGATAAATTTTACAAAATACTAATAATAAACAATATTAGGCAATTAGATGCGCTTTCAGAAGATGTATTTACTTCAATAATATTTTAGTTTTTCAAAGGAACGGTTTAAACTGATGTGTATTTTAGTGCAGTTAGTAAGTGGGTCATCTGCTTGTTGTTAGTAGGGGTGCGCTGCACGTTGATTTATGGGAATCCGGCCGTAATGACGTCATTGTGGGAATGAACCAATTATAAAACAGTATGGCCTATCTATTTGATATCTGCTTCATCTGAGTAATAAGACTCTGAGATTTTATCGCCAACCGCTTCGCTGATGCGTAGAGCTAGGGCCAATGGAGGGATTTGGCCTGCCAGTCGCGTATCTGACGTCATAATCAAATTATACCACTTGTTATCTTTAGACGACACAATCATAACGATGTAGGTCTGTCGCTCACGTGGCAACCGATTGAATGGACCATTCCTGTTTATCCATTAATCATATGGCGTCATAATCAACTACGTGACGTGTAGGATGGCGTCATAATGAATTACGTCATGAATGACTTAAATAAGTTCGTCACGAACGCTTAATTGATGACGCGCTTAGAATTGTTGTACGAATTGTATGTCTTTAAAATGTAATTAACATGTTGTTGAATATTTTGAAACTAATTTGCCTGGCTGCTGTTGCTGCCATAGGCAGCGCCAACACCTAGTCAAATTAGTTTCAAAATATTCAACAGCTTACCTGTATATTTTTCTGGAAATTGATAGTCATGAAGCGCGGGTGGAGGTCAGCTAGAGATTGGTGGAGCGTAGCTAAAGCTGGATTCCTCCATTGTATGTGAATTTACAATATAATAAACATACTGTCGAATATTTTGAAGCTAGTTTGACTATGAGCTGTTATTTCTATGGACCGAAACAGTTTCGAGTCAAATTGGTTTCAAAGTATTCAGCAGCTTATCTGTATGATTACCTCGAAATTGAGTTCCTGGGATTTTGTGGTTTGGAGTGTCTGAGTCTATGGAAAAGTGCGTACCAAGTGGACGGAGACTAGCTAGAAATGGGAGGAGACAAACTAGAAATAGGCGGAGAATAGCTAGAAATTGGCGGAGACTAGCTAGAAATGGGCGGAGATCAGCTAGAAATGAACCAATATTAACTAGAAATTGACGGAGATTAACTAAAAATGGACGGAGTTTAGTTAGAAATGGGCGGAGACTATCGAGAAATGGGCGGGGACTAGCTAGAAATGGGTGGGGTGGGTGGGAGACTAACTAGAAATGGGCGGAGATTAGCTAGAAATTGGCGGAGATTAGCTAGAAATGGGCAGAGATTAACTAGAAATGGGCGGAGACTAGCAGAAATAGGTGGGGGGTGGGAGATTGGAGACTGGTTTGAAATGGGCGGAGTCTAGTTAGAAATTGGCGGAAATTAGCTAGAAATAATTATAAGGGTTATAATTGTCATATTTACTTTCTCGAAAGTTCTAGTGTCACATTAAAGAATGTTCATACGCCATTCCTTTATATCTTTCAGGCGTATTGCGAGGTACTATTAGACATATCATTGACGTGTCCAAGTATTGTGTAGATGATCTGGAAGGAAGTGACATTTCATATCACTATTATCAACCGAGTCGTAAATTATCACATTGCGCGAGCATTAGCTAGTCATTCAAGAAGCTACAGTAGACAAATGAGTAGCGTCATGTGAACTATTTTCTCAGGAATTAGGCTACAATATATTCAGAAATACTAGAGTACTGGGCGTGGGAGGGACTACTTGGATAGTGAATCTAGATTTAGAATGTTCATAAGTATACGATCCATTAAACGTTTCAGAATCAGTATGGGCAAAGTTGTCTATAAATGGAAAAGACCACTACATCCGCAGTGGCTATAGATAATGAGATGCACTGTCAGGTCACATTAACCTACTAAGAAATCACCTTCTCATGATCAAAGCAAACCGCTTACCAAATATTCACATTCTTGGAAACGTTGATTACAAGAAAATTGATTGAAAAACAAAACTAAGCACATAATTTGGTGCAATAAGACTGGCAGGATACGCTACATTCTCAGGACAGATAATGGAACAGTTCAAGAATGTCCACTAGATAATCTTATATCTGATACATAATCACAGCAGAGGTTGTAAATTTTCCATCCGGCGACTGAGGTATGAAAGTTAAAGGTAACCCATTAACAGGGAGGGTTACTTATATAATAACATTGCATGTACATTCATTGGCACATGGTGCGGGGTGCGTCGCACAGCTCTTGCCGTGCACCGGGCAAAGTTCACCCAGACTGGTCGAAAATTAAATTATCACACATGACATGCAGTGCGGAAGTTGAAGTCCAGTTTTCAGCGTGGTTGGCAGATCTGTCGAGTCATCCACCAAGAACCACCATCGGCTCTACATTCCGTAGGATTACATTCCGGGCCCACATGGCCCATCCGTAGGAAGACTCCCGTAGGAAGGTTCGGATGCGGGGGTTATAACTTAAATTTTAGTTTATTACCTTCGGATGGCCGTCCGAGAGTGTAAAAAACCTGTGGAAGCTGAGAATTCCTTACCACCGCAGATGAGCTGAAATCCGAGAGGCACCGGATAAAGTAGGTTAGCAGTTACACATGTCTATCCTGATGGTCCAGTCGTCCTGCCCGGGCCAGATTCCACGCCAGTGACGCTCCTGATTCTCGATTTTTCACACCTTTTATACTCTCCTGGACGTCAGCGCTGGGTGCCTCAGCCAATCAGCGGCCCAGCACTAGCCAATCAGCGCGCTGCAGAGGTGGTGGCGTGTACAGAACACTCTCTATTCTGTTTAATATATATATATATTAACACGATTAAGATGTCAAGGCAATATTTCAAGTATAATTTAGCGGGGAGCTTCGATGATAACTCAGCCATTTCTGGACCGATTTTAAAATGGTAAACATACAGTAGTAGTGTCGGAATTAAAATGATACCACCTCCCTCAACTGACCGCCTTTCGGTGATCCATGGCCATGGAAGGCCATGGCGAATACAAAACTCCCGTGCGGACCCCACTGTCTGGGAGAACCTCCTCAGGATACCGGCCAGTGGCTGGCCTTTCTCTCTCTGTATTCTGACCGGTATTCTGAGGAGGTTTTTCTATCTATGGGACACTTTTCTACCTATCCTACCTATCCTACCTATCCTATCCTACCTATCCTACCCCACATATCTCCTATTCCAGCCAGCTGGTGAGTGTGTGTGTCTGTGGTGCTTTTACCCTGCACTGGGGAGTGTCACGGTGGGTCTTTATCTAACCTTGTCATATTACTCCGGCCCTAGTGTCTTACCGAGTTTCGAATTTCAGTAAGTTCTAGCGAGGTCGTTTGAGCAGATTTGAACCCCAGTCTGCAGCCTGGGAATCCTATGCAATTCACTACTCTATTGATTGACCCACCGCAACACTACTAAAATCTCGCCTCTTAGTAATCTTATCTCTGAGCGTGAGTTGTAAAATTGACGTTACTGTGCTTATCAGTCCCGAAGATCTTGACGTCACTTCGAGATAAGGCAGGAACAGCAATGAGAACACATAACTTATCAGCTATAATTACTAATGCATACATGGCCGAGGTAGTTAATGCGTCAGATCATTGTCTTGTGTTATTAGCAAACTTAAAATCACAGGTTCAAATCTCACTATTACCATTTGTGGATAACTCGGCCATTTCTGGTCGATTTTAAAATGGTAAACAGTTTTGAAATTCTCGCTTCATTCCGCTCCTAATCGGTGCCAGGAACGCCGAGATTGAAGTGATTTCTCGGTACAATATAAGCATACATACTCTCACAATACTGATACGTGGATCTGATGCGTGCACATGCGTGCTACGCATTCTTACGGACTTAGCTATACATCTCTCATAGGGCTTTATCCACGCATGCATACTATCCTATCCAGGGGGCATGCATGCGCACCGCCCATTTAGAGACAGGCACTCACACGGATATACACACCCATAGGTACTGATCGCCAGCACCACACATAATCGGGTCTGAACGCCCATTTAGAGACAGGCATCCACAGGGATATACACCACCTACAGGTACTGATCGCTACACATAATAGGGTTTGAACACCCAGACAGGCATCCACAGGGTTATATACCACCCACGGTACTGATCGCCACACATAATAGGGTCTGAACACCCATTTAGAGACAGGCATCCACAGGGATATACACCACCCACAGGTACTGATCACCAGCACCACAATTAATAGGGTCTGAACGCCCAGATAGGCATCCACAGGGATATACACCACCCACAGGTACTGATTGCCACACATAATAGGGTCTGAACGCCCATTTAAAAACAGGCATCCACATGGATATACACCATGAGTACTGTTGCACAGCTTCGCGCTATTGCAAAGCAATTCGGGCCTTAGAGGCTACTCTAAGGCCAAGAAAGCCGACCTGCTCCAGATGATCGGACAGGTCCGTGCCGAGGAGAGGCAGAAGTGGGAACATTGGTCCCAGCAACCACAAGCTTGAAGTCGTCTAGATTATCCACCTGCTGGATGGCTCCTCCCTTCTGAACCAGGACGGCAACAGCGACACAGTCCAATGCACCACGATGCAATGTCAGCTCTAACCATTGGTTAGCTGTGGCTTTGACCTGCTGGTGTTCATGCTCCACATGCACGATCCGCTGTTTGGAACCCGTTTGCTTCAGCTCCGGGTCATTCTCGTCATGCCAGACATGAAGTCTTGGAGCATTCATCGTCGCATCTGCGAGCTGCTCAGTGTACACCAGGAAGAACAGCCTATCCTGCATGGCAGCCAGATTCACGTGTGAGTTCTCGAGGAGGGTTAAGAGTGGAACAGCCACGGGCTTCTCGACACCTGCCCGTAGTTTGAATTCTGTGAACCCCTCATTGCACCCCACAGCATAGTAGCCCTTTCCCTTCGCATAGAAGGATGGGCCACGAGTCAGCGGACCTAGGACTCAGAACTCATCGTTCACATAGGTGATGTCCATGGTGCTGTTGCTCTGCACGATCTCCCACCTGTTCAGAACCTGTGGGAGCTCTACCGTCTGTTCTCTTGTGCTCTGAAGCTTGAACTCGAATGTCATCCTCTTGATCGCGTAGATCTGTGCCGAGATTGCAAAGTCAATGTACTTCCCAGCAGCGGACAATGGATTCTCATCGTGTATACTGGGTCGAGGACTGCTTCGTGACATCAACATTATCCACGAGCGAGCCAAGGTCACACCTCCGTCTGATGCAGAGACATTGGCCGCCATAGTGGAAGGAGTGCCAGCTCGTAGTACAAAAGAACTCCTGACTCGGATACTCTACCGGAAGTTTGACAGCACCCAGGGCAGACACTCGACATACCTGAGGCCCAAACCAGCAGTCCAGTTATTCTAGCTCTACAAATGGCGAGGGTCGACCCCAAAGATCTACTAACAGTCGGGAAGTGCGGTGCCTCCATAGCCAGGAAGACCGAGAGATGCTAGATAGACTCCAGTCTGGAGCAAATAACTACTTCAGGGAGGGGGTCAGTGCCACTGTAGCGGAGAGCCCTAACACCGGTCATGCAGAAGGTACTCAGTAGGGGGTCACTGTTGGCTGCAAGGAGGCTGTTGAGCACCTCTTCAAACGAAAAAGGGCGCAGGAGATTGGCCAGTGATCTGCCAGCATTTACGAAATTCCCAGATAACTACCAGGACTACCTCATCAAATCCCCTCACAAGTCAGATGCTAAGCATGAATGGCTAAAGTGGGTCTACCATGAGAAGGACCAGATGAAGAGAATCCCAAAAGATGACCCTCAGTAGATAGTGTTTAAGCGACAGTACAGACCTGAGGAAGTAGCTTCTGACGAAGGTCCTCAAAACTCTGATGAAGTAGCTTCTGACGAAGGTCCTCAAGACTCTGACGAAGTAGCAGAGACCACAGACGACGTTCCTCAGCCTTCTGATGAATGAAAAAAAGGTGCAGCAGCTGCGACAGTCTGCCAGCGATGACGCGTAGAGCAGGCTAGTTTCCTGGCTGGATTCAGCTTGTAGGTGAAGGTCTGCGCCTTTTCCAGAGATGACTTGAAGTGTGACAGCTCACCTGTCTCCTTGTTGCTGAAGATGAAGCGGTACAGCTCAGCTGCCCTCTGTATACCTGTGATAAAGTCCCCTTTGGTCTCCTTGAGGGTTAGGCTGTTGCAGATCGCCATGACCTCACCAGACTCAGAGCTGAACAAGACTCTGCAATACTACAAGCCGGAAAAAAGCATGCGCTGCCGAACCCTCCAGCCCTTGGATGTGCTTGTGCAGCCGGTATAGGGGCTGTATGGCATGCCAAGCTGGTTCAGTGTCTCACCACGTTCCCCCACTGCTACTGTAGAGAGTCAGGATAGTCTTATAGCTGATTTGCTAGCGGCGGAGTAGGCTGATCCCGAGTGCCATGATAGCTAGGCCTGACACCACATGTAGAGCTACCACGGGAAGCAGTGTCATGTTGACTGGCTGCAGTGTCGGGGCGGCTGGAGCTGCCATGTCGACTGGCTGCAGTGTCAGGGTCGGAACGACTGTATGGCTCATACTACATGTAGGTGCGTTGATGGCAGTGTTGAAGCCGAAGTGGACACCGGGGGAACTCCCCTTGACTATCATATTGTTATAGCACCTCACTTGGAGGTTCTCGATGTTCACGATCATGTTGCTCGGAATCAACCGTAGGTGTGGCGAAATATCAATGTCAAGTTTGCGACGGGCCTTCTGCAACCCCTGCTGGAACTTAGCAATAAGACTACTGGGGTCTGCCACTATGATCATATCCTCAACGAGACTGATGAACATGGCCTGGACCTCTGCACCGCTGACACCATCTATGGAATGATGCAGCTTGGTCTATGCTCTAAGGAGGCAGTAGCACTGTGCTTCCAGGGACTGGTTGATGTGAACGATCCCTGCTGGTGTGAGGCCTGAGGTGGTGTGATGGACAAAGTACTTCCACACATCTGGATAGTCCTGCCACAAGCCAGTGATGTGCATATTTTGCAGCAGCGCTCCTGGGTCGAAGTCTGGATCGAACAAGAATGTCGCTGACTTCCGATGGCCTACTCGTCGGGGGGATCGATAGGGGAATCCTGAGTAGTCACGTCTCGGGTCACCATACATAACCCCTAGACCGCTGTTGTCACCACCATGCCACAGATAGTCTGGGTGAGCGCTAAATCTCTCTGTAGTCTGCTGGCCGCTGAGACGCTATGACTGTTGAGCTGTGAGTCGAAGGCTTTTGTATCAGGGAGGCTTGCACCCAGCTCATGGAGGATTCGTCACACCATGAGGTTCATGTGGAATCTGAGTCAGCTGGCGATGAGCACTGCTTCAGGAGTACCAGAATAGGAGTGAAGCAGGGTGGAACTTACTCCACATCCTGCCGTGGCACACCACACGGCAATGTTCAGCTGCTGATCCCAGTATGAGAGGCTTGGAGCAGCCATCCAAGTATGAGCTTGCTTCCCATCCTTGATGGTGATCGGGCCATTGGTCAGCAGTCGTGGGTTGATGGAGAAGCTGGTTCGGGACCGTCCATCCACTGTGATGGAGAACGGTGTTAGCTCTGGTATATCATCCAGTAGACCTGTCAGGCCAGTCAAGGGTGTACCCAGGAGGGGCGGTTGGCTCCGGATGACTGTCGTGAGGTTCAGTGGGAAGGCCATCTATACTGGTGTTCTTAAAGCTACCGTACAGGCAGCACACTATTTGTAGTCGTGTCGACTCCAGAGACCAGTGAGGCGACCTCGCCGTAACATCTCGTCTTTTTACTCCTCCATATCAACCCGCCCGCTGGAGCCTTTGAGGTATTGCTGTCGAACTTTAGGTTTCTCCATGCGGTACAGGGCTTGGACCTTCAATATATGGTGGTACTCTTCATCGGTGACCTGGCCATCCTCGAGAGATTTGCTTACAGACTCGTCCATAGTCCATTGCATACTCTGTGCCAGTGCCACATACTTAGCATGCTTCTCCAGCCTCCTTGTGATCTGCAGCTAACCCACCCCAAGCCTATGGCCACGACAGTGCCGGATAGTGTCACGCCACCCAGCGGGATGGCAACGATGGCCCCCACCCGTGTAGCGAGACTGGCCACAACTGCCACCCCAGCACTGGCTCCAATCACATTCGCAGCAGTGGTTGTACGAACGAGGACGTTGTTGGCTGTTTTATATCGCCTGCGCCTTCTGCTGTACTTTTCTGCCTCATGGCCGAGATTCTGTCTGATGGTATCTATCTGCTGGAGTCGCCAGCCATGGATGGTATCACCCTCGTCAGCCATCAGCGAGGGGATATTCTGGTTGCTTCCGCCACTCTGATTTTGCCATAGTATACCTGGAGATTAAACCTGCATCACCTGCAGAATCTGCTCATGAGTCCTAGAAGGGTACATTTTGGAGAGCCTGGTGAACTGTGCCAGCTTGCTGGTTTCGAGACAGATGTCTCTTAGACAGAGGCATCCAGCACTATGTCGGGTGCCAGTAGCTTTCTGAGACATGACATCTGGAACTTCACCTTATCACCAAGATAGTAGGTCCGCCGCTGGATGGCTTTCTTGGTCTTACACTTCTGTGCCATCTCCTCTTTCCACTGCATGACATCTGGCTCATCCTCGTCTGAGAAGATACATGGCTCATCCTCGTCTGTGAAGACATCTGGCTCATCATCGTCTGTCAAGCCTCCTGCGTCCCGCTTATTCGCCTCCAGGAGGGCCTGCCAGTATCGGAGATTTTCACTGTTCCTTCGCCTCCTTGCAAGGCTCGCGTTCTGTTGATACCAGTTCTCCCGCTGTAGTCGCTCTCCTTCGTGTTGCAGTGCGAGCCTCTGTTCGTTTAAGGCCTTTATCTGTGCAGAGGTCATGAAGGGGCGAACCTCTTTCTTCATCATCTCGGCCAAGGTCAGACAATGCTGGTATGATATCATGTTGTCGTCAGGTCAATGAGTAATAAGAATGTAAACTCTAAATGGGCGTCCGATATCCCATCCGTGCTGGCATATATGTTAATGTAGGGGCTGTCAAACAGGTGATTTACAGGTGTGAACAGGCTAGGACTGATAGCTTTCCATAGGTTGCTGTTGGCACCTGGGAGATACTCTATCATGTCCCGGCCGACTTCTACTAGTGAGCTGCTGTGTGCACTTCCCGGAGGTTGTTGTAGCACATCGGCGTGTATGTATGCTGTGCCCCGCTGCGGAACCTCGAAGAGGACCCATTCTACATGGTACTGTACCACCCGTCTCCCCTCTAGAGAGGGTGAGATTACGTTCTCACCACTGGAGAGCAGCAGTCGGATAATCGGCATGATTATATCTCCTGTTTAAACCCCTTCTATAGTGTGCTATGGAACCCATATTTGCTCACTCGACTGGTCTTGCTGACGAAGCAAGCTCAAAGGCATACTCCCTCCACCCCATTGGTGGTGATGGGGTGGAGCTGCTCACAGACCTCAAGGATGTGATGAAGGAGCGCCTGGGTCGCAACATAGATGGCCACAAGATCGTGTTTCGGTACAATTTACCAAAGAGGAAGTACATCCTCGAGCCGCTGATTGAGCTCTCGGATACGGAGGTGGCAGACATCAACACCCTAAATAACGACCTCAGCCTTCATCTGGTCAAACCCTATTCGAGTGGTGCCCCGCCGATGGCCCGTGATGGCCTGCTATTGACCCTGGCAAAAACCCTGCAGTTCATATTTGAGAGGAATGAATTGTGGTACTGCCCTGGACCTGGGGTTGACTGGCAAACATGGTTGCCCCTATATAGGCCTCCCGCAGGCATTGACATGGAGGTTACTCCCCTCTCCACTATTGTGAAAAAGGATGGGACAGTTCGAAAGCTCTACAATCGGGGATCATCCTTCCTCACCTACATAGGTGAAGGTGTCTCCCTGACGAGGGTGGGTCACCGGATCGGGGTTACAGGTGGAAAGCTCCTGCTGCGTCCTCCATTCGATGGACCAGAAGAAGCTGTTAACCTCCAGGAGGGCACCTTATGGGTAGATGGTGTGCCACATGTCTCTAAAGTCAAGGGTGCTGTTAAACTACTTCAGCGAGTCGGACTCACTAGCCCGCAAATGACTCATATGGTTCTAGAGCTACGTTTCTTAGCCAGCGGCAGAGTGAAGCAGCTAGCCCCTGGCCCTGAGGGGATGAAGATCACTATCGATCCGGATGGAACAGGGCTCAATCTGGCACAGATATTTCTCGAAGGGTTCACTCTGTTCAGTTTAACTCTTCATATATAGCCATGATTCTCATCATACTGCTCGTGCTGGCGTCTACAGCAGTGGCACAGGGCACTGAGACTGCCATGATATTGGATGCAAAGTGGGCCCACTTCCGGGATGACCCCCAGTACAATCCTTTGGTCGACCCCTTGCGGAGAAACATTTACGACCGCTTTCACCCACGTAAAGAGATCAAGTCTGTCTGCCACTTCTATGGGGTGGAGAGGGTAGGCCGTGGTTGTCTGCTGGAGACCCCTGCTCAGCACCAGATTCTCTGCGTAACATGTGAACATGCCAGAGTCTGCCGTGGTTCAAATGCTAATCACTTTAGCCTCCTCCCAGGTGAGCGTTGTCTAGGTAGACTGAAGCCCCTATGGGTGGTCCCATCATGCCGATGCGACTCTGGCAGAGACTACGTGTTTGTCTGAGCCTACACAGAATAGAGAGAGAGGCCGGCCCTGTGGTTGATGGCGATCAGTGGTGTATATCACTGTGGAGGCATGTCTCTAAATGGGCGTTCAGACCCTGGTAGTAGTAGTGTGATACTACCTCCCTGGCAGCCGTTCGGCAATCCGTGGTGGGCCCCGCAACCTATGTTCCAGGGATTAAGGGGGCAGTGGGGGCCACGGATCGCCGAACGGCGGTCAGTTGAGGGAGGTGGTGTCATTTTAATTCCGACACTACTACTCGTACTGTAATCCTCGTCTCCTTCCTGTCCTGATAGGTCCCTGGAACGAAGAGAACGGTGCAGAAATTACGGGTACCGTCTCGGTACACTATAAGTACATACTCGCTCCCAATATCGACACATGTTGTCAGGGAAGCTCTACGCGCGCGCATGCGCACCACGCGGTCTAATGGACTTTTAACGAAAACCTCTCCTATAGGGCTTATATATGCATACTGTCCTACGCAGGGGTGCGCTTAGAGCGAATTCGAGACGGCCGTTCAATACCCAGCTTAGCTGGGACGGTGGGTACCCATCCGGGGTCGATCCGCGCTACACTTAACAAAGATATATATCCAGTTGTTCGACACGCAATGAATAAACAAACGATAAATCTGATGATTGAACTAATAATTTATCAATTACTCTACTACACATACATTAATGAATGTAACAGGAATACATATTATTGGTAGTCAGCAAGCGTCTAGATTTTAACAACTATTGCTGGCATAATCAAGGATGAAAGTTGTATTGGCCTACCTCATTTATGATGCTTACAAAGAAGTTAAAAGTCGTACACATTTTCCGGAGAAAAAATATTACATACAATAGTTGTACCCACACATCCTTGACCCCACCCCATAAAACCGATATACGCTTCAAACCGGTTTGAAAGTTGACATCGTCACCGGTTTGATATTATGCCATACCGACCAGTCTTATTTGCACCCTGTTCAAGAGTGAAAACGTTGCAAAACATTTTGCTAAATCTGTGACAATCGGCGATTTTAATATTCATTAATTCATGTAATATGCAAGTCGAAGAAATTTGTTAACTGTATTCGTTTTACATAGAGCAACTCACCTTTCCAGAGTACCCACCCATCATATGACGTCATAATGAACTGCGTGGTGTGTACAATGACATCATAATGAATGACATCATGAATGGCGTCGATAAGTACGTCACGAACGCATATTTGATGACGGTCTATGGGTTGTTGTACAAATTGTTTGCTTTTACTATTTAATAAATATTCTGTTGACTATTTTGAAATTAATTTGACTGGGCGCTGTTGCTGCCTATGGCAGCAACAGCACCCAGTCTAATTAGTTACGAAATATTCACAGCTTCCCTGTATAGTTTTCAGGAAATTGATAGCTAGGGCATTCGGGGATCGATCAATCCAAACACGGCGAGGTGTGGGTGGAGCTTAGCAAGTGATGGGCGGGGCATAGCTAAACATGGAAAGGTCCATTTCGACCCGATTAACATAGAATTATCTGATACATTGTGATTATAACAAACATATTTTGTGTTTATAAATAGATGTTAAATTATATTTATGCCGTTGGAATTTGTAATAGACAAGCTATAGTTTATATTGTTTACTTGTATGCATTTCTGCATGCTCACATACGCAAACACTGGAAGAGACAATTCGTGCGCTCGCGCGATGCCAGAAAATTGCAAACCACACACTGTTGCACTTATCCAAAAGTTATTTTCCTGACAAAAAATCACGACAAGCTGGTTGCCCTGCGATTTACTTATGAACACTAAATATATTTCTTATCATCACAATGCATAAATCATATGGCTGCTCAGACTAATTGCATCGACTTGAATAGGGTCCAAATTGCACTCTATACAAGTGCACATATTGATGCAAGGCATCAATTGTAAATAGCGTGCCCGGAGCTTATTATAATTCTGAGAATAAACTCAACTGTTTCATGAAAAAATGATTTTATATAAAGGCATACAAGCCACTTATGGCAAAAATATACGCGGACAATAAACACAAAAGAAGGAATATTTCTTGCAAAAAGATATGGGCAGTAGTATCTCCAGGCCAAACTCCTTAACAGAGAGAGGAACAGACAAAATTAAGAGCAGCCAGTGATGAGAAAATTGCACTACTGCATCACCAGAGCGTAACAGATCAAATTTGGGTCATTAGGTATCAACAACTTGTAAAGATAAAGAAATCAACAGAACTGGTAACCCAGTCAGTAGAAAATCAGCGCAAGAAGCAGTACACACCCTGACACCCATGCAAACATATTAAAGAAAAACTGAAGAATATTTTAAACCTAAATCTTGGTAACTTCCTAAACAGACGTGAAGAGCTTATTACCCGGAAATATATTGATGAAATATACACTGCAATGCTAGTGAAATGCACAAAGCAAGTATATTTTTGATGCAATACAAGACCCCGATCTGTACTGACAGAAAACCTTTTCAACAAAGTTAAGTGGCCAGGATAGAACCAATACCGTGAACCTAGTTTTCTCCAACGAAAATGATATAGTGGAAAACATTCTGACAAGACCCAGTGGGAAACAGCCACAATCATGATCTGTTTCATTTAGCTATCATATCTATTAAACGATATCTTTACTGGAAACAGTGACAAACTATTATATCAAATATTTTTGTTCGACAAAAAAGCCAAAATTGGCCTCAACCGTTGTAATGATGACGATCTTGTTGACCATATGTGCAAATGTTAGGGTATTAGCCTGATAAGTCAGGTTCTACCAGTACACGCGGCTAATAATATGGGATATGTAGAAATATTTTCACATTACTATAATAAATATTTGGTGGTAGAATTATTACAATATTTCGTACAGCACGAGAACATAGTGCGTTCTGCATGGCCTTATGTTCGAAAACTGGCTACAAGGCATGTAGAGATATTCTGGTACTGAATATAGTACATTATTGGAATTTGACAATGGTGTGCCACTACTAAATTGCATATGACGAAATTACTGTATACTAAACATTTCTTAAACCATTGATACTTTATTAGTGTATTCATATACGTATCTAACCATATGGGTGAACTTCTGGGGTCGAACCTATTGCAAACAGTGTGGTACAGAAAATCGTTGATCTGACAGAATTTTCGGTATAGAATAGTGTACTATGAAATTACGTTCCTGTAGAATTTTCTAAAATTCGGAATACAACTAGCATATTTCCTATAAGTATTTGTGGGTGAAATTCTGGAGGTGAACGTATTGCAATGAAAACCACGAATTGTCCTAAGTTTGAGCTTATTTACGCTATGAAATTTTTTAATCTCACTACGTCGTAAGCTTATGCCTATGCCTATCTAAACATATGGGTGATATTCTGGGCCGAACCCATTATGAGCGATATGTCAGGACATATCGACACCTATCTGAATGTGGTGAATGTGAACCAACCATATTACAATCGGGGCCATATGGCGAATATGTAACTACATATTACCAAATTACTTGATGGTAGAATCGTGCAAAAGCAGTAGTACATATTCAGTTATATAGAGCTATATGTAACAAAAGATTACAAACCGAGAACTGAGAATCTAATACTGAATATAGTAAATTGTTGGCATTTGACAACTGTCCATGGCTACTAAATTGAATATTACGAAATTACTACGTGGTAGAAATCTCAAGATTCATTAGCGTATTCATATCCCTATCTAACCATATGGGTGAAATTATGTAGCCACACATATTGCAGACGGTAGGGTATTGAAAACCACAGATCTGCCAACATTGGAACAAATTTATGCGATGAAATCGCATTCTACGAAAATACTTCACGTTCGAATACTTTTAAATTCCCAATGTAACTAGCATATTCAAACTCCTATACGTCTATGTGAGCGAAGTTCTGGAACCGACCATATTACGGAAAGTAGGGCACCGAAAACCATGAATACATCATCATTTAAGCTAAATTTTGCGTATTAAAATTACTTCATCTAGAATTTATTAGATTTGGAATATAACTAGCATATTAAAGCTCAAGTCTATTTGGGGTAAATTATGGGGCTGAACATACTACAGACAATAGGGCACTGAAAACTGTGGTGGTTTATTAATACAATGAACCTTTCCAGTTTAGCTATGCCCTGCCCATCTCTAGCTAAACTCCACCCATACCACTCTCAAGTTGGGATCGATGGATTTCTGAACTACTAGAGGATAAATTTCAAGAAAACTTTACAGGTAAGCCGTGGGATATTTTGACACTAAATTGACTGGGTCCTGTTGCTGCCTATGGCAACAACAGCGGCCAGTCAAATTACTTTCAAAATATTCAACAGCATTTCTATTAAATAAGAAAAACATACAATTCGTACAACGTGTCAGATTATTAAGCATTTAAGATGGACTAAATCGAGTCAGTCATGACGTCATTATTATGACGTTATCCTACGCGTCACTTAATTAATTACGACGTCATATGACGTAATATGATGGATAGACAACCTGAAAAGTCCCATTAGCAAGTGGTATTAATTACCCTCGCTCCGTCAGAGGATGAGTGTATTGTATTCGGGTCTATGTGCGTTCGGGGTGGCAAGGGTCTACAATCTATGATTGGCCTTGTTAAAATATGTGACCTATAAATACGAGTGCTCTCTTAATACAAGTGGTCCATATTGTGTGGGCCACGCATTAACAAGTGGTATTAGCCCTGTAATGCTCAATTTACTCATACCAATTTCAATAGAGGGATCCATTTCTAGGCATGCCATGCCTATTTCTAGCTAAGCTCCACCCCTTTTTTGCGTGCTGGAATCGATGTCTATATATACGCTGAGTAATGAATTCCCAGACTTCCAATTTCAAGGTAACTATACAGGTAAGCTGATGACTATTTTGAAACTAATTTGACTGGGTCCAACGAAAACCATGAATCGGCCTAAATTTGAGCTTAAATTATTTCAGGGTAGATAGTTTTAAATCTCACAACTCCGTAAGCGTATGCCTATACCTATCTAAACATATGGGTGACATTCTGGGGCCGAACCCATTATGAGCGATATGCCAGGACATACCGACACCTATCTGAATGTGGTGAATGTGACACAACCATATTATAATGGGGCCATACGGCGAAAATGTAACTACCTACGATGAGATTACTTGATGGTAGAATTGTGCAAAAGCACTAGCTCATATTGAGTTATATACATCCATATATTAAAAAAATTATTACAAATCGAGAACTGACATTCTGATACCGAATATAGTAAATTGTTGGCATTTGACAACTGTCCGTGGCTACTAAATTGAATATTACGAAATTACTACGTGGTAGAAAACTCAAGATTCATTAGCGTGTCCATATCGCTATCTAACCATATCGGTGAAATTATGTTGCCAAACCTATTGTGACAGGTAATAGTAGGGCATTGAAAACCCGCACATCTGCCAAAATTGAAACGAATTTACGCGATGAAATCGTATACTACGAAATTACTTCACGGTCGAATTTTTTTAAATTCCCAATATAACTATCGTATTCAAATCCCTCTACGTCTATGTGAGCGAATTTCTGGAGCCGACCATATTACATACATACAGTAGGGCACCTAAAAGCACGAAAACCCCAACATTTAAGCCAATTTTTGCCTAATAAAATTATTTCATCTAGAATTTGTTAGATTCGGAATATACCTAGTATATTAAGGCTCAAGTCTATGTAGGTGAAATTATGGGGCTAAACATACTACAGACAAAAGGGCACTTGGGAAATTTGGAACATTGGTAGTCTATCAATACTGCTACATAATTGCATTGGCCCTTCATGGATTTATTCCCACGGATGGATTAAAGACAAAAGGATACTACTGATAATCACACATCCATTATTCATTCGTATCCCGCGAGTTCTCTTTCGATACGAGATCGAGAAATGTATCTCTTATGTAGGGGCCTATTAAGTAGCCATTGGCTTAGCGATTTCACGATCCACAGTGTTGCTTCTACAGTCTGCTACGGAGATAGACTGGGTCCTGGTCTGTCTGGTATCCGAAGTCGAGTGTAACAGTCTAGTCGTTGTGATAACGTAAGAAGATGACCGGTCATTACATTAGAGGTGTAGTTTCGAAGACGCCTAGCCTTTATTTTTAGATGGATCCATTATTGTTAGCGAACTCTGTCTACCTTTTCGCCCTCTACAATATTATTACGCATGTTTTTCTTTTCAAATTTACCACACACATAGTACGCCTCAAGACTGTCTGTAACAAGTCTGTAATTTTTACCCTATCTCGAATGCAACAAATGTGAATCATACTATAATACAATACGGGAAAGGTTAAACAGACATGGTACATCATCGTCGTCCTCATAATTTATTAACCCTGTATTACCTAAATTGAGTCAAGAATATAATAAAAATATTTGGTTATTGAGTGCATATTTGCAGGCCAATAGATGACTGTTTTGAAGAGTTACTATTGGAATGACTGGCTCAATTATCGAGCCAGTCATTTCAATGGTGAATTTTCAAAAACGATCTCTTGACCTGCAAATTAACATCCTCAAGATCACTGTAGAGGCCGGTTTTGGCGGCCTCCTCATGAAAGGGTTAAAATACATTAAGAGAAGATGATAGCCTTACATGGGCAGTCGTTGTCGTTGCAATACTTAATACAGGTCTATGATAGCAACAAGTATGTGGGTAGGGTGGGTGGGCTACCAGTCAAAGTATTAAAAAGATATTCATATAGTTGTCTTTATCTGAGATGTTGAAATTTCGGTGTTAAACATTCTAAAGGATTTTGTTATAAAAACACACAATTGTGCCCAAGTAAGTCATATCTTAGTGGCGGTTGCTTGAAATGACTTCCATAGGCCTAACGTTAGTCAATCGGTCACTGAATCCGGATGGTATATTAATACATTAATACCGCACTCGTGTTAGTATCGATTGATCTCTGAGCTTCTTGACTATCAATTTCCAGAAAACTATACAGGTAAGCTGCTGACTATTTTGAAACTAATTTGGCTGGGTGCTTTTGAAGGTTTGCTGCCTCTGGATGCAACAACGCCAGGTCAAATTAGTTTCAAAATATTCAACACGATGTTGATTAAACAGTAAAGACATACAATTCGTACACTTGCCGGACTATTCAATTTTCATGACTGAGCTCGATACGCCATTCATTTACACATTTAGGATTGTGACGTCAGCCTGTATATGAAGTAATTGATTATGACGTCATATCCTTCAGTTACAGATCGAACCCAGCAATTATCATAGAAAATGACTGTTGAATAAATAGCAAAGACATACAATTCGAACAGCGTCTAGTCAAATTAGTTTCAAAATATTCAACAGCAAGTTGATTAAATAGTAAAGACGTGCAATTCGCATACTTGACTGGCTATTCAATGTTCCTGGTGGAGCTAGATACGTCATTCATTACACATTTTGATTGTGAGGTCCAGCTGCATCTGACCTAAATAATTATGACGTCATATACAGAAAAATCCATTATCATAGAAAATGTCCTATGTCTAATTGCCGTCCAAGAGACCATTATGGTTTTTCGTTTGCAATTTACTACTGGAATTATAGGATCGGTTATCCAACTAGTCATTCCAGTGGTAAACTTTCAAAACAAGTTCTCCTGGGAGTAGCTAATGCAAATGGACATTTCTCACGATCACCGCAACAAGCCATTTGTGGTCAGTTTGCTAGAGTGCTAAAGTGGACATATAAGAGACGCTGCGAGTCGGCGTGTGCTTGAGTACTTTCAGCTGCAGAAGGAATGATAAACATGTTTTGTACGCAGTCCTCCAGAAAAAGAAGCTTATTTAGAGTAGTTATTTGGAGTTCCGTTGGCTGTTTATTAAAATAATTAAGCGGTCACCGCCGCGCAAACTCTATTACAGTCGGACCAGAACAAATAAGAGAACTCGCCATGAATCACGCTCGTGAAGATCATAATTATGAGATATCCAGCAATCTAAAAATAGAGCCGTGTCTTCGCGCCGAGAATTATTAGATCTCGTATCGATGGAGATCTCGCGAGACACAGACCCACAATCCCCTTCGCGAAATGGCCGCGCCTATAGGCAATTCTAGGCAGCAAAAAATAGATTAATTATTCTAAGAATTTTGCTAATTCAACGCATAGCTATATAAGTTTTGGAACGTTTTCCCTTTTGCGAAGGCTGCAGGTAAGTTGAGGTAACTAATTTAACCGTGCCTACTCAAAACTTTGATAAAAATGCGTTTCTTGGTACATGGATGAAAAAACACACGATGTCCGGCCTGTTAAAAATCCACATGTTTTGGGACAGATCCGGAGAGATTGTTGCCCTGGAACATCATGTGATGAGTTAGTTAGGAAATAATTGGCCAATTGCACGAATTCTGATATTGCATGAAACTAGGCCTTTCGTGACCTCTACCTGACTTCGGACTGTCAGAAGTTGAGGTTTTGTATCATCTACACTCTAATATGTCTTCTGTGGAAAAAGGTGCACCTTTGAAAGTCCTGTCCCTCCACGCCAAATGTTAAAACACCTTTAGTACAAAGAACGAAATAACTTAACATGATTCAAAAACAGAATTTACTGGTACTGTTGAATATTTTGAACATAATGGACGTTTCCAGATTATCCATCCATCATGTGAGGTCATAATCAACTACGTGACGTGTAGGAGGACGTCATAATCAATGACGTCACGAATGGCGTAGATAAGTTCGTCAAGAACGCTTAATTGATAACGGAATAATCGTTGTTGTACGACTAGTATGCCTTTACTATTTAATAAAGTTGATGTTGAATATTTTGAAACTAATTTGACTGGGCCCTGTTTCTGACATGTGCAGCAACAGCACCCAGTCAAATTAGTTTCAAAATATTGAACAGCTTACCTGTATAGTTTTCTGGAAATTGAGATTCATAGGATGCAGGGATCCCAACACGGACAAAGCGTGGGTGGAGCTTAGCTAGAGATGGGCGGGGCACAGCTAAAACTGGATTTCTCTATTAGATTGCAAGACATTGCTGCATACATTGTTTTGTTTTGGAAACACGATAAGTTATTTCTGAGCCGTAGTGTAACTAAATGTATGGGGAGATAAGCCGTATATTCATATTATAACGCGCGCACGAATGGGGCATAGATACAACTGAACATATTTATTGGATGCGTATTATTTATTGACATTGGATGAAAAAGTCAATTACGTTAAATTCACTTGAACATGTTTTTGGTCGAGAAAACTGCTGAGTAGAAATGCTTCTTTAGCGGCCACAATATGGAGCACAACAACCCGGACAGTCGAGGCCAAATGGGGCTGAAAAAAAATAACAATAATATCTATATATATATATATATATATATATATATATATATATATATATATATATATATATATATATATAGAGAGAGAGAGAGAGAGAGAGAGAGAGAGAGAGATCAGGCATATATTATATATGCCTACGCTACTTACAAATGCAACAAACGCCGTATATATTTATGGAAGCGTCTGGTACATCCGAACATTCGTCAGCGGATAGGTCAGCGCAACATCTACCATCATCAGTCAAATCAAAGCCGGCAGGACAGGCTGAGAAAAATAATGTAATATATGTTAATATTACGCAATGTATATCAGGAACCTGGTATGCGCATGCTTAGATGGTGGCCGATCTATATTAATGGCTAGATGATACTGGTTATACGTTCATGGTTACACGGTACCGGTTCTATATCCATGGTTACAAGATACTGGGTATATGCCCACGGTTAAATACAAGAGAATCTAGAACGAGGTCACCTTTCATATCACTATTATGGACCGAGTTGAAAATTATCAATTTGATAATTTTCAACGAGGTTCATAATAGTGATATGAAAAGTGACCGAGTTTGAGATTTTATTTATCATATAAACTGTAATTTTGAAATATTTGCCAATAGTTGTTGATGTGACTTTTATCTGATTTCTCATTGTTGATTTTCGTGAAATCGATACCGGCGCTGTGACGCACCACTACTTGGTAACGAATACTGAATGCCCAGCAAAATATAGTGACAAACACAAAATCTCGCAATGTCAGCCGTAAACTGCACTTTTCTTCTAAGACAATCGCAGAGCCACGGCCATCAATCGTTACTTCGCTGCCAACTGATAAACTGTCAAACAATGACATTTTGCGACGATGTTTCATGAATGACAAATCATAGTAAATAAATTGTAGTAAAATAGTACCGCGTAGTAATCCCTACACGTCAAGCTCGCATCAATCGTTGTTTTAATTGGTCGATTTAAATAGGTTGCGCACCCAATAGCCAATGAAAATACTCCGTTGAATATGGCACGTGTGCTTGTTTATATGATAAATTAGCATATACATTATTAATCATTTTTGAAAGCTCATTAAAAACAGCAAGATTCCAAATTCCTGGAAACAAGCCAATATTACTCCTGTATTAAAAAAGGTGACCGAAAATGGGCCGGAAACAGTTAAGAAATGGATAGGAAACTTTCTTTCAGAACGCAAACAAAGGGTGGTTACTAATGAATGCACTTCAAACTATACAAATTGTGGGTGAACCAACCCCTGTTTTACTGCTGCCAAGCCATAGATATAAACCCAAAACTATATCCAACAACCATAAATTAACCACGCTTATGTAAATAACACACTATATAATTGCAAGTGTATAGTAATCTGTCACTATATGCCAGCATAGCCTTCTCACAGGAAATATAATGTGATTGATTGATTGATTGATTGATTGATTGATTATCTCCGGCATGGAGAGGGGCGTGTCTGTGAGTCTATTCTGCGTCAAGTGACGGTAAAGGTGCGCGTATGCGTAGACAGCTAGACTAAGATGTCGTATTCTGATCCAAACCACCATCTTCGTCCATTTTTGTTTAATATTCATGATAAAAAAAAATCTTGTTCAGCTTCAACACTGTTACTGCGACTCTGGCTGTCATTTTTAATTTGTAACTACCGCCATATTGTAATCTGATTATAGGCCGTACAGAAATGACAATTGTACACCTCAGACATATAATTGGGGTTGGCGAACTTGGGTATCCGAACGTATGCATTGTGTAAAATACTGTATCTATTCAATGACACGTGGGATGTTGACGCAACTTATGCACCACTTATGCATCACGCACGTGCGAACGTCAAAAATAGACACTGACCCTCCTTAACCCGTAACACTCTGATGCCAATATTCTATCATTAATAGCAAAGAAACTGGTGAACATGTTCAACAGCATTTGTAGACGCTGTTGCTGTCATAGACAGCAACATCTTCCACCATATTTGTTGAGAAATGAACACTAGTTAACCTTTTAATTGAACTTGAAAATTAAATTCTTTTATTTCATAGTGGTAAGGGTCAATACTGTTCGAATACGACTACTTACGTGTGTAACAACAACCATCATCATCGTCCATGGAAGCGCCTACTATATCCGAACATTCCGTCTCGTCTATATCCGCACAGCAATTACCATCCGTTTGGTCAAAACCGTCCATACACGCTGAGAATGACATGATTGATATGAAGTTAATATGAAATGAAGCAGAATAGGTAAGGAACACGTGACGATATCTCCATGATTACAAGATGGCCGTCCTATATCAGTGGCTACAAAATGTTAGTTATATATCCATGCACAGGCCTTTGAATTTCCGTCAAGCCATTCAACTAACACACGTAGCCTGTGATCCACGATTACATGATGGCTGTTCAATATCAAATTAGGTTAGAATGATTTGTGTCTCAATGTGTTGTCTGATAAACTAGAAGTGCGCAGTAAAACTGTCAAATAATCTTCAGGTCATGACTCATTGGGCAAGTACATACATGGCTGGTCGAATGTAATGCTTCCAAAACAAGCAATTTATTTATTTCTCTACCACAGATCCAACTGCCTTTCCAATAAATTTCAAAATTTCTGTAATAGTCCCATCCATCCGCCACATACACATTGGCATTATATTCAACAATAACGGTCACTGGCAAAAACCACGCGGACACTCTCATAGCAACGCCCAGCTCAAGCGGTCCATGCTCAAGGGACTTAAATATATCTTAGACCGCGAATGTCTCGAAATTGTGTAAAAAAACCTTTATTAGACCATCACTGTCTGGGATATGCAGATTCTGTTTGGGATATGCAGATTCTGTCTGGGATAAGTTAACTTACCACATGATGCTGTAGCCTAAATGCTAACAGACTAGAGGACGTAGAAAGATTGCGCTTATAGGACAATTAGCAGAGTGACACAGAGTGTACACTCCGAAGACTTGTATATAGAAACTGGGGTGGAAACACCCACAGAAAATCATAGACTAGCCCTGTTTTACAAAATTGTCAATGAGATGACGTGCGAAACATTGACTGATTCTCTTTCTCCACTGCTACAAATACGTAATCCTACACTGTCCGCTGTTCGAGTTCCTTCACCAGAGTTAGATGCCGGACGGAACTTTATCGTGAGTCGTTTTTCCCAGCCTGGAACGTTATCGTGAGTCGTTTTTCCGGGCATAGAACGACCTTCCAGTACCTGCCATTATACCTAATAATCTGCCAGAATTCGTGAACAAACTAAAAACGCTTTTGAAAATGAGCTTTCCTCAAACCAGATCTCTTCCCCATCCACACCAACAACCCTAACCACTCATCAACTTCTATGTAGTCGCACTGGCTTTAATGTAGAGATAAACGTCACAGTGTCCACCATTCTATGCCAATACTTCAGTGACACCTGTCGGTTTAAATGATATAATAATTGCTATCCACCAGTCCTGTAAGTGACTATCGACATGATCATAAGCATTAAGTGCGTGGATCCATGGTTTATTAGAGTGCGCCGTGCGGCTTGGAACCTCCGTCTTCAGCACTCAAGGTTTCTGTCAGGGTTACCTCACCCTTACCTCCTTTAGTCGCCTCTTACGACACACAGAGGATACGGAAGGTGTATTCTAAGCCCCACCTACAGGGCAACTAGCTTACTCTATCCCCTTCTACTTCTTCAAATCATGCTTTCTCGCCTCTGTCGAGGATTTCATTCTGTCATCCTTAAGCTACCTACAAAATTATTGTTGTCATTGATATCAGTGGCGATGATATCATGGTGATAATAATAATAATAATAATAATAATAATAATAATAATAATAATAATAATAAATATTGATATTACTGTTGATGATTTGTTCTTCTTCTTCTTCTTCTTCTTTTTTCTTCTTCCTCCTCCTCCCCCTCCTCCCCTCCTCCTCCTCATCCTCCCCCTCCCCTCCTCATTCTTCTTATTCTAATAATTGTTTTTAAAATATTTATTCCGCTTCTTGACTTATTTAATGTGTCATATGTGCACACAATTGGGAGACGCGGCCATAAGACATGTCTTATTGTGCTCCCACACAGACTAAATAAGCTATGTTTAAACTAAGTTATGCTAGAAGAGCGTAGTTTTAGCAATCTAAAAATATCGAAGATCTCGCTAGACACAAATGTAGTTTTACAGGTAGACTGTTACACGGATTTCACTTAGTAGACTAGACAGGCCGAAGGAGGGTGGGTGTGTGTGTGTGACATTCCATTTCCATATTGGGACTGTAAACGGCAGCCATCTGTGTGTCAAAAATTGACATCATTGACATCTTGATTGGCCGTTGGGCATGAGAAATAGAATGAGATGCCATAATACTAGTATGTATGTATAATTAATGTATTCTGGTGCTGTAGTAGTAGAAACATCCTACAGCGGCAATCAGTGCTTCTTCACTTTTGACCACTGTATCTTGTCCTCAGCCGAAATCGTTAGCTTCCTCAGGCCCATTCTTAATCTGAGTGTACCGAGTCCCACTTTCTTGAGGTTACCTCGTAGCATGCTTAATCTGAGTGTACCGACTCCCACTTTCTTGAGGTTACCTCGTAGCATGCTTAATCTGAGTGTACCGAGTCCCGCTTTCTTGAGGTTACCTCGTAGCACGCTTAATAGATTTACGCAATGACGTCTTCCCCTGGCTTTGTATTTGCTGGCTTCAAGTAAGGCGAATTCCAAGCTCTCTGTGCAGTGCAGGTGTGTCTGCGGGCATCCTTAACACATGGCCAAACATGGGCCATCTTTGCTGGGATACTTATGGACAGCCGCGATATTATTATACACCTTGTATAGTGCATTGTTAGAAATTATGGTGTCTGGCCATCGGTGTCCAGTGATGTGGCAAAGGTATTTGCGGTGGCAGGCATCAAGTTTGGCTAGAGTTGCTTTTGGAGCTACACCGCTGTTACATTTATATATCATCAATGATAAAGCAAGGTTGTGTTTTATAAACATAGTCATTTTGTCAAGGGCATCTTTGATCTACAAATCCATATCTTCCATGAGGTCTGCAAAGCTATGCTCCCCATGATCTAGAGTTTTAGGAGACAAGCGATACAACCCTGTGAACGCAGATTCACTGGGCCTGTACTTGACTGCTATCGAGCCAATATGTTATCAGGGGAAGGAAAGCGTGTTGGGCGAGATTAAATCGCAGACAGTCGCATGCTGGTAGTAGCGGCATGTAATTGTCCGCCATTTGATTTCACCCAACCATTTCCTTCTTTGGGCATGTACGAGAAGGGTTTCTCAATGGAAATACGATCTGAACAAATCATATGATATCGGAGAAAATCGCATCGTATGAGGGTGTCTTTTTCGATTTGCTGCGATAAGATTTCCTGCGAAAGTGTGAGTTTGTTGGATAAAATCTGGTCGTCTTGTCACGATAACTTACAGACAAAATCGCACAATGTGAGGTGAGCCAATGATGTCTGGTTATTCCATATAATTATCTGACCAAGACATACCTATATCTTCAGCGCTTTTAACCATAATAGCGATGGCGCTACATGCCACGATAAACAGCAAGGTTATCTGTGCCATGGTTTGGATCTGCAAAAAAACATATAAAGGGGTTTAAAGGGGATGTTCCTTGCGTGCGTTAATCACTTGTGTGTGAACAGCACCTCACAGCGCTCAAAATACTACTTGATATATCAATTAAACATTTTGATGGTCAATATCTTTCAAGATATTTTAATTTTATTTTTGTCAACTTACCACTGAAACCTCTTTCACCTTTTTTCGCCGGCTTGCCAATTAACTGGGTAATGGTAAAGAAAATTAAGGGTTTTACTTTGCCAGTGTTTAGCTGCCGGCTGAGAGAAGACTTAAAAAAAATGTACCACTAGAATGACTGGCTCTGTTACCGTTTCTAGCTCAACTCCGCCCACTTTGGAAACATTTAAATCCAATTTTTACACTTTTAATTGGGTTAATGAGACCAATGGTGGTGGATGTGTCCTGTTAAGTAAAACGACGTAAAATCGTCTCCCATTAGCCCCCAAAGGAATGTACCCAGTCAGAAGAATATACACGTCACGACAATATAATTTCATTACACCAAATGAAATGTACTCAGTCAGAAGCATATACACACGTCACGATAATATAATTTCTGTTCGACATTAAATATAACCAAGGTTTAATGATGACAATCACGTCTGTGCTGTTACCGCTGTTGCTGCTGCTGCTGTTTCTGCTGCTATGCCTGCTGCTGCTACTGGTGCTGCTGCTGACTGATTATCATGGTGATGAGGATGAAGATGATATCAATAATAATAATAATAATAATAATAATAATAATAATAATAATAATACATCAGTGTTACACTGACGGGAATTGGCAAAAATCTTGGGGTTTTGCATTTCCAAATGCAAACCTAGCGTCGTATCAATATCACAATGATCTTGACCTCAAAAGTCTGAATGTTTGTGCTGTTCCTCCTGACTGAGGTAAGTATATGATGATACTTAGTTCCAAATAATTTGACCAATTCTGAAATAAAGGCCAGACGAGCTAAGCAGAGGCAAACGGCTACGGTCTGCATTTTATACAAAAATTACAATGACGGTGACCTCTAACCTCAATGCCACTGTACTTCAATAGGTGACCAAGTTAAATTCACATATGGTGAACTAATCCTGAGATATAAGGTAATATATTGAGCAAAACCAAGCATTTAGCCGAAAAGAATCGAGTTTTATATTAGGATCACAGTTAACTTGACATTTGACGTCAATAAGAGCGTGCTGCGTCTGATTAATATATGTAACCATGTGTTCCAAGTTTAGTAACAATAGGCTGAATGAATCATTAGATATAAAACAATACAGTATTATAACAAGGTCCTGGCGGCCTTGACCTTTGACCTCAATAGCATTGTGTTCCATCCTGTTGATAGATGTATTCATGTGTCAAAGTTTTGTCCAAATAGGCTGAAGCCATGGCAAGATATACGTTGAGCTAAACACAAAACTTAACGGTAAAAATAGTTATATATCAATGTGAACGAGGAACAAGTGTTCATTTAACATTTTCAAAATATGTGTTGTATTTATATAATTTACTTGAGCTGCTGCACTGCCGCCTGTTACAGGATCGCCCACTACAGGATGCGCTAAAATATATATGTGCTCAGTGTACAATCTACCGGAAATCGTCATTTACATGTTTACGATGTTTTCAATGTTTCTGTCTGTTTATCCCTCTGTGGTTGCTGATACATTGTCATGGTGTATGGATCGTCACTTGGTTGATTTCGCGCTCCATAGAGTGTTGTTGCAGCCCAGTACCCATGCTCCAGTTCGTTCATATGCGTTGGTGCATTGATTCGTGTCCATGTATCATCACTTAATTAGCTTGGCACAACACGGGGGTTATGATAGGTTTGGTCAGAATAAACCTAGCTACACCAACTCTATTAAGAGAACATCCATGATTTGCTCATCTGATTCGTTGTGTTATAACTGGCTTCATAATGATCTGTCCAGCTCGTGTGGACCCTCTTACATGGCAGTACGGCTGAGGCAGAGCAACAAATGGTTTCTTCTTGTCTTCTGCGGTATTTTGAGATCTTTGTTATGATTTCACCTTCGATGATGCGAATTCGTGATCTTGTGTTTGGACTTGAACCAGGACATAAACCAAGTGACATTTGTTGGCATTTAAAATGCTGAAATATATAGCCTTTACATATTCGTTAAATGAAAAAACAAATCATAGCTACTGTACGATTTTCGTAGTAGTAACAACTCATAATTAAATAGTACTTTAGTAGTAACACCTCAAAATTGAATGTGGTCGCAGTAGTAACACCTCATAATTGACTATGGTAGTAGTAGTAGTAGTAATAGTAGTAGTAGTAGTAGTAGTAGTAGTAGTAGTAGTAGTAGTAGTAGTAGTAGTAGTAGTAGTAGTAGTAGTAGTAGTAGTACCACCTCATAATTGAATAATTCATATTTGTACGTGTATGTCACTCTGTCTTTTAATTAGTTTAAATATCAAGATGCTGCAATTTGGAAGGGTAATTGATATTGGTATACATTATCAGTTGCTGTGAATGAGTTGTGTCAAATCATTGATGCCCCATTTTTTGTTTGTCCAATTTTTTGTATTGTGTGTGTCTTGTTATATTACCAATATGGTTGAGAGTGCTGTGAAAATAGATGCATAATTGACAGAGTTAGACGCCTTAATGGTTTAACAAAATTATCAAACTGGTGAGAATAGGCCTCTTGTAGTAGTGTCAAGTCAGGCCCGTGGTAATTAAATTAACAATGATCCGGATGAGATTATAAAATTACTTCTACGAGTATTTGGTGATGGAGATGAACTACCCGTATTGCAACAGCGTGTTTACTCTTATACTCATGGTGTAGAGGATATAATTGGTTGTTCGCTTAACCTTGTTGCTTTGCATGACCGGATCATAAAGTTTGACGAGTCACTTGCTGTGAGCCCACATTGATAGGTCATTTTGCTAAATATTTTGTCTCAGGAGGGATTTCGTTGACGCCTTAATGTAGAACCCAGACTAAATTTGTTCGTGTTTTGTGATCGTGCTGTAGGTTGGTTCTGAAACCTGCTTATGAAGTCAACATTTAAGACAGCTGCTTATATTGAAACCACTGTTAATTATGAATTTGTGTTCACATCACAGGAAAAGCTAGTCAATAAACATAAAAAATAAATCATCAAGTTACTCAAGGCAATGGAGAGACATAGCAATAGTAATAAGGTATGGTCTCATGCAAAAGCTTGTGATTCTCCAATAATTTGTTGGCACTGTAATTCAGGTTATTTTAAATGTAACTGTCCTTTGCTTGTGCAGGTTGGGATCTGCATCAAAACCCTCATCGTTAAACTAGTGACACCTGTTATGGAGAGTCACATGGCAGGTGCGAATTTAGTCTCATTTTTGCATAAAGCAATTGGAAATTGTCCTAAAGCTGTTGCGAAGCTCGGTGACGTAGATGTTATGTATCTGTTGGACACATGGGCCTAAGTTTCTACAACTGTAGAATCATTCACTTGTCAGGTAATAGCGATTTAGTTTATGTGATTGATTATATACAGATCTACGTAGCTAATGGCCTGGATATTCCTTGTTTGGGCTATGTAGAATTAGATTTGACTGTAAATGGAAAAAAGTTTAATGATATGGGTTTCATGATTGTGAAAGATCCTGTTAATCAACACATGCAGACGATAAAGCAATTAGTTTCAGGTGTAATTGGATCAAATATCTTTAGGAATATTAAACACTTAAATGTGAGTGATACATTTGATATTCAATGGAAGAAATTCTTAGCAATGTACGAAGAAGTGAGAACTGTTACAACTCAATCTTCAGAGCCGAGCTGAAGACATCGTGTTCGGATCACCTCAAATAAGCCGTTACTGATTCCAGCATGGCCATTACTTGCTATAGTGTCATGTACAACCATCAACTACAAAGCATTTAGTCATCAACGAAAACGAAACTATCCCATTACATAATGGACTTCGTCTAGGACTGACATGTGTTACTGTTGATAGTAATGGTAATATTCATGTGCAAGTTGGTAATTTTAGTGATAATGATATATATCTCCTAGCCAAGTTCCCTATTGGACATCAAATGGCAATGTTAATGTTGCTAAAGTAGGTGCTTGTGAGAATAAAGTTAGTACAATTATACCACCTATTCAGTCAAAACCTCCTTTCCAAAATGGATATTAATGATGCATTTAGGGATATACACTGGACCAAGTTGCAAGCACTTATTGACAAGCACGAGTATATTTTCAGCAACTCTGAAGATGATATTGGTTATTGTGACTTGATAGAACATAAAATTAATGCAACTAACAATATACATGTTGAGTGCCAAACCAGACGGACACCCCACCCCCCCCCCATATGTGGACAGAGGTTAGAAGTTATTTGACAGAAGAACTTAATACAGGAGTAATTCAAGAATCATCTAGCCCTAATGCATAAAAAGGATGGCCGGTTATGTCTGTGTTGTGATTATAGAGCTCTTAATAATAAAACTCGTAGATGCCTACCCACTTCCTCGAATAGGAGGCACTGGATGTACTCAAAGGAGCCATATATTTCTGTAGTTTGGATCTAATTCATGGATTTAACTAAATTTTCGTGTTGGAACTAGTGGCCTATTTTAGTACTGCTGTATGCCATTTGGTTTAATCGGAGCTCCTGGTACATTCATGCATTTGATGGACAAGCTCTTTGGTGACAGAATATTCATACCATATTGATATACTTAGACTACATTCTTATATTTGGTTCAACTGTTGAAGAAACCGATATCGTTTTAACCAGACTGTCAAATGGCAATTTGAACTTAAAGCTTGAAAAATCCCAGTTGTTCAAGGAAAAGTTACGGTATCTTGGCCATATTGTTTCAAGTAATGGAATAACAACTGGTCGAGACACGATAGCAGCTGTTAAGGAATGGCCCATAACAAAAACAGAAACTGAATTAAGGGGATTTATTGGTTTGGCTGGCTATTGCAGACGATTCATACCTGGATTTGCCATGATTGCAAGACCACCACGCACATTGTTGAAGGGCCCAAAGAAATGAAAACATGGTAAAAGGCACCCTCTTGGAATTGGAGCCTGGGATCACCATTGTGATAATGCTTTTGAACTACTCAAGCAGAAGCTAACAACAGCACTGATTTTTAGGATATCCTGATTTTATTATGCTTTATATACTGGAAGTAGACACTAGCCACCTGGGCGTAGGTATTGTATTGTCTCAAGATCAAGAACAGGGATGTGTTGATTTGAGATGTGTGAGTCGATCTCTGCGAGACCATGAGCACTACTTGGACAATTATATGAGTAGCCGAAGCTAGTAGCCTTAAAGTGGACAGCAGTCGAAAAGTACAGAGAATTGTTACATGGTGCAGAATGTTTAGTTTACACAGACAGCGATCCTCTAAGTTACATCCAGACCACCGCAAAGCTAGGTGAGACTGAATTGCGATGGGTCTGTGGATTACCTGGGCAAGTTGCCATGTCAGGTCCGAAAGGGGCATACAGAATTACACAGCTTCCACAGATGTTTTAGATGGTTCGTCTTTAGAGTGTGTGATCCCGGAAGATTTGACTGGGAATGCTGCCCATACTAATGAAAATACTGATGCTCATACTGAGGGTGATGAGCCAGAAACCTTGGGATGTACTCCAGACAAAGTAGGGAAGCCCAACCCTTGTCCAGAGGAAACATGACTCTGAGGAGATCTAACCAAACTACAGCTGGCCAGCATTCTAGCATTAAAAAATTTGCGACATATTCAGTACAACATGAACTGTGTGGAAATGCTGTAAACCCTTCGGTATTGGCAGATGTTAGTAAGCCGTTGCTATTTCAAATGTTATCCGGAGATAAACCTGAAACGTAATTTGTATTTGCTCATCTTAGTATTATTATAATATTGTGTATCACTATATTTTCAGTCGTTATATTCTAACAATATATAGTTGGAAATTATATTGCCAAGACTGTGTTATTGTATGCAACTGTTTATGCCTATATGGTCAAGTGTTATGTTTGACCAGTATGTATAGTTGGTATTATATTGTTGAGACGGCAATACTTAAGTAGGGGAGTGCAATCGAGGAACATGTGTTCATTTGCAATTTTCTAAATATGTGTACTGTATTGCTTTTGTGTAATTTAACTGAGCTGCTGTACTTCTGCCTGTTACAGACCCTCCCTAGACATGATGCGCTACAATATATATAAATAAAACTTAACGGTAAAAATAGTTATATACCAATGTGAACTAGGAGCAAGTGCTCATTTAACATCTTCAAAATATGTGTTGTATTTGTATAATTTACTTGAGCTGCTGCACTGCCACCTGTTACAGGAGCGCCCACTACAGGATGCGCTAAAATATATATGCGCTCAGTGTACAATCTACTGGAAATCATATACGTGTATTTTCAATGTGTCTGCCCATTTATTCCTATGTGGTTGCTGATACTTTGTCATGATGGATGGATCGTCACCCAGTTGATTTCATGCTCCATAGAGTGGTGTTGCATCCCAGTACCCACGATACAGTTCGTTCATATGCTTTGCTGTACTGATTCGTGTCCATTTGGTCAGAATAAACCTACCCACACCAAATCTATTAAGTGAACATCACTGATTTGCTCATCTGATTCGTTGTGTTATAACTGGCTTCAGGATGATCTGTTTAACTCGTGCCCGATTATCTTACACCAAGTTCACAGTGACATTCGACTCTGATCTCATGACCTCACTAACATTGTGCTCCATTCACGTAATATAATGAAGTGTGCATCCCAGTTTAGTTGCAATATTCAGCCATGCCGAGATATAAGACGATATGTTGTGATAAACTCAAAGCTTAACCGTAAAAAGTAGAGCTTTATACCAAGGTCACAGTGACCTTGAACGTTGACCATAATATCAGTATGCTCCGTCCCCTTGATATAAGGAAGCATGTCGCCAAGCTTAGTCCCAATAGGGTGAAGCCATGCCGAGATCTTGAGCTAACCGCAAAACTTAACTATAAAAAGTAGAGTTTTATACCAAATTCAAAGTGACCTTGACCCTTGACTTTAATATCATTGTGCTCCATTCCCTTCATATATGGAAGGGGGTTTCAAACTATAGTCCCAAGCGGGTGAAGACATGCCAAGATATTAGTTCAACCGAGATTGAACCCGAGAAACAGACAGACAGACGGACGGCGCAACTGAACACATTGATATACCAATTTTCGCCAATAATGATAATATGGGGACAAAATTGCTTCTAAGTGAACGGTAAAATATGTAAATGGATTATATCCACGATATGAATGTTTGTAATATTTTATCTGTATGATAAAAAAGTCAAAAATTGGAAAACCTTTAAAATTTGTGAAAAATATTTTGTACAATTTAAAAAAGAAAAATCTAACATACTTACGTGTGTGAGATACGTCAAGAGATGTGCTCATCTATCTCTCGAGCTCGCGTTGAATTTATACCCCTATGTTTACGTTGATGACAACCATTGATAAGCAAGCCTTTCCTTCCTATTCACAGCAATTTGCCATGATTTTATCATGTCTAATTGGATAGCTATGGCAAAGGAAATTGTGTTTTCGAAACTTTTCACTGCCTTTTTCTCATTTCCTAAATGACATAAAGTAGATTTTATCGTATGTCATTATCGCGTTGAGGGAAAGGATATTGTGTTTTTTGAAAATTTTAATAAATAGATATATTTATTTTTGAAATATTGCCTTTCTACAATGGATGAATTCAATCTGTTACTCAAGTATATGACATCATAATCAATTACGTGAAACATAAGTTGACGTCACACTCATAACTGACAGACAATACTCCGTCATGAAGCTAACATAGTGCGTCATCTGTACGAATTGTATGTCTTTACCATTTAATACACATATTGTGTTGAATATTCTGAAATTAATTGGACTGTGCACTGTTATTGCCATATGCTGCCAACAGCGACCCCCCCCCCCCCACAACATCCCCCCCTCCCACCCCACCCCACTGGTCAATTTAGTTTCAAAATATTCAACAAGTTAGCTGAATAGTTACCATGAAATTGGGATTCTGGAAATTCAGGAGTCAAAGTATATAAATCGAGCCCAAGATGCACAAATCATGGGCGGAGCTTAGCTAAAAATGGGCCGCCCATAGCTAACAGTGGATTCATCCAGTAAGCAGTATCTCCAATAAATCTGGCCACCAAAGGATTCAAAGGCCATTGTTGCCGCGTTGCTTTGCGAGCCTTTGTTAAATTTCCAGAAATTTGACAATAAGTAATAAAGAATTAATTAAAGGCATTCCCTGATACCTGGGCATATGCGAAGATAAAATGTAATTAAATCAAGTTATGCAAAGGTAAACTGATGATAGCAGCTTCATACATACACACAATCTAACTTGTTGCTGTGCACAGGATATTAAATATTAAAAGATTGGTGGAAAATATAAAATTTAATTTAAAATGACATCAATTCTGAATAATATCCCAAATTGCATGCCGTAGATTGTCTGTGTGAAAACGTCTCCATATTGTAAACATTTATCACCCTCATCATTCTAGATGTATTCTTGCGTACGTGCGCGTGTGTGTGTGTGTGTGGTTGTGTGTGCGAGTGCCGACGGGCGGGCATACCGGCGGGCGTGTGGTGTGTGCGCGTGCTTGCGTGCGTGTGTGTGTGTGTGGTTGTGTGTGCGAGTGCCGACGGGCGGGCATACCAGTGGGCGTGTGGTGTGTGCGAGCGCGCGCGTGCGCCCGCGCGTGTGTGTGTTCGTACGTGTGTGTTCGGTTGGGTGATTGCGTCCGTGCGTGAGTACGTGCGTGAGTCTGTCATATCCGTAAAACAGTAACGCAGCCTCCGGTCCATAGAGATCAAGTGCATTGGACAGACAGTGGCCATATGGCTGGCCATTTATGGGATCAGTAGGCCAGGTCCAGCTTTAAAGGGCACGACGCCTGTCAAAGATGAATCGTGCACCATCAGGAAGTCAAAAACGGACATTCATTCTTAACACGAGGACGCTTACCACGACACTCGGCACGTTCTTCCTCTATTGAAATTGAATGTTGGCTGTTTAGCAAACTCGTGAAGATAATAATCTCAAAATTATCCTTAAATATACATTCACCTTCATTGATAAGGAACTCCATCTGAACACCACATACACATATCGCTCTTTTTTTTTTTATCACAACTGCTGCTACTCAATCAATCTTTTCGGTTCAACCGTATGTCAGTATTTCTTTGGCCAGCCATATTCAAAGTAGCTTTGATGACAAGAGCAGATGCTTGCTTCATTTTTACACACTTGCTAGCAATGTCACCACCTTTTGCTACAGTCCTACGATCAGCATATTCAGGCTCTCTGTCTGAGAATGGAGAGCACAAATCCAACCAGTCCTAAAAGGTGTCACAGGCTTTAGTATCCGGGTATCCCAGCTTGAGATACTAGCGAGCATGGACACATCCTAGCCGAACATTTGTGACTACAGGTCACCCTGAAACTCACCTTTCCAGAGTATCCACCCATCATCTAACCTCGTATGACGTCATAATCATCTCGGCGCGTGTATGATGACGCCACAATCATTACGTCACAAAGGGTTCCATATAGACAGTCACCAAATCTCAAATACTCCGACGCGTTGTATGAATTGTATGTCTTTGTAATTCTTTGCTATTTAAGAAATGAAAGTTTTCTTGAGATCGATAGTCAGGGAGTTCAGAGATCGATCGATCCGAACACGAGCGAGGTGTGGGTGGAGCTTACCTGGAGATGAGCGAGGCATAGCTAAGAATGGAAATGTCCCTTGTCCATGACATAACAGATCGAGATACAACACTACATTGTGTGCACCTATTTTGAGTGTTCCATGTGCGATAACTCAACCACGAGTCAAAGACCTGGAGATTTTTTTCAATCACATTAATTCTTGTTCGATTAATTGGTCACTGAAGTTTCGACTCTAGAATGCATTTGTTCCTATCCTGGTGTGTTTTGCAGATATGAGATTAACCAAGCCTTTCATCTGATCCATGTAGAGGTGGGTAGGTTTTGCATATGCAGGGTGACCAGCAGTATGGAACAAGGGGATCATTTCACTACCTGAAGAGGTAAACCACAATCCTCAATGTGCTCTGCTCGGAAAGCATACCTAATAAGGTATAATGGTTTCAAATATTCAACCCAAGACTTACGGTTACCAGTTCTACTGTGGGTGGTGGTAGCTTCCACCAGATCATCCATAATATACATCATCATTTTCCGAATCGACCATGGTAACATTCGCCATTCAACAGAATCGTGTGCATAACCTGGACGATTAAGTGTCACACTACTGAGACATCCGGGTGTTTGCAGTAAGATAAACATAATGAATAATGATGTGCAAAGCTGAGCACGAGGTGCGAACACGTGCATTGCCTGTTATCTTGTGGATTGTAGTATTTGGAACATAAACCGTTTCTCACATTTTGTAAATCAGTGCGTAGCCAATTTAATCCATATATGGCTTGCGTAAGTGAAAACGACCAGGTCTAATACCAGTGTGGTCCAGCTCTGGATAAAATGATTGCACTATTTATGTTTCTCTGATAGAGTGTAAATACTCAAATGTTTCAAACCAAATCCATGCTTTCAAACTACTTTGCTAAACATACAGCAGAATATATGGTGGCAGGTTGAGATGTGTCCTGATTATAGTGCTACAGATATTAGCTGGGAAATTAACAAATCCGCCTACCCAATGTGGCGGAACAACATTTTGTGCTATATATCAAATTAACGAACAGAGTTTCTCGTTTTTTAAATATGAAAGATGTACTTTCCAAAATTCCAACTCGCACGACGATGCTAGAATGGAATACTGTTTAGAGACTACGGAACACAAGACACTCGAAGGTAATGGTGGTGTTATCGGCCCAACTATGAGATGATCCGTCCTAGCTAGTTGTTTTCTGGCCAGGCTAATTGTTTTAAAATTTTCGAATCAACATATCTTCAAACACTCCAGATAAAATGCAAATAAATCAATATGTAATGGCGTTAAAACAGGCGGGATGGACTTCTCCAGTTTTAGCTATGCCACGTCCATCTCTAGTTAACCGCCGCCCACGCTTCGTCCTTGTTGAGATCACTCGATCCCTCAACACCCTGACTATCAATTTCCAGAAAACTATACAGGCAAGCTGTTGAATATTTTGAAACTAATTTGGCTGGGCGCTGTTGCTGCCATTAACTAAATCGACTGGGTGCTGTTGCTGTCAAATTAGTTTCAAAATATTCAACAGCATGTTTATTAAACATTAAAGACATACAATTGATACAACCTGACGGACTATTAAGTGTTTAAGACGGACTAAATCGAGTCATTCATGATGTAATGATTATACCGTCATCCTATACGTCATGTAGTTGATTATGACGTCATGTGATGGATGGATAAACTGGAAAGGTCAATTCTAACATTTGTAAGATGGAGCTAATGTTTGACGGCACAGTCATTGATCCATTAAATTTCTTAACCTTCCCATTAACGTGGTAAACTGTACTATTGATGCAGCTGCACGGAAATACATCCCGGATGGCCTTCTGTCTGCACTCGATAAAGCAAATGCAATGGTTACAGAGCGTCTTGTCATTGCGAATAGACAGGATAATACAACAACAACAACACCAACAAGAACACAGCGACAACACCACCACCACCACTAACAACAATAACAACAACAACAACAACAACGACATTCTCATTGCTTCATATCTGTATTTTATGTATTGTAAGTTATGTGAATGCTTTTTTATTGTTGTCTTTTTTGTGTATATCGTTTTCGGTTTGCGATGGTCTATGATATATATATATATATATATATATATATATATATATATATATATATATATATATATATATATATATATATATATATATATATATATATATATATATATATATATATATATATATATATATATATATATATATATATATATATATATATATATATATATATATATATATATATATATATATATATATATATATATATATATATATATATATATATAAGGGGTCCAGCACCTTATAGGCTTTGCCTTGGATGGACTTCCTGTAGTATCTGTGTACATGCAAATAAATCATTAAAAAAATAATATTGAACTTGAGCAAATGCCAGAAAAGAGCCTATATGACAAGCCCACGAAGTATCATAAATCAATGACAGAAATGAAAAATACTGCTGTCTGTAAATGTCAGGAACAAGATACCGCTTATGAGAAATCCATTTCCTCACTCAATCATATGCTATCATAATCAACTACGTGACGTGACGTCATGAATGATTCGAAATAGTCCGTCTTAAATGATTAATAGGCATCAACAACACCCAGTTAAATTAGTTCCAAAATATTCACCAGGTTTCCCTGTATAGTTATATTGGAAATTGATAGTCAAGAAGCTCAGGGATCGATCGATCCCAACATGAGCGCGGTGTGGGCGGAGCTTAACTCGGACTGGGCTGGCATTGCTAAAACTTGACAACACATCTACACACCCTGATATATTAATGGATGAGGGCGCTGTCTTTTCACGTACCAAATCACACTTTCTAAACTAGCTCTAATTTCGATAGATAACATTACACTCATTCAATCAGCAGATGCAATCTCAATGAGAGCCGATAATAATGCGCCAATGAAACTGCGGTTTATTCATCAATCATAACCAAACTACGAGATGTGTAGGATGGAGTCATTGATGCCGAAGTCATGAATGACGTAGATAAGTTCGACACGAACGCTTAATTCATTAATCCATTTCCTCACTCAATAATATGACGTCATAATCAACTAAGTAACGTGTAGGCTGACGTCATAATCATGGCGTCATGAATGATTCGATATAGTCCGTCTTTAACACGTAATAGTCCGAAACGTTGTACGAATTTAATAAACATTCTGTTGAATATTTTGAAACTAATTTGACTGGGTTAGGCATCAACATCACCCAGTCAATTTAGTTTAAACATATTCAACGTTTCCCTGTATAGTTTTCTGGAAATTGATAGTCAAGAAGTTCAAGGATCGATCGATCCCAACACGAGCGACATGTGGGAGGAGATTAACTAGGGATGGGCGGGGCATAGTTAAAACTGGTAGGTCCATTAATGACGGAATTGATTGTTAAGCTCTGTTGCACGAACTGTGTTTTATTAGTTAATAAACATGTTGTTGAATATTTTGAAACTAATCTGACTGGGCGCTGTTGCTGTCTTAGGCAGCAACAGCAAGCAGTCAAATTAGTTTCAAAATATTCAACAGCTTACCTCGATAGGGTTTTTTTGTAATTGATAGTCAGGGAATGCATGGATCGATCGATCTCAACACGGGCAAAGCTTAGGGTGAAGCTTAGCTAGCGATGGGTGGGGCATAGGTAAAACTGGATGCCTTAATTTACCATGTTCAGCTTGATGGGATGATAAGAAATTATAAAGCTTTCCTGAAAAACAAGCGTAATCTTGCATGTTGTTATGCACTGAAATATTTAGTTAAATGGTATTGGGGGGGGGGGGCATTTACTAAACATTTTCTTTAAATTTTTCTCAAAACTAGACTGAAAACCGTAGGTAAATGCTATCTAGGATAGATTTACTGAACATTTTCTTCAAATTAGTCTCAAAACTGGACTAAAAAACTTGGTTAATAGTATCTCGGGCCAATTTACTAAACTTTTTCTTCAGTTTTCTCAAAACTGGACTGAAAAATTAAGTAAATGGTAACTGAGGCCATCTACTAAACTGGTTCTGCAAAAGTTTCTAAAAACTAAACTGAAAAGTTTAAGTAAATGGTATCTGTGGGCCATTTACTAAACATTTTCTTCAAAATATTCTCAAAGCAGGACAGACAAACTTAAATAAATGGCCCATTTACTAAACATTTTCTTTACAATTTTCTCAAAACTGGACTGAAAACAGAAGTAAATGGTATCTGGGAGCCATTTATTAAACTTTTCGTTCAAAATCTTTTCAAATCTGGATTTAAAAACGTACGTAAAGGTTATCTGGGGGCGTTATTAAACATTTTCTTCAAACTTTTTCTCTTGGTGCCATATGACCAAACTTTAAAACATTGAATAAATTATTATGTCTCCCACTACTATAATAAAGACGGCGCTAGAGATGTAAGCTGAATACAACATTGTCTTGATCAGTCTGATGCTGATGGTTGAATCGACTTTTAGCAATGCTCTGACCATCTCGAGTTAACCCTTTAACACTCATATCCGCCAAAACAGCTTCCGCATTGGTCCTGAGAAATGTTAATTTGCAAACCAAGAGAAGACTATTTAAAAAAATTTACCACTGGAATGACTAGCTCGATAACCGAGCCGGTCATTCTAGTGGTAAATTTTCAAAAATAGTCTTCTCTTGGTCTGCAAATGTACATCTTCTATGAGAAAATTGAAATTTTCTTGAACAAATCCAACGGTTTAAGCGTTAATCTCCGCCCATGCGTTGCATCGATTTATATACTTTGATCCCGGAATTGCCAGAATTCCAATTTCAAGATAGATATACAGGCATGCTGTTGGATATTTTGAAACTAATTTGACTGGATGCTGTTGCTATTTATGGCAGCAACAGCGCTCAGTAAAATTAGTTTCACAATATTCAACAAGATGTTCATTAAATTATTAGACATACAATTCGTACAACTGAGACTTTTAAAAGTTCATGACGAACTTAGCGGCGTCATTCGTTAGGCGTTTTGATTGTAATACCAGCCTACATGTGACGTAATTGATTATGACATCATATACTTGAGCGACTGGATTGGATTCAACAATGGATGATTCTAGTTTTACCTATGCCCCATCCACCTCTAGCTAAGCTGCACCCACACTTATCCCGTGTTGTGATCGATTGATCCCTGAACTCCCTGACTATCAATTTCGAGAAAACTATACGCGTAAGCTGTTGAATATTTTGAAACTAATTTGTGTGGGTGCTGTTGCTGCAGCGTCCAGGAAAATTAGTTTCAAAATGTTCAACAGCATGATTATTAAATAGTAAAGCCATACAATTCGGACAACAACGCTTAGTCTGTCATCAATTATGCGTCCATGACGAACTTAGCTATGTTATTCATGACGTCATTGATTATTGACTGTTGCGACGTTGGAGGCCATGTTTGGCCTATTGCCGATCTAATTTTTTTTTCATTACGGTGGTTGGTTGTGCAATGCGCGGATAATGGTTGAATTTCTTTTTTTACTGTTTGTATTATAGGGTTGCTGTGGTATATGTACAACTTACAATGCACAAATATACATCCTTGATCTGGTAGGAGAGACCCACCTTATCGAAGTGCGGGAACATCTGGTATTATTATTATTATTATTAATACGTTTCGTGATTGGTAGGACCAATCGTCCGTGCCAATTTAATTGGGGAGGGGGGGGGGGGCTGTGACAGTTACGATTACAGTTCGGTGTATTCTTCCAGATTAATATGTGTGGAGATATATACAATATGTGTTATTAATATGTTTCGTGGTAACTGGTACTAAAACATATGACTTAAATAGATCAAGAACTCACCTAGCGACCTGTTGGGGCTGGTAACACTGATTAATTAGCTTACTTAGATGGCAGGACATACCCACCTTAACAGTACGTTTACGTTATTACAGTGGTTGTTTATGTGCTTGTGGGGCTGGTAGGACAAGCCCACCTGATCCGGCTTGTTGCGATTGAGAGTATTGCATTATATGGTGGCTGTGGACTAGTAATTGAACGTGGACCAAGAACAGCATAACAGTTTAGCTGGTGGGGTGGACACGCCTCATTAATACATTTCGTGATTGGTAGTTCCAACCCACCTTGTCAATTTACTTGGGGGACTGAGATATTTACGATTTTCAGTTCGATGTATTCTTCCAGATTATTTAATTCAAAAATAATTTTATTAATAAAATCATAAGACATTGCGCTTCTCACTATATTCGTCAAAGGTCGCAGTGTTGAAGCATTAGTGATAAAAAAGAATTCAAATTGTTAAGCAAATGACATGGATTTATGTGAAAATTTGAAATAATACATATTAGAGGATCTGGAACGAGGTCCCATTTCATATGACTTTTATCATCCGAGTTGAAAATTATCACTTTGCACAACCTTTAGCCACGACTTCCTCTTCGAATAGCGGCCGTTGATCACAATGCCACTATGCGTATTTAGTTTCCATGGAAAGCTGAAGATGTCCACTTTTTGGAAATCATATTCATGAAGTTATTCTAAAAACTACAACCAAAGAATATGCCCACAAGCGCAGCTCAACTTTCGAAGCGCGAACTTGCTCAACTATCCTCTTTCGCTTAGATGCTGCTGGATCTCTCACTCTCGGGCCGTCGACCCCCGATTGGCTGAGGGCATTTCTAAGAAGCTAGCCATTTGCCAAAAGATAATGAGATGCATAACCGGCCCGTATAAATACAGTCAATTCTGCTTGAAACGACATGAAAAAACTTCTGGTCCGAGTTCGTCGCTGACGATTCCAGCCGACGGGTCCTCCGCTCCTCTCTGCTCTACTCTGGTACCGCCAGTGAGCCTGCATCACAGAACTTTCCTTTTTTACCGTTTCAAAATATTCAACAGCCACACGACCTCTTCATAGTTTTTGGGCACCCGTTCACAAAAGTAGCCAAACTAACAACGCAAATTGTTCCACCATCATTTCCGAGAACTTTCTACCCTCCTTGAGCCGCTTGGGCTATTGTGTAAGAAACTGTACATTCCCGCCACCACAGACTGAAACAGCAACTGTGTAACCTTCTCGTACGAACATGCATATGCCTGACTTCGCATAACTTTCTGAATGCTTAGGACAATCTAGATAATTCAGATGCCGATCTCGCGATCCGCTTGCCATGAAGATATATATTAAAGTCGCAAGCGGTGTCGCCTTTCTGATATTTACTAAGATTTCTGCCTTAACCACTAAATTCGTGGGTGACGTCCTATGTGCTCGGGGCAGCGTGAAGAAATATAATAGCACTGTGATGGGAGATGCTTTTTTCTGCCAAAATGGTCCGCACTCACACCAACCCCGCCCCCCCCCCCCACCCCTCCCCCCCCCCCCCACTTAGAAAACTAGGCTCATCGCACTCCACTTGGAACTCCCCTAAATGGAAAGATGCCAGCGGACCAACACCGCAATCCGAGCTCGTTCTAGCAGGCCTGAGTCGCTTTTGAGTAGCTATTAGTTGTAGGCTAAGGAAAGCTGAGCCTCCGGTTCGCCACATTGCTCTTCTCACCTTTTTCTGCTCTTTTCTCGAGTGCTGCCTCCCCCGCCTGCCGTGAACGATCTCAACGACACGTCCGATTTGCGCTGCTGAGACCACTGCCATTGGACGTATTCCCGTCGGGCACGATTTTTGCTCATCTAGCTTTTAGCTTGTCTTGTGACCCGCATTCCTTTATCTCTGCCCACGGTCGTCAAAGTCGTTGGTACAATGCTCCATTAGAAGAGACTTTGTCACTTAAACATTGCAACAGCCACTAGTCCGCCTTGAGCACATGACTAAAAAGGAACTCACCATGGCACGATCTTATCCATCGATTAGCGACTCTTTTTCTTTGCGACGCCCGGCCAACCATCACACTAACATGATTAGCTACGTGACTCTGCGGTTATCACCTTCTATTTTGGCGAGTGAACTCGGATAACTGTCAGGTCACCCGGAGCTGTTTTTGAGTTGACTGTGGTCACCTCAGACAGCCATCGCATTAGACCGATGTGACACTGAGACTCGAAAGAGTTTCCTTAAATGATTTCCTATTAATTGCACGAGTTAGAAGCCAAACATGAATCTCGGTCAGGTCGTTCTTGGACTCCATCAAGTCTTTCGTGACGCTGCTCAAGGGGGTCTTCATCTTCAAAGGGATGACTCACCTGGCTTTGCGAGGGTAGAGGTTCTAGCATAATCTAATGGATAGCATCCTTCTGCAGCCGATAGAGGCTGTAGCCACTAAACACTTCGCTCTCTAAATCTTCAACCTCATGTGCGATCCGTAAATTAAAGTTAAGCACACACAGAAGGACCACCTCCGGACGACTGCAGAGAACATCGGATCAACCAGGTGGTGCCCACTAGACATCAAAGTGATGACATTTCTTCCACCCCCACACAAAAGCAGAAGCATAAGCCACTTTTGCTTTAAGCGGAAAATAGCTGACTACAAAACCAGTGCCAATGACTTTGACAACTGATTAACACCTTATATATAGACGAAAAAGGATGATAGTGCTGGCAGACCGACTATATGGGGAACTTCCGCTGTCTCTTCCCGAGCCGAATTCCCCATTCCTCCTTCCTGTCCCCTGTAAGTTAATGCCCAAGAGACAGCTATGCACACCTCGAATAGGCCCTTCTGCCTCCCAAACAACCATTAGTGTAGGAAAACTATGCTATATCCGACGATGAGGACGGGAATTGATCCTCTCGCCACCTCAATCGTGCACTTTTCTGCCAAATGAAAATACTGTGCAGGAGTTTTCCCTTCTTAACCTGGATCAGCCACCTCCACGAACTCTCTCTCTCTCTCTCTCTCATTCAGTCCCGTTAACGTTTCTCTGACACAGTACCACCCCAGAGAGAGAATCTCATAACTGGGATGCAGGTCGATAAAATCGTAAGACCACCTGTGGTTCTCTTCATCCTTTATATGCAAATCAAGCATGCACCATATATCTTAACCTTTCCGCCCTCCCTTTCCCCTCGGATAACTCTACCCCCGAGGACACACGCCGACCAGTGAGTATGTCGAACCAACATGGACCGACAACTTACACTGGCTCCATGATGCTGGCGGCTCCTGCCCTTCTCACTTGCATGACGATGACCGTCAATGATGGCAGGGAAGAGTCCGGCACACCCCTTTTCGAAGAGGGACCGATCACCAGAGGCCATGTCTGGTCTGCTCGACTGGACTCGCACGTCTCGAACCATTTAATCTAGCAATTACTTGTGATGGAACCCGGTAGCAACGACGTTACAGGCCCCAAGATTTACTGCCACCAACCTCCAGGAATTGGCTATAATGGAGCCCCTCTGACTGGCTGACCAGGCCACGCCGAATCGCCCTCTGGCCTACTCTGAGCTCGAGAATGTGTATATGGACATGCGCGATGATTGGACATCCGTTCTATGCGCACCAGCACACAGTGGACAGGCAATAACACATGGCGGCCACCCTGCCACAAGTGCTGCCTGATGGGGTGCCGTAATGGCACCACTGATGCCCCTTATACTTGCCAGGTGCCATCCCAGAATTCGGAGTGCTGACTCACTCACCCGATACTACGTGGCCAGGAGAAGACGGAAATTACCGACTACCATGGCGAGCCATACAAAGGCAATATCAGTCTCGACTGCAAACATACCTTCCTCCGGAGATCATCCGGATGGAAGAAGCCAATCTACTGTATGGAATGCCATCTGATGATAGTGAGGAGTACCCATGTAGATCCTGGAATGTATCATCAACAACTCCGTGACGCCCGCCACACTACAGATATTGCGGAACAAAAACACCAATGCTTCCCGAATATGATGGCGTACCTCTGGGGAAGAATTACCTCTGCCAGTCTCACCTGATTGCAGACATTAATAGATGGGATAGTGCCACCAAAGGCATATAGCTCGGCACCTGCATGAGAGGAAACCGATTCACATTCTTACTGACATGCGAATGGATAGTCTGCCCATGTTCATCCACCTTAGCGTCACCTTGCAAGAGATTCGGCGATAGCACCAAAGCAGAAACCAGCTGCAAATTGTTACGCCCCATGCGATGGGAAACAAATGAAACTTTACCAGATTTAGCTGCTCATGTCCACTGACTTGTGACCTGAGCCTAAAGCTCCTTGTATGGAGTCCCACAATTCCATACTGATAGATCGAAGGGCTAAGTGACCAGTCAACCTGAAAAGGACTGTCTGTATCAGGCCAACATTAGGAATATTACGGAACTCACGAATACAGTCATTCGTATAAACAACTTCCTTGATCATGAGGCCACCCAATGCTGGATGATCTGCCCCATCGAAAATGTGCATAAGGAACATGGGAATCAGAAAGCCAACGTGACCAAAGCTTCTGTATCACGCAGTGGATCTGGGAAGAAAAGAACCGGACCCATAGGCCTGTTCAGTCATCTTTCAGGCCCCTTCAGCCGCAGCTAAATCTCCGCCCACCCTTTCAAACACCTAGCGAACAGACTCCTGCACGACCACCATCCAACACATTTGACCATTGCAGGGCACAAAACTGCCCTCGTACCGGGTACTGAAAGGAGGGCCCCATGCTGCTCGAGCCATCGACAATACAGAAACCGTGGAGAATGAGAAGCTCGAAATAATGCAAGACTACCAGCGGAATGATTTAAAGCCATTCAGGTCTTTAGCCCCAAACTTCCTAGAGGTTCTGCCTTCGCTATAAGCTATTCACCAGCGAACGATATCAGAAGCTCAGCCCAACCTGTAAGTCTCCCCAACCTCGAGATCAATTCCACCAGTCAAGCTTGCCCCTTTAACGAAATTACCCCTGCTGAATCGGATGACCCCTCAACAAAAACATACCACGCAACCATATTTTGATCGCGTTCTAGTTGACTTCAGTGCGGTTGTGTCATCCACGGCACTCAGGCTTTTGGCACTGTCGACACTGGAGCCACCATTACCATCCACAGTTACCGCCTTTACGCCACCATACCAGAAGACACACGGCTGCCTTTAGTAGCCACAAGCACTCACCTTTGTGGCACCGTTTAGGACCCCCAGCAAGTTAAGGAACTGCCAACTTCACAATGCAGATAGAAGAGCCCCAGTTTATTCAGCGCATTATTGTAGCCAACATCGCAAATGATACATTGATCTGCATTGATGGACTTCCTGAAGGGATATAGAGCTATAGTACATTGCACCCAGTAAGAATAGAAAATTGACGGATGCCGTGTCACTCTTGGCGAAAACTTTACACATTGTAACACCTGCACTCTCGTTCTTTCTAGCACTGCCACCCTTGACCTGAAGAAATTCTTTCGGTCGCTGTGTTAAACCCGCACCTCAGTCAGCCTTTGTGACCCTGACCTACAGAGTTTTTAACGTTTCCACTCAGACCGTTACCTTAGAGGCTGTGCTTTCGAGTTCGACACCATCCATGATGATTATCCAACCCCCCCCCCCCTCCCACCAACCAGTCCAGCGTTCTCACTACCCTCACACCTACAGGACCGCCTTCTATGGGTGACTGAAGGTTTACGCACTGCTGAGTGATTACGCATTTAATACGCCATAGCATTGACACAGGTGATTACCGCCCCAGTAAGAACCCATCCGTAGCCTTCACATACAGAAGGAACAGGTAGCACATCCACCTCACCTTGGGCAAGCTCCATCGTTCTGGCCATTAATAAAGATAACACGTTCCATTTCTGTATCGACTATAGATACCTGAATGACCACAGCACCAAGAACGCCTACCCACTTCCATCAATGGATCATGCCCTAGACTCCCTTGCCGGCGGCGCCGAGTTCTGCACCCTTGATTTAGGCAGTGGATACTGGCAGATAGAAATGGATGATTGTGACAAAGAAAAGACCGCCTTTGTCTGTCGTGACAGTCTTTTCCAATTCCGAAAACTGCCCTGCAGTCTTTGCAATGCTTCTGGAACTTTTGAACGTTTGATGGAACGAGTACTTAATATTGCAATGGAAGACCCGACTTTGCTATCTAGATGACGTAATCGTTTCTGGAACTACTTTCAATGAAGCAGTGAATAATTTCCGCAAGGTACTCAACCGTTTTGCCTTCGGCAATCTAAAATTAAAATTAAAAAGTGCCATCTGTTTTGCGAGGAAGTAGAATTCCTTGGTCATGTTGTTTCCGCTCATCTCTACTCAACCCACCAAGATCGCTGCAGTAGCTGAATGGAAGATGCTGCCCTCCATTACAGTTTCCTTGGACTCTGCCAATACTATCTTACACTTACGTACTTGAATTCAGCAAAAACTGTCCCTTCCAATCGACCCCAGAATGCGAGGCCGCCGTTTGACTGTTGAAGAAAAAATTATTGTCCATGTCCTCGCACATTCGGATGCGTCTTGCCCGTTCATTCGCGATACTGATGCATCAGACACTGGGATTGGTGCTCTCCCATGTTGATAGTGACGGACATGACCAAGTAATCACCTATGGATCCAGACGTCTTTCCCGCACGGAACGCCACTACACCACCATCAAGCTTGAGCTCCTTACCGATGTCCATTCGTATTACAAACATTTCCTTTACAACAAATCTTTTACACTGACTATGCATCTTTGTGTTGGCTTCAAAATTTACGAAAGTCTGAGGGACAAATTGCCCGCTGGCAAGGACCCTCCAGTGTCCAGTTTCAAGCAACTCACCGCCACTGGCAAGCTGCATGACAATGCCAATGCCCTGTCTCGAAAATAGCCTGGACTCCATGAAACATCAGCCTATTTCAAAGACCCACCAAAATTTGTTGGCACCTACATCTGCAGACATTTTCAGTCAGATAGGAATAGTGGAAACCAAATCATTACTGTTTCCGTAACTTTACGCATCGTACTGGGATGTAAATCATCTGTGCATCACCCAGGAATGGGACCCTTATCTTGGACCAGTCCTCATCTTGAACAAGTAATGAGTTGGCTGCATGAATACCCCTCTTGTGAACAAGTATCCCCCGCCTCAAGGTCTACCAAGTATTATCATCAACGACTCACAGAATGCTGTTTAGATGAAGGACTGCTTTACTACCGAAACTGTCTTGTAGTACCCCGTGAAGCCATTCTTGAACAACTACATTACTGTGCGGGACATTTCGTGAATGATTGGACATTGGAGCGAATAAAGCCTCAGTTTCATTGGATAGGGATAGACGCTTCCATACAAATTTGGACCAGCCACTGCATCCCCTGACAGCGGCGTGCTACCAAAACCTTCATCGCCACCCTGTAACCGGACCCTTTGTAAAGTGACATATGAACGCGCCATGATAGCACCATGCCTTCCAATCATCATTTAATGGGTATGAGAGCAATCAACGCTCCAAAAACCATAGCATGACATCGTCCCCTCGTAAAATCATGGCGATCAACCACTCCGCAATATTTTACACTATGCGCTGAATTGGATAAAAAGAACTTTTATGCCACAACTGATACAGGCTATCACTAGTTATAAAACAAATGAGAGACAGGAAATGCTATGCACTTGATTGTCTCACATAACCTTTTCAAACCACATCGCTTAACATATATTATTGTCCCTGGATTTAACTTGTCCTTAACATCGAGGAAGAATAAGTGAAATTAGTCTGACCACGTTTCATGAAAAAAACCAATATGAATTCTGCTGCCATGAAAAATAGTACCCTCTTTTAAGTAATTAACAACCTTAAGAATGCGGACAAAAGATAAAATTCGCACGATTACGCACTATATGATATTGACGTCTTTAGACCGTCACCTACGTCATGCATATATGGATTTCGTTTATCAAAGCCACTGAATATTTTAAGAGGAAGTAAAATGGAAAGGACGACCGTTTTGAGATGATATGATATGATATCATATATGGCTGCAAAAATAATAGGCCGAAGCCAACCACCAGCTCGCTAAAAACCCAGAACGACGACCGCCCTACCAGTCACCTATTAGGAACCCCTGTGATGCACCACCTCCACATTACCCTTCGGGGTATCACCCTCAATAGAGATATTGATGGCTAGGGGGAACATGTGATCAGGTAACAGGAAGGTATAGACAAATCAAAACCAGTGAATGCCTACTGTTGGACCACACTATGATTCCCCTGATGGATGGCAGTATGAATGGGAAGGCCAGGAAAAGGAATGATCTGCTTCTTCTGAGCATGCGCTGGGCCACTGGGAATACCTCTGTAGTAGACATGTTTTCTCAAAAGATGGGGCATGGCCATGCTTGCGTGGTGCCATTGACTGGGTGGGCCTTTTTTGTTTCTGCAGAACATCCTTCTCGAATAGCGGCCGTTGATCACAATGCCACCACAAGTATTTAGTATCCATGGAAAGCTGAAGATGTCAACTTTTCAGAAATCATATTCATGAAGTTATTTTGAAAACGACAACCAGGAAATCTGCCGCCAAGCGCACCTCAACTTTCGAATAAGCATGAACTTGGCCACGCCATTGCTCAGCTAGGCTCTCTCGGTTAGATGCTGCTAGAACTCTCATTCTAGCGCCACTGCCTCCTGATTGGCTGAGGGTATTTATAAGACACTAGTCGTTCACCAAAAGATAATGACATGCAGACGCCCTGTATAAAAGCAGCCGATTCTGCTTGAAATGACATCAAGAAATTTCCGCTCCGAGTTTGTTGCTGACGATTCCAGCCGATGGTCCGCTCCTCTCAGCTCCACTGTGGTAGCGCCAGTGAGCCCGCACCACACAACTTTCCTTCTGGCAGTAATTGACACCTACATAGCCGCCAGCCACACGACTTCTTCCTAGTTTTAGACGGCCGCTTATAAAAGCAGCGAATTTAATAACCCAAATTGTTCCGCCAGCTCTTCTGACAACTTTCCGGCCTCCTTGAGCCGCCTGGGCTCTTGTGCAAGGAACTTCATGCTTCCACCACTGCGGACTGAAACAGAAACCTTAAACCTTCTCGTACGAATCTGCATATGTTTGTCGTCCGCAAAACTTTGTGACTGCTCCCGGACACTTTGCCGTTTGCCTGTCGCGGGAAAAAAACCAAACAAACTTTCTGAACTCGGTACTCACCTCTGACAGAAGAGTTCCTCTTCCTGCCTGTGTCGTGTTCACGGCTCTATCTGAAGAACCTTTGACGGGACAGCCTGCGGAACTGCACTTTTACCATTTGGAATAAAGAAAGGGTACACCTGCCTTTGAAACTAGTTAGTGCTTCCTCCTGCCTCAGATACATCGTAAACGCATCCAGGAACGGTTCTTTTGCTCCTGTTACATGGAAACTTCCAAACATTTCCGCCTGAAATCTGACACTCATCTCGGTATTGCGATCTCCGGCCACTGAGGACTTAGTCACTGCGTGACATTGTGCCTTGCGAACATACCTAGCAAGGCTGCTTCAAAGCCTGCAATGCCCGCAATGGCCGAGCATAGAGCCCGTTTGATGGACTTTTCTACCTGTGAACTGTGCTAAATCTTAAATGCACTAACATCTGCAGCTTTCTCATTCTTTACAGATTTAATGCTGTTGATATTTCTGCCCGATGCTTAACATCGAGTGGAGTCTCACTTTTCTTTTCTTTTTCGCACAATCTGCTTTTACACTAGGTGATTTGTCTTAGTTGCCAAATTCGGATGGTGATCTCACGCTCCACTCGACGTGAAGATATACATTATTGTCGCGAGCTGCGTCCCCTTCTGATATTTACTAGGACATCCGCATTGGCCACTAAATTCACTGGTGGCATCCTACGCACTCCACACAGCGTGAAGAAATATAATAGCTCTGAAGATCAGAGATGTTTCTTTCTGCCAAAAAGGGCACCAACCCCCCCCCCCTCCCCTTGGAAACCTAGGCCCACTTCACTTTGAACTCCCATAAATCGAGTCACCGGCAGATTTAACTGCCTTCCCCCGGTAGCGCCCGCCTAGGACAGCGACGACCGCCATGTCTCAGATACTGAAATCCGAGCTCATTCTAGCAGGCCGGAGGGATGTTTTGAGTAACTATTAGTTGTAGGCTAAGGAAAGCCGAGTCTCCGGTTCGCCCTATTCCTCAGCTTACATTTTCTATTCTTTTCTCGCTCGCTGCGCATGGTCTCAACGCTCTGTCTGATTCGTGTTGCTGAGACCGCTCCTCACGGACATATTTCCATCAGGCATCATGCCATTTTCGTGCACCTAGCGACCCCTTGCCTTCATTTATCTCCACCCTATTAGAAAAGACGGCGCGCTTAAACATCGCAACAGCCACTAGCGCGCCTTTAGCACACCCCTAAAAATGAACACACAGCGGCATGATCTTCTCCGTCGATTAGCGACTCCTTTTTCTCTTTTTGAACAACTGGTCTGCAGTCAGGCTAAAATGATTAGTTACGCAACTCTGCAGTTTTCACCTTCTATTTTGGTGATTGAGCTCTGATAACCGTCTGGTCACCTAGATGTTTTTGAGATGACCACCCTCTCCACAGAAAGCTGTCGCATTAGATCGCTTCGGCGCCTAGACTCGAAAGAGACTCCTTAAACTATTTCCTCTTAATGACATGAGTTGGAAGCCACGTCTGAATCTCGGTCAGGTCACTCTTGGACGCCGTCAAGTCTTTCTTGACACCGCTCAAGGCAGCCTTATCTCCAAGGGAAAGATTCAACCAACGTTGCGAGGCAAGAGGTTCTCGAATAATCTAATCGATATCGTCATTCTGTGGCTGATAGAGGCCTTAACCGCAAAACACTTGGCTCTCTAAAACTACAGCTATGTGCGGGATCCCTAAAGTTAATTTAGGCATACATAGAAGGACCGCCTCCGGATATCTGCGGAGAACATCGGATCAACCAGCCCACTAAATGTCGAAGTGACGACATTTCTTTTTCTCGCCCCAACACCAAATTAGAAGCGTAATCCCCGTTTCCACTTTAAGTGGAAGATTGCTGACTAGAAGACCAGTACCAACGACTTTCATGACTAATTAACAACTTATATATAGACGAAATAGTACGATAGTGACCATTAGTGATGGAACGACTACAGGGAGAATTTCCACTCTCCCCCTAACCGAATTCCCCCTTCCTCTTTCCTGGCCGCATTATGTTAATGCCCGAGAGACAGTAATGGGCCACTCGAATTGGCCCTTCTGTCTCCAGTGACGATTACTGTAGGGAAACGACACTATATCTGATGATGAGGACACGAATTGCTCCTCTCGCCGCCTGGATCACTCACTTTTTGGCCAACTAAAAATACAGTGCTCTTCTTAAACTAGACCAAACCCCTATGCGCTCTCTCACTCAATCCAGTTCCCGTTCCTCTGGCACAGCAGTGCACACACCAACCCAAACCCCACAATACACTCCCGCCCCACCCCCACACACACAAATAATTTGACTGTTTCATCGCTAACGTTATTAGTAAACTGTAGAATATTTAGAGACTGCCTGTAAGCTGTTACTGTCTTAGCAACAGCTACCAGACAGATTAGCAACAAAATATTTAAAAAATCTTGTATTAATGGTATGTTCGGTTGGAATGGTAACCAAGACTTGGTGGTGATGTATTCATTGGATTGTATCATGGGTTAAAAATGCTAACCGTTTCACCGATGAATTCCCCATATCTCATTTTCATCGATACGATACAGGAAAACTGTTGAATATTTTGAAAATAATTTGAGTGTTTCGTCGCTAACGTTATTAGTAAACTGTAGAATATTTAGAGACTGCCTGTAAGCTGTTACTGTCTTAGCAACAGCTACCAGACAGATTAGCAACAAAATATTAAAAATAATCATGTATTAATGATACGTACGGTTGGAATGGTAACCAAGACTTGGTGGTGATGGATTCTATCATGGGTTAAAAAGACGTTATCCCTTTCATCGATGAATTCCTCATAGCTCATTCTCATCGATACCATACAGGAAAACTTGAGTATTTTGAAATTAATTTGACGCCGCTAACGTTATTAGAAAAACTATTTTTGTTTAATATTTTGATTGACTTTTAACCGTCATTACCCACAAATTGTTTTTTTAATACTTTGCAATAACGTCAGTCATTTTAGATACGATGGTTAAAATGTGGTCATTATATCTCTGAGGGTTCCGTGCGTTTATAGAATTGTATGTCGAGCGTACTTATGCTAAAAAGATTATTTGTTGCGTATGATTTGTCCATTACTGACACATTAGCCATGAGATCGGTCCTTAATCGAGATACAAACATACCATGTGTTAATAACGAAAGAATGTTAAAGCACCAAGATCAATCTTTAATCGAGATACACACATGTCACGTGTTAAGGAATACTATAAGATTGTACAACTCATCTAGTTCTAAGCACGGGATCTTACAATGTCCTCGCCGTGAGTTTGTAAAAAATCGATAATAACGCCTGCACCCACTCACCGGCTATTGCTGTTTACCGACGCTTAAAGATACGACAATTGAGAGCAACATTTTGAGCGTAGTAGCATAATCATAGATGACCGTTTACTACAAATATAAATATATCCTTTTGGCTACAGAGCAGTGATACTTTATAACCATGTTTTTTACTATATTGTTCAGTCCTGCCCTAAGCGTCCACCTCGTGTTACGTCATTACATGGACTCTATTAACCCTTTTAACCCTCGAATTTCTTCATATTCATATTTGTGGTACAAGAGAAGAATATTTTTGAAAATTTATCATCGGAATGACTGGCACTGCAGGCTATCCATTTGTCTAGTCATTGCGCCGGCAAACACCCTCCCCCCCCCGCACCAACCACCATTATCATCGCCAACACCCACCATCACCACCACCACTACGACCTACACCCAACACCGTGCATTCACCCCACCACCACCACCCATGCACCCGCCAACAAATAGCGAATTTCTTCATATTCATACTTGCATCCTTAGAGAAGGCTATTTTTGAAAATTTATCATCGGAATGACTGGCACTGTAGGCTATCCATTTGTCTAGTCATTGTGCCAGTAAACACCCCCCACCATCAACCATCATCATCGCCAACACCCACCACCACCACCACCACCACCACCACCACCACCACCACCACCACCACCACCTCCACTACTACGACCTACACCCAACAACATGCATTAACCCCACCACCACCACCCACGCACCCGCCAACCCGTAGCAAATTTCTATTTTCTTCATATTCATACTTGTATCCTTAGACAAGTCTATTTTTGAAAATTAATCATCAGAATGACTGGCACTGTAGGCTATCCATTTGTCTAGTCATTGCGCCAGTAAACACCCCCCCCCCCACTAACCACCATCATCATCGCCAACACCCACCACCACCACAGCCACCACCACCACCACCACCACCACCACCACCACCACCACTACGACCTACACCCAGCACCATGCATTAACCCCACCACCACCACCCACGCACCCGCCAACCCATAGCAATTTTCTTCATGTTCATACTTGTATCCTTAGAGAAATCTATTTTTGAAAATTAATCATCGGAATGACTGGCACTGTAGGCTATTCATTAGTCTAGTCATTGCACCAGTAAACACCCCCACCAACCACCATCATCATCACCAACACCCACCACCAACAACACCACCACCTCCAACACTACGACCTACACCCAACACCATGCATTAACCCCACCACCCACGCACCCACCAACCCATAGCGAATTTCTTCATATTCATACTTGCATCTTTAGAGAAGGCTATTTTTGAAAATTTATCACCGGAATGACTGACTCTGACAGCTATCCATTTGTCTAGACATTGTGGTCGCAATGTGTGAGAGCTCTGTGTTTGAAAAAATGGCATATAGGTTGGAGAGGGTATGTCAATGAGGATTTAATAAAGGTCTCGCTCATATGCAGATGTGCTAATACGCGATACTGCTAGTTATACATTGTGCCCTTATGCGTAGGTGCGTGCGTGCCACGGTGTGCGCATGGATGCGCCAGAAGACTTTTTGAAAGATTTTCATCGGAATGACTGGCTGTGCTGGCTAAAATGTTACGTACATGTGCAAACGCATGCGGTCCGCATGTTGTGAATTTGCGGGCGTATGTTGCGGATTGCGGGCGCATGATGCGGATTTGCAGGCATATGTTGCGGATTGCGGGCGCATGATGCGGATTTGCGGGCGTATGTTGCAGATTTGCAGGGGTGTGTTGTGGATGGCACCAAGTGTATGTACATGCCTGAACACGCATACATGCCAAAATGCATACATACATGTGTGACCGCATGCGGGCCGCATTTGCAGACTTGCAGGCATATGTTGAGGATTGCGGGCGCATGATGTGGATTGCGGGTGCATGTTCCGGATTTGTGGGCATGTGTTGCGGATTGCGGGTGCATGATGCGGATTGCGGGTGCACGTTGCAGATTTGCGGGCGCATATTGCGGATTTGCGGCCGCAGTACATATAATCCTATAAATGGTACACATTCAATCCCTTTTCTCATTCCAGTTTAAACATCGCAAAGTGGTTGGACGTGTAACTGCAGAGTAGTTAGGCAGTCAGATTTCTTTGAAGAACCTTGTAACTTGAATACTTGCTAGATTTATCCTATAATCAATATGCCGAGACATAAATGTTTTGAATGTGCTTCAACTTTTAATAGGTCAAATGACCTGAAGCGGCATAAGATCCGATTCCATAATGATGAAGATAGCAAAAATCTAGACAGTGAAGATGAAGAAATGACAGAGATGAATAGTGACGACGATGAGCCAGTGGAGTCGGAGAGTGAAGCCGGTAGTGACTCAGTGGAGACTGAGAGTGAATATGAAGGTGAAGATGAAAAAGATGCCATAGGCAATGAGTAACTATTTACCATATTCCAAAATATTAAGCAGGTCTTAGACGCTGAACAATCAGGTTTAGAAGATGAGGATGGTGAAGTGGACACAGACCCAAATGGTGTGGGCATTGTGCCTATTTCCGTATATGCTGATGCTTTAGTTACAAAGTGTATAGACATAATGCTCCAGTCGAGAAGATTATAGAACTCTACGCTCATTAAAATAATTCAACAGGAAATTAAAGATTTTATCGACGAGGGGTACGCATACGATGAAGCAGTCTTCTCAGCTTTTCGAAAATGAGAGTTTCTGATCAAGAAGTACATAAGGAACCATCTAGATGCTGAGGATAATGATGATGATTCTGACGGTGATGGATCTGATCCATAAGGAATCAGTCATCGATAAAATGGATCTCCAGAACATTGACTATTTGTTTATGCTACAGCAAGTATACGTTTTATCATATGTAATATTTACTTCAATGTAAAAATATGGATACAAATAAAACATTGGTTCTTTATGCGCGTGTTGATTTGATGATTGTAGCTGCCCAGCCATGTCACCCACATCCCTCGATATACAAATTGGAGTGCTGTTGTACTTAGTGGTGGTGGCGGTGTGGTTTGGCGGTTGGTGGAAATAGGTGTTGTGGTGGATGATGGTGGTGGGTTAATGCTTGGTGGCCGGTGTTGGTGCTTAGTAGGTAGTGGTGCTGGTGCTGATAGAGGGATGGTGATGGTGATGGTGGTGGTGATGGTGATGATGGTCGGTATTGGTAGTAGGTGGTTGCAGCCGCAATGTCTAGACAATGGTTAGCCAACTATATTTTCTTTGTTGTCTGGGTCTCATTGACTAGGTACTCATAATGCATTCATACTGTGTGTACCCGGACATGGTAATTTTTCCTAGTTTTATTACCTTTAACTGGCTGACTGGCGAGGTGTTTCAGACATTCAAGGGATCAACTTCCTAGCAAAATATTTTGGAAACGATTTGAGCAAAAGTTGATGCAGACAGTCAAATTATTTTCAAAATATTCACTAAATATCATGGAAATGATTTGATAGTAAGTTGTTGCTAATACAGCAGTCAAATTATTTTCAAAATATTAGTACAACGCACATTGCAGGCCTTGTAAACAGGTATGCTAGTATACCTCATCCCTTGTGCCAGGCAGCACTGCGCTAGCATACCTCATCCCTCCTCCTCCTCAATCGTTCGACCTCAGTTATGCGACCACCCCTACACTCATTCCAGGGATGTTATTTTCTGATTTTTTCAAACCTAAATCATGGCACATTGGTAGTTTAAGCGAATAGTTTTGATACTAATTTGACATAGGAAGCTACAATTCGCACTAGCGCCTTCGTGCGCACAAACTCTTAAAAAAGTGCTGTTCAATGCGACAATTTGACATAGTAAGCCACAATTCCGCTTAGTTTCAAAATACTTTTTTCTACAACCACGAGGGACCGCATCGACCACCTAATACGTTAAACGATACAAGGGTGCTCGTCATTATTCGTCAACGATGACGACGGTGGACATTGTTCCCACCATTTTTATAACAATTTTTAAAATTTAATAATTAAATGAATGACGCTTTAAAGACCACTCCTTAAATACGAGATGCATGATTATTGTCTATATAATATTATGCATACAACATCGCTTGGCTTAGCTATATATTATTACCCGCATAGAGATGTACTTTGCTCTCTTTAAAAAAAAATTATATGACTGGTAGGAAGCAGCTTAGTTTCCTGTTTGAGGGTTTTAGATGAAGGTTAACGCGTTTGCATACAAATTGATGGATTAAAAGCGAATCATAGATGCTTTATGCACAATAACGAGGTGGTCAGTGAAAACATATTTCCCTGGATACTTTTTTTATGTGCACAGATTTTTATGCGCATAAACCATTTAACAAACTGATCCATCGCGTCTAGCCAGTGAACATATCCAAGATTTTCGCATGTATGTGTCATTATATGGAGGCCAGTATGCGACAGTTTTTGATAGGACGCTAGTCATCTCACGCGATATTCCTTACATTTTTTGTAGTAGAGCGATGTAGTATAAATGTAAATGTTAATGTACATTCGTCTAAAATGTGTTGCGGATTTGCGCGCACGTGTTGCGGATGGCAACAACTATATGCACATGCCTGAACATGCATACACCCCAAAATGCATGCGTACATGTGCGGCCGCATGCGGTCTGCATGTCGTGGATTTGCGGGCGTGTGGTGCGGATTTGCAGGCTCATGTTATGGATGTTGACTTGTTAACTTGTTGCGGATGGCAACAAGTATATGGACATGCCAGAACACTCATATGCACCAAAATGCACGCGTACATGTGCGGCCGCATGCGGTCCGCATGTTGTGAATTTGCGGGCTCATGTTGCGGATTTGCGGGCTCGTGTTGCGAATGGCAACAAGTATATGCACATGCCTGAACATGCATACACGCCAAAATGCATGCGTACATGTGCGGCCACATGCGGACCACGTGTTGCGTATTTGCGGATTTGCGGCCGCAGCACATATATTCCTATAAACGGTACAAATTCAATCCATTTTCTCATTCCAGTTTAAACATCTGAAAGTGGTTGGACGTGTAACTGCAGAGTAGTTAGGTAGCCTTAGGCAGTCAGATTTCATCTCACGTGATATTCCTTATATTTTTTTGTAGTAGAGTGATGTGGTATAAATGTAAATGTTAATGTACATTTGGCTAAAATGGCCAGCAGTACAAACTTTGACGGATCAGACACTGGGTATGTGCGATGCCGTTGCTGTTCCATCGACATCCGCGACACCATATGCCAACGGTCGAAACACGAGAGGGTCTGTAGGCGCATGAGCAAGAAAACAGAACCTAAAGAGATGGTGTACACCTGCAAGGAGTGCTATTGTCTATTACCAATCAAACAGTATCCACATGGATGTCCTGTATTCGGTGATACTCTGACTGATATACAAAAAGCAAATATGACGCAGTTTGTTACCAAACTGACAACCACGCCTGTGCAGATCTGCGAAGACTGAGACCTATTTCAAAACACGGCCCTTTTCAGGGCCCACAAATAATTTGAAAGAGAACTCTTTATCTGTTCAAAAAATAAAATAATGTAATAAAGTTTTCACACACAACAATCCGCTTCACATATGCATACGCAAGCACACAAAAGTGGTTGATGGATGCTACTGGTCTAAATGACCATCTGTACGCTATTGTTCGTGGACGATTAATGCATTGCCATTTACTAGGAATGCATTTTGTTCATATTTTTGAAAAATTTATAATTAAATGACTGCCATTTTAAAGACATAAATACGATAGATAACACTATCTATATAATAGCATAGGAAAACTTACTGTGTACGTGTCTGATTTTTTTAAATTAAATGACTGGGGAACACATTTTGCTCATATTTTTGAAATTTTAATAATTAAATGACTTCCACTTTAAAGAATCGCCTTAAATACGTAAGATAAAATTATATATATATATATATGTATATATATATATATATATATATATATATATATATATATATATATATATATATATATATATATATATATATATATATATAAATATATACAACGTAGATCACTATAACCCATTTAGCAAAACGCTCTGATTTTTTTGAAAATTAAATGACTGGGAGATTGTTCATATTTAAAAAAATTTAATAATTAAATGATTGACGCCTTAATGACATAAATATGGTAGATAAAACTATCTATATAATATTATACAACATCGATCGTCAACGATGACCATTTCCACAACAATTTTGAAAATTTAATAATTAAATGACTGCCATTTTTTAAATGACTTAAACCAAGGAGCAGGTTAATGATGACTAAACCGCCAGCGGCTTACAATCAATTATTTTCTAAATATTCGTACAGAGATATTGCGCAAGACGTTGCCTCGGCGAATATGCTAGCATATACGGCAGCCATCCTCCTCATCCCTCGCGACACCTCTACGAGCGACCACCTGCATTTTCTTAAAGGACTGCCAGGCGAATAAAGGCGCGCTCATGAGCGGAGAACAATGCCGAGCAGAGGGTGGCTGAGATATTATTCCTCCCTCCTCCTTCGACCTCCGTTATCAGATCACCTCTCTCTTACCTAACATCGCCTAATAAGAAATTAAAATTTACACAGTCAAATCGTTTTCAAAATATTCAGCAACCAATCAATTTATTCAGCAACCACTCAAATTATCAAAATATTCAGCAACAAATTATCAAAATATTCGTACATCGTGCATACCTTGTAAACAAGTATGCTAGCATCGGCCTCATAATCACCCAGCAATATCAACTGAGGAGGAATGCTATATCATTCTGCCTCAACTGTCACAGGCAGTCAAATTATTTACAAAATATTCAACAGTTTTCCTGTATGGTATCGATGAAAATGAGCTATGGGGAATTCATCAGTGAAAGGGTTAACTTCTTTTTAACCCATGATAGAATGCATCACCGCCAAGTCTTGGTTACCATTACAACCGTACGTACCATTAATAGAAGATTATTTTTAATATTTTGTTGCTAAACTGTCTGGTAGCTGTTGCTAAGACAGTAACAGCTTACAGGCAGTCTCTAAATATTCTACAGTTTACTAATAACGTTAGCGACGAAACAGTCAAATTATTTTCAAAATATTCAACAGTTTTCCTGTATGGTATTGATGAAAATGAGATATGGGGAATTCATCGGTGAAGGGGTTAACATTTTTAACCCATTATACAATCCAATGATACATCACCACCAAGTCTTGGTTAAAATTCCAACCGAACATACCATTAATACAAGATTTAAAAAATATTTTGTTGCTAATCTGTCTGGTAGCTGTTGCTAAGACAGTAACAGCTTACAGGCAGTCTCTAAATATTCTACAGTTTACTAATAACGTTAGCGATGAAACAGTCAAATTATTTTCAAACATTAATACCGTAATTCCTCATACATCCTCAACCTCTTACAAACTCCATTATCAGACCACCTCTTAAACTCTATTATTTTACATTACTCTCTTAGTATTTTTACAACGGTAGATAACCATGGAGGGTGGTGCGCCGCCACTACATTTAAACGCAAAATACACAACTTTTAAACTTTTAAGGGTTAACTAATTCAAAATAATAGATCATTGTTATCGAGAAAACGTGGCGTTATAGTCGTCATTGTTCTCTAGAATGCGTGTCGTTATAGTCGCCATTGTTCTCAACATTCCATTCCACAAGATTTTCCTTTGATCTCCTGAAAAACCCATTGTTCTCGAAGACCCCCTGCTGGGAAGAACAATAACGACCCGCCCCACCCTATACTACTTGTGCCGCTTGAATAGTTTACGCATATATACACAACATATGTATAGTTTTAAATAAGCCTACTAACATATGGAGGTTAGAGATAAATTTAACGTCACAGTTAATACGTCAATGTGCTCTTTATAGACGAGGCAAATGGACCAATCAATAGACATTTCCCACATTGACGTATTTTAGGAAAATACCTTCCCACAATGCATTGCTCTCTTCTGGTTGGTAACTCGCCTGGTGACGCGCAGACAGTATTACTTTACCATTAGGATCAGATACAAGGCACTTTAAGCAGTTTATAGGAAGAACCAAGTTCATAATATTGTTTAAGCTATACGTAATTGGAAAGCTAAGACAACTTTCTATACATTTCTGTATTAGTTTTTAAATTTTTGTAAAATGTTATCCACTTAATTAATTGTAAGTTTAAAATTCACTCTGTCGTCCACTTGATTTAATGAACCTAGGTATAATGGTGTATTTTATACATGCAAATAATTCAGTGATAAATTTTACAAAATACTAATAATAAACAATATTAGGCAATTAGATGCGCTTTCAGAAGATGTATTTACTTCAATAATATTTTTGTTTTTCAAAGGAACGGTTTAAACTGATGTGTATTTTAGTGCAGTTAGTAAGTGGGTCATCTGCTTGTTGTTAGTAGGGGTGCGCTGCGCGTTGATTTATGGGAATCCGGCCGTAATGACGTCATTGTGGGAATGAACCAATTATAAAACAGTATGGCCTATCTATTTGATATCTGCTTCATCTGAGTAATAAGACTCTGAGATTTTATCGCCAACCGCTTCGCTGATGCGTAGAGCTAGGGCCAATGGAGGGATTTGGTCTGCCAGTCGCGTATCTGACGTCATAATCAAATTATACCACTTGTTATCTTTAGACGACACAATCATAACGATGTAGGTCTGTCGCTCACGTGGCAACCGATTGAATGGACCATTCCTGTTTATCCATTAATCATGTGGCGTCATAATCAACTACGTGACGTGTAGGATGGCGTCATAATCAATTACGTCATGAATGACTTAAATAAGTTCGTCACGAACGCTTAATTGATGAAGCGCTTAGAATTGTTGTACGAATTGAATGTAAAAAACATGTTGTTGAATATTTTGAAACTAATGTGCCTGGCCGCTGTTGCTGCCATAGGCAGCGCCAACACCTAGTCAAATTAGTTTCAAAATTTTCAACACCTTACCTGTATATTTTTCTGGAAATTGATAGTCATGAAGCGCGGGTGGAGGTCAGCTAGAAATTGGTGGAGCGTAGCTAAAGCTGGATTCCTCCATTGTATGTGAATTTACAATATAATAAACATACTGTCGAATATTTTGAAGCTAGTTTGACTATGAGCTGTTATTTCTATGGACCGAAACAGTTTCGAGTCAAATTGGTTTCAAAGTATTCAGCAGCTTATCTGTATGATTACCTCGAAATTGAGTTCCTGGGATTTTGTGGTTTGGAGTGTCTGAGTCTATGGAAAAGTGCGTACCAAGTGGACGGAGACTAGCTAGAAATGGGAGGAGACAAACTAGAAATAGGCGGAGAATAGCTAGAAATTGGCGGAGATCAGCTAGAAATGAACCGATATTAACTAGAAATTGACGGAGATTAACGAAAAATGGACGGAGTTTAGTTAGCAATGGGCGGAGACTAGCGAGAAATGGGCGGGGACTAGCTAGAAATGGGTGGGGTGGGTGGGAGACTAACTAGAAATGGGCGGAGATTAGCTAGAAATTGGCGGAGATTAGCAAGAAATGGGCAGAGATTAACTAGAAATGGGCGGAGACTGGCAGAAATAGGTGGGGGGGGGGATGGGAGACTAGTTTGAAATGGGCGGAGTCTAGTTAGAAATTGGCGGAAATTAGCTAGAAATGGGCGGAGATTAGCTAGAAGGGGACCAGCTATTCTAGACCGGCCTTAGAATTAATTATAAGGGTTATAATTGTCATATTTACTTTCTCGAAAGTTCTAGTGTCACATTAAAGAATGTTCATACGCCATTCCTTTATATCTTTCAGGCGTATTGCGAGGTACTATTAGACATATCATTGACGTGTCCAAGTATTGCGTAGATGATTTGGAAGGAAGTGACATTTCATATCACTATTATCAACCGAGTCGTAAATTATCACATTGCGCGAGCTTTAGCTAGTCATTCAAGAAGCTAACGTAGACAAATGAGTAGCGTCATGTGAACTATTTTCTCAGGAATTAGGCTACAATATATTCAAGAGTACTGGGCGTGGGAGGGACTACTTGGATAGTGAATCTAGATTTAGAATGTTCATAAGTATACGATCTATTAAACGTTTCAGAATCAGTATGGGCAAAGTTGTCTATAAATGGAAAAGACCACTACATCCGCAGTGGCTATAGATAATGAGATGCACTGTCAGGTCACATTAACCTACTAAGAAATCACCTTCTCATGATCAAAGCAAACCGCTTACCAAATATTCACATTCTTGGAAACGTTGATTACAAGAAAATTGATTGAAAAACAAAACTAAGCACATAATTTGGTGCAATAAGACTGGCAGGATACGCTATATTCTCAGGACAGATAATGGAACAGTTCAAGAATGTCCACTAGATAATCTTATATCTGATACATAATCACAGCAGAGGTTGTAAATTTTCCATCCGGCGACGGAGGTATGAAAGTTAGACGTAACCCATTAACAGGGAGGGTTACTTATATAATAACATTGCATGTACATTCATTGGCACATGGTGCGGGGTGCGTCGCACAGCTCTTGCCGTGCACCGGACAAAGTTCACCCAGACTGGTCGAAAGCTGGTCGGTTCCCTCTGTGACAAGAAGCAGCTGATGTACACACTGACACTCAAGTGGTATATAACCCATGGCCTGGAGATCACTGCTGGATACCTCATAAACTATGAGGCCAAGTGCCCATTTGAGTGGTTCGTGGAGAATGTTATGGAGGCCCGCCGCTCGGGAGATGTAGATAAGAGCAAAGCGCTCTTGGCAGATCTCTTCAAACTCCTCGGCAACAGTGCCTACCAAAAGCTCATCGAGGCCCTAGAATGTCATAGCAACACCAGCTTTATGAAGGATGAACGCATGGTAGACAAGGGCCTGCGTAGTGCATGGTTCGAAGATCTCGAGGAGATCGGTGAGTCATACGAGCTCCAGAGTCGCAAGCCGAGAATCACAAATCGAAGGCCCTTCCAGGTGGGTATAGCCGTTTATGAGCTCACGAAGCTGCGAATGCTGGAGTTCTACTACGACTTCCTCGATCGCTATGTAGCTCGTGACAGCGTTGAGTACCTGCAGATGGACACTGACTCCGCGTATATCACTATAGCAGGCTCCAACCTCGATGACGTCATTCGCACTGAGATGCGAGCAGAGTACACGGCTTATAAGCGGGACTGGCTAGCTTGGGACAAATGGTCTGGATGGACTCCGGGACTGTTCAAGCTCGAGTTCGAAGGTTCTTGCTCCAAATGCTACTACGTGGAGAGCGCAGCTGCAAGTAAGTGCTCGGCTAAGGGAATGTCAAAGCGGCAGAATGAGGCCTCTTGGCAGAGATTCTACAGCGCCCTACATGGTGGGGTGGACAGGGCATGCGCAACCAGGGTATGGTGATGTATGCGCAGGAAAAACTCAGACCCCGCTTACTATGATAAGTGCCATGTGCTGCCAGATTGGGTCCATACCGAGACCATCGAGTATCATGTTAGCACCCTAGGGGTGGTATCTGTGTGTCTTCAGGGACTAGCTGAAGCTCCTCTACAACAAATGGTCGCCTAGGCACTCCGTGCTGGCGTGCCAGGTAGTACAGTGTAGGCTCCACATACCTGTCAAGCCTGTGAACATCTATCGACAATTAGGATCTGTTGCACGCCATCAACCACCTTCCAGCTCACCAGGCTCATACAGGTACTGAACCAGAGTATCAGCTGGTAGGCACTCCTCTCCCTTGTTTGCTCCTCTAGAGCTGTGACCACAGATTGTCTGATAGCCTCTACCGGCTTCTTCACTATTAGCCTAGTAACCTCGGCATTGGATCTCTCCACCACAGCAGGCAGCCCTCTCACCCATACTCTAGAACGTTCACTCGGCGCGGCCATTTCCTGGGTGTATTGGTGTGGAAACAGTCTCTCTACCGGCGTCCGATTCCACTGCTCAACGATAGCCTGGGCACGGTGATGCCCTACCTCACCTCGCCTAACTGCCACACCGTGTTTCCGCATGAGGGCTGCAGTCTCCCCTCTGAACTCCTTACTCTCATCCACCTGCAACAATTTCGGCCACTGGAGGGGATTTTCCGAAGCCTCGTAGACACCCTGGAATGCCTGGGCCACCTGGCCAGCTGACTTGTCTGTGAGCGGTACTGCTGCCTTGTACCTGCTGGCGACATCGGCGATGGTGAGGGCATACTTGTCGGTCTTACGACCAACTGAGTCGTGTGGAAGGAATAGAACTTCTGCCTGGTGAACTCTGTTCTTCAGGACAGTTTCCTCGAAATGGGCATGTCTAATGTGCCATGGACGAGGTCTGTATATCTGCCACATCGCCTGGCAGATGGGCCACTGGCTAACTGTCTCCAATGTGAAGTTGTGGCCCTTGCGACGTGCAGCCTCGAGTACTTGAGGGAACTCACAGTAATATCCACCAGGCTGATAGCGGAGTTCCTCAAGAAAGACGGTTGATAAACTCCCGTTTTTCATGACCGACGTCCACTCCCATCCTGTTACGCATGGCCTGGATGAACTCTAAACAGACGAACAGATGGCCATCATTCATTCGACCATCAATGAAGACCTCCTCAAACACCTCTGTACACTGGCATCTAATCTCTGCTGGATCCTCACTGAACAGTAGTTTATCGACCACCCCTCGGAAGTTAAGGGACTTGACCAGGTCGTACATAGACGCCATCCTTATATAGTACAGCTTAAATGTTCGGCAGCCGAGATGGCTGTGAGCGCTATGGCAATGTACGGTAGCCAAGGGCCTGCGACTCTGAAGAACGTACCTACTCCTGAGGCGATGGCTGGTATCGCTTCAGAAATCTTCTCCACCCCATGGAGAGAATTGTTGGCAATCTTGCCGACCATCTCGCCAAGCCTTCGTTGTGAACAGAGCGATCAGAGCCCCAACTGCTGCCAATGGACTGATAGAACCATTTATCTAAGCGCGATAGATTCCTTTTGCTCTGTGTATTAGCTTGAGGGATTCAGGCGCAGTCTCCGCTACATCATCATACGCGGGCTCTGCTACATCGTAGTCGTCTGCATCATAATCATGCTCCTCATCATAGTCCTACTCATAGTCCTCGTCATCTATATCCTCGACTGGATCAGCCTCTGGTTCATACATCACACTGGGTATCTGCTGCTGAGGCAGTTATATAGTAGCTTTAAACTGTAGTCTATAGCATGGCCTCCGCAATCTTGAATGTGGGCGTGTTTGCCTTAGCGAACTGGGGACCCAGCTTCGCTGACAAAAATGTGGCAGAGGTCGAGCATGAGCGTCATAACCAGGCGATGGAGAAGCTGTCTAAGGAAAAGTTTGAGTACAGAAAATCACTCGAGCATATGCGCCAGAGGGAGGCACGCCGATGACAACTCCGAGCTCAGGCCAACCAGAGCCTTAAATGTGCAGGAAGCCATGACTATCCTGTGGTCTTAAACCGCAAACCAAAGAACCCTGACTTCTTCACCTCTGGTAGCCGGAGGCTGGTGGTAGCAGCTGTTTGGCCGTTGACAGTGATATGGCTCAGGACGCGGGTGCCTATCTTGAGATTCTCTCCATCCTGTCGGAATGAGCTGAGTGGTTTTAGGAGATCCTTAACCAGGTCCTGTGCATAGGACTCAGCCATAACCTTGATGGATCCAGCCTCATCGACTCCAAGCATACCTCGCATCGTCACCCTCTCCGTGATGCCCATCCCCTTGTATACAGTCTTGGCCTTGTTAAATGGCCGATTGTCCTACCGTATCAGTGTTCCCGATGAGATCTTGGGCTGGGATGGTACCTCGGATCTCCCACAGATCTCCCTTCTCATCGAAGTCTAGGAAGGAGATAGGGCCAACAGTGTCCTCTGAACCGAACCGTGCCTCGCCCAAGTGAGCAAGATCGCCTAGCTCCTTGCTTTCTAGGTCTGTGAGTGACAGAGTCATAGTCATATACAGACGGCTTAAACCTACTAGTCATACCCCCAGTGAAATAGTTGGGCATAGGAGGACCACGCAGTCGACCAAGGGAATAGGTAGCAGTGCTCAGGGTACTGGCCCTCTCTGCAGGGGAACGCCTTGTGGGCGGTCCACCATTCCCGGGCATTGGCGATCCTCAGTCCGTGTGCTCGACTATGGGCTACACACCACTCTCCGGCATGCCATGCCTCATATGCTACAGGGGTCTCGTGATCCATCTCTCAATATTCAGAGGAGTTAAACGTAGGTGACGATGATCTCAGCCATTGCACTCGTTGCTAGCCCTAGGACCGCAGCCTCCATTAGTGTAACACGTTCACCCATGATCTTGGCGGAAGCAGTGTAGGAGGCACCACTGAGGGCGATCTTTGGGATGGGGTGAGTTATTCCGAGACAATGCCCGGCCACCCCACTCACCACTGTAGCGAGGACAGCTGCAGTGGCGGCAGGAAGAACCTCATTTCCCATTGTCATCTTCAACACGGCCACATTCGCCGCCACGTTACTGGCGACATGGACTGCCAGAGGTTTTGCTTTGGTCAGTAACTTCTGTGTCTTGGTTCACAGCGGGTTCTCCACCTTCTGAAGACTCACCTGGCTCTCGGGCAGTTGCTTCACAATCTGTACCGTTGACGGCATTGTTTAAGCACTGAGTATACAACACAGTTAAACATATGTGTCCCCTGTCGAGAGAGCTAATAAGATCTTCCCAGTCTGCGTCTGCCAGGTGACCGGGTTGCCACTCAGGAATATTCATCTCTCTTTTGAGACATCTTAAACATGTCCGGGCTCATGCTATGTGAGAAGTACTATGATGTCTTCCGGAGGGAGTTGAAGGACTACAAGAAGAAGACACCAGATGAGCTCGCTCAGCTCTCTGGTGCTGAGCTGACAGAGGAGCCGACAGATGTGAAGCTCTATCTAGGATTTGGCAAGTGACAGATCTGCTTCCTCGAATAACTTATCATGGGCAGGAGTATCGTCAAGCAGCTCCTGCGAGCTGAAGGTTTGTACAAGGATCGGGAGTATCTATCAGATGTGTTCCAGCAGTTGCAGATCGCCATGACCTCACCAGACTCAGAGCTGAACAAGACTCTGCAATACTACAAGCCGGAAAAAAGCATGCGCTGCCGAACCCTCCAGCCCTTGGATGTGCATGTGCAGCAGGTATAGGGGCTGTATGGCATGCCAAGCTGGTTCAGTGTCTCACCGTGGTCCCCCACTGCTACTGTAGAGAGTCAGGATAGTCTTATAGCTGATTTGCTAGCGGCGGAGTAGGCTGATCCCGAGTGCCATGATAGCTAGGCCTGACACCACACGTAGAGCTACCACGGGAAGCGGTGTCATGTTTGCTGGCTGCAGTGTCGGGGCGCCTGGAGCTGCCGTGTCGACTGGCTGCAGTGTCAGGGTCGGAACGACTGTATGGCTCGTACTACGCGTAGGTGCGTTGATGGCAGTGTTGAAGCCGAAGTGGACACCGGGGGAACTCCCCTTGACTATCATGTTGTTATAGCCCCTGACTTGGAGGTTCTCGATGTTCACGATCATGTTGCTCGGAATCAACCGTAGGTGTGGCGAAATATCAAAGTCAAGTTTGCGACGGGCCTTCTGCAACCCCTGCTGGAACTTAGCAATAAGACTACTGGGGTCTGCCACTATGATCATATCCTCAACGAGACTGATGAACATGGCCTGGACCTCTGCACCGCTGACACCATCTATGGAATGATGCAGCTTGGTCTATGCTCTAAGGAGGCAGTAGCACTGTGCTTCCAGGGACTGGTTGATGTGAACGAGCCATGCTGGTGTGAGGCCTGAGGTGGTGTGTTGGACAAAGTACTTCCACACATCTGGATAGTCCTGCCACAAGCCAGTGATGTGCATATTTTGCAGCAGCGCTCCTGGGTCGAAGTCTGGATCGAACAAGAATGTCGCTGACTTCCGATGGCCTACTCGTCGGGGGGATCGATAGGGGAATCCTGAGTAGTCACGTCTCGGGTCACCATACATAACCCCTAGACCGCTGTTGTCACCACCATGCCACAGATAGTCTGGGTGAGCGCTAAATCTCTCTGTAGTCTGCTGGCCGCTGAGACGCTATGACTGTTGAGCTGTGGGTCGAAGGCTTTTGTATCAGGGAGGCTTGCACCCAGCTAATGGAGGATTCGTCGCACCGTGAGGTTCATGTGGAATGCGGCAATGTTCAGCTGCTGATTCCAGTATGAGAGGCTTGGAGCAGCCATCCAAGTATGAGCTTGCTTCCCATCCTTGATGGTGATCGGGTCATTGGTCAGCAGTCGTGGGTTGATGGAGAAGCTGGTTCGGGACCGTCCATCCACTGTGATGAAGAACGGTGTTAGCTCTGGTATATCATCCAGTAGACCTGTCAGGCCAGTCAAGGGTGTACCCAGGAGGGGCGGTTGGCTCCGGATGACTGTCGTGAGGTTCAGTGGGAAGGCTATCTATACTGGTGTTCTTAAAGCTACCGTACAGACAGCACACTATTTGTAGTCGTGTCGACTCCAGAGACCAGTGAGGCGACCTCGCCGTAACATCTCTTTTTTTACTCCTCCATATCAACCCGCCCGCTGGAGCCTTTGAGGTATTGCTGTCGAACTTTAGGTTTATCCATGCGGTACAGGGCTTGGACCTTCAATATATGGTGGTACTCTTCATCGGTGACCTGGCCATCCTCGAGAGACTCGTCGATAGTCCATAGCATACTCTGTGCCAGTGCCACATACTTAGCATGCTTCTCCAGCCTCCTTGTGATCTGCCGCTAACCCACCCCAAGCCTGTGGCCACGACAGTGCTGGCTAGTGTCACGCCACCCAGCGGGATGGCGACGATGGCCCCCACCCCTGTAGCGAGACTGGCCACAACTGCCATCCCAGCACTGGCTCCAATCACATTCGCAGCAGTGAATGTACGAACGAGGACGTTGTTGGCTGTTTTATATTGCCTGCGCCTTCTGCTGTACTTTTCTGCCTCATGGCCGAGATTCTGTCTGATGGTATCTATCTGCTGGAGTCGCCAGCCATGGATGGTACCACCCTCGTCAGCCATCAGCGAGGGGATATTCTGGTTGCTTCCGCCACTCTGATTTTGCCATAGTATACCTGGAGATTAAACCTGCATCACCTGCAGAATCTGCTCATGAGTCCTAGAAGGGTACATTTTGGAGAGCCTGGTGAACTGTGCCAGCTTGCTGGTTTCGAGACAGATGTCTCTTAGACAGAGGCATCCAGCACTATGTCGGGTGCCAGTAGCTTTCTGAGACATGACATCTGGAACTTCACCTTATCACCAAGATAGTAGGTCCGCCGCTGGATGGCTTTCTTGGTCTTACACTTCTGTGCCATCTCCTCTTTCCACTGCATGACATCTGGCTCATCCTCATCTGAGAAGATACATGGCTCATCCTCGTCTGTGAAGACATCTGGCTCATCATCGTCTGTCAAGCCTCCTGCGTCCCGCTTACTCGCCTCCAGGAGGGCCTGCCAGTATCGGAGATTTTCACTGTTCCTTCGCCTCCTTGCAAGGCTCGCATTCTGTTGATACCAGTTCTCCCGCTGTAGTCGCTCTCCTTCGTGTTGCAGTGCGAGCCTCTGTTCGTTTAAGGCCTTTATCTGTGCAGGGGTCATGAAGGGGCGAACCTCTTTCTTCATCATCTCGGCCAAGGTCAGACAATACTGGTATGATATCATGTTGTCGTCAGGTCAATGAGTAATAAGAATGTAAACTCTAAATGGGTGTCCGATATCCCATCCGTGCTGGCATATATGTTAATGTAGGGGCTGTCAAACAGGTGATTTACAGGTGTGAACAGGCTAGGACTGATAGCTTTCCATAGGTTGCTGTTGGCACCTGGGAGATACTCTATCATGTCCTGGCCGACTTCTACTAGTGAGCTGCTGTGTGCACTTCCCGGAGGTTGTTGTAGCACATCGGCGTGTATGTATGCTGTTTGGCCCCTGCTGCGGAACCTCGAAGAGGACCCATTCTACATGGTACTGTACCACCCGTCTCCCCTCTAGAGAGGGTGAGATTACGTTCTCACCACTGGAGAGCAGCAGTCGGATAATCGGCATGATTATATCTCCTGTTTAAACCCTTCTATAGTGTGCTATGGAGCCCATATTTGCTCACTCGACTGGTCATGCTGACGAAGCAAGCTCAAAGGCATACTCCCTCCACCCCATTGGTGGTGATGGGGTGGAGCTGCTCACAGACATCAAGGATGTGATGAAGGAGCGCCTGGGTCGCAACATAGATGGCCACAAGATCGTGTTTCGGTACAATTTACCAAAGAGGAAGTACATCCTCGAGCCGCTGATTGAGCTCTCGGATACAGAGGTGGCAGACATCAACACCCTAAATAACGACCTCAGCCTTCATCTGGTCAAACCCTATTCGAGTGGTGCCCCGCCGATGGCCCGTGATGGCCTGCTATTGACCATGGAAAAAACCCTGCAGTTCATATTTGAGAAGAATGAATTGTGGTACTGCCCTGGACCTGGGGGTGACTGGCAAACATGGTTGCCCCTATATAAGCCTCCCGCAGGCATTGACATAGAGGTTACTCCCCTCTCCACTGTTGTGAAAAAGGATGGGACAGTTCGAAAGCTCTACAATCGGGGATCATCCTTCCTCACCTACATAGGTGAAGGTGTCTCCCTGACGAGGGTAGGTCACCGGATCGGGGTTACAGGTGGAAAGCTCCTCCTGCGTCCTCCACTCGATGGCCCAGAAGAAGCTGTTAACCTCCAGGAGGGCACCTTATGGGTAGATGGTGTGCCACATGTCTCTAAAGTCAAGGGTGCTGTTAAACTACTTCAGCGAGTCGGACTCACTAGCCCGCAAATGACTCATATGGTCCTAGAGCTACGTTTCTTAGCCAGCGGCAGAGTGAAGCAGCTAGCCCCTGCCCCTGAGGGGATGAAGATTACTATCGATCCGGATGGAACAGGGCTCGATCTGGCACAACTATTTCTCGAGGGGTTCACTCTGTTCAGTTTAACTCTTCATATATAGCCATGATTCTCATCATACTGCTCGTGCTGGCGTCTACAGCAGTGGCACAGGGCACTGAGACTGCAATGATATTGGATGCCAAGTGGGCCCACTTCCGAGATGACCCCCAGTACAATCCTTTGGTCGACCCCTTGCGGAGAAACATTTACGACCGCTTTCACCCACGTAAAGAGATCAAGTCTGTCTGCCACTTCTATGGGGTGGAGAGGGTAGGCCGTGGTTGTCTGCTGGAGACCCCTGCTCAGCACCAGATTCTCTGCGTAACATGTGAACATGCCAGAGTCTGCCATGGTTCAAATGCTAATCACTTTAGCCTCCTTCCAGGTGGACGTTGTCAAGGTAGATTGAAGCCCCTATGGGTGGTTCCATCATGCCGATGCGACTCTGGCAGAGACTACGTGTTTGTCTGAGCCTACACAGAATAGAGAGAGAGGCCGGCCCTGTGGTTGATGGCGATCAGTGGTGTATATCACTGTGGAGGCATGTCTCTAAATGGGCGTTAAGACCCTGGTAGTAGTAGTAGTGTGATACTACCTCCCTGGCAGCCGTTCGGCGATCCGTGGTGGGCCCCGCAACCTATGTTCCAGGGATTAAGGGGGCAGTGGGGGCCACGGATCGCCGAACGGCGGTCAGTTGAGGGAGGTGGTATCATTTTAATTCCGACACTACTACTCGTACTGTAATCCTCGCCTCCTTCCTGTCTTGATAGGTCCCTGGAACGACGAGAACGGTGCAGAAATTACGGGTACCGTCTCGGTACACTATAAGTACTTACTCGCTCCCAATATCGACACATGTTGTCAGGGAAGCTCTATGTGCGCGCATGCGCTTTTATGGACTTTTAACGAAAACCTCTCCTATAGGGCTTATATATGCATACTGTCATACGCAGGGGTGCGCTTAGAGCGAATCCGAGACGGCCGTTCAATACCCAGCTTACCTGGGACGGTCGGTACCCGTCCGGTCGATCCGCGCTACACTTAACAAAGATATATATCCAGTTGTTCGACACGCAATGAATAAACAAACGATAAATCTGATGATTGAACAAATAATTTATCAATTACTCTACTACACACATACATTAATGAATGTAACAGGAATACATATTATTGGTAGTCAGTAAGCTTCTAGATTTTAACAACTATTGCTGGCATAATCAGGGATAAAAGTTGTATTGGCCTACCTCATTTATGCTGCTTACAAAGAAGTTAAAAGTCGTGTGCGTTTATTTGGGTAAAACGTTCACGAAAACACATGTATACTTGCCACACATTTTCCGGAGAAAAAATATTACATACAATAGTTGTACCCACACATCCTTGACCCCACCCCATAAAACCGATATGCGCTTCAAACCGGTTTGAAAGTTGACATCGTCACCGGTTTGATATTATGCCATACCGACCAGACTTATTTGCACCCTGTTCAAGAGTGAAAACGTTGCAAAACGTTTTGCTAAATCTGTGACAATCGGCGATTTTAATATTCATTAATTCAATTACATAGAGCAATTCACCTTTCCAGAGTACCCACCCATCATATGACGTCATAATGAACTGCGTGGTGTGTACAATGACATCATAATGAATGACGTCATGAATGACTTCGATAAGTACGTCACGAACGCATATTTGATGACGGTCTATGGGTTGTTGTACAAATTGTTTGCTTTTACTATTTAATAAATATTCTGTTGAATATTTTGAAATTAATTTGACTGGGCGCCCAGTCTAATTAGTTACGAAATATTCACAGCTTCCCTGTATAGTTTTCAGGAAATTGATAGCTAGGGCATTCGGGGATCGATCAATCCAAACACGGCGAGGTGTGGGTGGAGCTTAGCAAGTGATGGGCGGGGCATAGCTAAAAATGGAAAAGTCAATTTCGACCCTATTAACATAGAATTATCTGATACATTGTGATGATAACAAACATATTTTGTGTTTATAAATAAATGTTAAATTATATTTATGCCGTTGGAATTTGTAATAGACAAGCTATAGTTTATATTGATTACTTGTATGCATTTCTGCATGCTCACATACGCAAACACTGGAAGAGACAATTCGTGCGCTCGCGCGAGGCCAGAAAATTGCAAACCACACACTGTTGCACTTATCCAAAAGTTATTTTCCTGACAAAAAATCACGACAAGTTGGTTGCCCTGCGATTTACTTATGAACACTAAATATATTTCTTATCATCACAATGCATAAATCATATGGCTGCTCAGACTAATTGCATCGACTTGAATAGGGTCCAAATTGTACTCTATACAAGTGCACATATTGATGCAAGGCATCAATGGTAAATAGCGTGCCCGGAGCGTATTATAATTCTGAGAATAAACTCAACTGTTTCCTGAAAAAATGATGTTATATAAAGGCATACAAGCCACTTATGGCAAAAATATACGCGGACAATAAACACAAAAGAAGGAATATTTCTTGCAAAAAGATATGGGTAGTAGTAACTCCAGGCCAAACTCCTTAACAGAGAGAGGAACAGACAAAATTAAGAGCAGCCAGTGATGAGAAAATTGCACTACTGCATCAACAGAGCGTAACAGATCATTAGGTATCAACAACTTGTAAAGATAAAGAAATCAACAGAACTGGCAACCCAGTCAGTAGAAAATCGGCGCAAGAAGCAGTACACACCCTGACACCCATTCAAACATATTAAAGAAAAACTGAAGAGTATTTTAAACCTAAATCTTGATACCTTCCTAAACAGACGTGAAGAGCTTATTACCTGGAAATATATTGATGAAATATACACTGCAATGCTAGTGAAATGCAGAAAGCAAGTATATTTTTGATGCAATACAGGACCACGATCTGTAATGACAGAAAACCTTTTCAACAAAGTTAAGTGGCCAGGATAGAACCAATACCGTGAACCTAGTTTTCTCCAACGAAAATGATATAGTAGAAAACATTCTGACAAGACCCAGTGGGAAACAGCCACAATCATGATCTGTTTCATTTAGCTATCATATCTATTAAACGATATCTTTACTGGAAACAGTGACAAACTATTATATCAAATATTTTTGCTCGACAAAAAAGCCAAAATCGGTCTCAACCGTTGTAATGATGACGATCTTGTTGACCATATGTGCACATGTTAGGGTATTAGCCTGATAAGTCAGGTTCTACCAGTACACGCGGCTAATAATATGGGATATGTAGAAATATTTTCACATTACTATAATAAATATTTGGTGGTAGAATTATTACAATATTTCGTACAGCACGAGAACATAGTGAGTTCTACATGGCCGTATGTTCGAAAACTGGCTACAAGGCATGTATTGATATTCTGGTACTGAATATAGTACATTATTGGAATTTGACAATGGTGTGCCACTACTAAATTGCATATGACGAAAGTACTCTATACTAAACATTTCTTAAACCTTTGATACTTTATTAGCGTATTCATATACGTATCTAACCATATGGGAGAACTTCTGGGGTCGAACCTATTGCAAACAGTGTGGTACAGAAAATCGTTGATCGGAGAGAATTTGCGCCAATTTTCGGTATAGAATTGTGTACTATGAAATTACGTTCCTGTGGAATTTTTTAAAATTCGGAATACAACTAGCATATTTCCTATAAGTATTTGTGGGTGAAATTCTGGAGGTGAACGTATTGCAAAGAAAACCATGAATTGTCCTAAGTTTGAGCTTATTTACGCTATGAAATTTTTAAATCTCACTACGTCGTAAGCTTATGCCTATGCCTATCTAAACATATGCGTGATATTCTGGGCCGAACCCATTATGAGCGATATGTCAGGACATATCGACACCTATCTGAATGTGGTGAATGTGAACCAACCATATTACAATGGGGGCCATATGGCGAATATGTAACTACATATTACCAAATTAATTGATGGTAGAATCGTGCAAAAGCAGTAGTACATATTCAGTTATATAGAGCTATATGTAACAAAAGATTACAAACCGAGAACTGAGATTCTAATACTGAATATAGTAAATTGTTGGCATTTGACAACTGTCCATGGCTACTAAATTGAATATTACGAAATTACTACGTGGTAAAAATCTCAGGATTCATTAGCGTATTCATATCCCTATCTAACCATATGGGTGAAATTATGTAGCCACACATATTGCAGACGGTAGGGTATTGAAAACCACAGATCTGCCAACATTGGAACAAATTTATGCGATGAAATCGCATACTATGAAAATACTTCACGTTCGAATACATTTAAATTCCCAATGTAACTAGCATATTCAAACTCTATACGTCTATGTGAGCGAAGTTCTGGAACCGACCATATTACGGAAAGTAGGGCACCGAAAACCATGAATACATCATCATTTAAGCTAAATTTTGCGAATTAAAATTACTTCATCTAGAATTTATTAGATTTGGAATATAACTAGCATATTAAAGCTCAAGTCCATGTGGGGTAAATTATGGGGATGAACATACTACAGACAATAGGGCACTGAAAACTGTGGTGGTTTATTAATACAATGAACCTTTCCAGTTTAGCTATGCCCTGCCCATCTCTAGCTAAACTCCACCCATACCACTCTCAAGTTTGGATCGATGGATTTCTGAACTACTAGACGATAAATTTCAAGAAAACTATACAGGTAAGCCGTGGGATATTTTGACACAACATTGAATGGGTCCTGTTGCTGCCTATGGCAACAACAGCGGCCAGTCAAATTACTTTCAAAATATTCAACAGCATTTCTATTAAATAAGAAAAACATACAATTCGTACAACGTGTCAGATTATTAAGCATTTAAGATGGAGTAAGTCGAGTCAGTCATGACGTCATTATTATGACGTTATCCTACGCGTCACTTAATTAATTACGACGTCATATGACGTAATATGATGGATAGACAACCTGAAAAGGCCCATTAGCAAGTGGTATTAATTACCCTCGCTCCGTCAGAGGATGAGTGTATTGTATTCGGGTCTATGTGCGTTCGGGGTGGCAAGGGTCTACAATCTATGATTGGCCTTGTTAAAATATGTGACCTATAAATACGGGTGCTCTCTTAATACAAGTGGTCCATATTGTGTGGATCACGCGTTAACAAGTGGTATTAGCCCTGTAATGCTCAATTTACTCATACCAATTTCAATAGAGGGATCCATTTCTAGGTATGCCATGCCTATTTCTAGCTAAGCTCCACCCCTTTTTTGCGTGCTGGAATCGATGTCTATATATACGCTGAATAATGAATTCCCAGACTTCCAATTTCAAGGTAACTATACAGGTAAGCTGATGACTATTTTGAAACTAATTTGACTGGGTCCAACGAAAACCATGAATCGGCCTAAATTTGAGCTTAAATTATTTCAGGGTAGATAGTTTTAAATCTCACTACTCCGTACGCGTATGCCTATACCTATCTAAACATATGGGTGACATTCTGGGGCCGAACCCATTATGAGCGATATGCCAGGACATACCGACACCTATCTGAATGTGGTGAATGTGACCCAACCATATTATAATGGGGCCATATGGCGAATATGTAACTACATATTACCAAATTACTTGATGGTAGAATCGTGCAAAAGCAGTAGTACATATTCAGTTATATACAGCTATATGTAAAAAAATTATTACAAATCGAGAACTGACATTCTGATACCGAATATAGTAAATTGTTGGCATTTGACAACTGTCCGTGGCTACTAAATTGAATATTACGAAATTACTACGTGATAGAAAACTCAAGATTCATTAGCATGTCCATATCGCTATCTAACCATATCGGTGAAATTATGTGGCCAAACCTATTGTGACAGGTAATAGTAGCGCATTGAAAACCCGCAGATCTGCCAAAATTGAAACGAATTTACGCGATGAAATCGTATACTACGAAATTACTTCACGGTCGAATTTTTTTTAATTCCCAATATAACTATCGTATTCAAATCCCTCTACGTCTATGTGAGCGAATTTCTGGAGCCGACCATATTACATACATACAGTAGGGCACATAAAAGCACGAAAACCCCAACATCTAAGCCAATTTTTGCCTGATAAAATTATTTCATCTAGAATTTGTTAGATTCGGAATATACCTAGTATATTAAGGCTCAAGTCTATGTAGGTGAAATTATGGGGCTAAACATACTACAGACAAAAGGGCACTGAAAACTGTGAATCACCGGAGATTTAGCAAATTTTCGGTATGAAATTGTGCACTACGAAATTACTTCATGGTAAAAAATTTTTTTAACCTCAATCCATTACTTCACTAGCGTATTGATATACCTATCTAACTACATGGTTGAAATTCTGTGGCCGAATTTCCTGTAGACGTTCTTAACTTAGCACATGCATAGGCCTACACTTTCTGTATTCAACAATCTGCTACAATATTATTGACAGGAGTTTTGACTGGAAATTTGGAACATTGGTAGTCTATCAATACTGCTACATAATTGCATTGGCCCTTCATGGATTTATTCCCACGGATGGATTAAAGACAAAAGGATACTACTGATAATCACACATACATTATTCATTCGTATCCCGCGAGTTCTCTTTCGATACGAGATCGAGAAATGTATCTCTTATGTAGGGGCCTATTGAGTAGCCATTGGCGTAGCGATTTCACGATCCACAGTGTTGCTTCTACAGTCTGCTACGGAGATAGACTGGGTCCTGGTCTGTCTGGTATCCGAAGTCGAGTCTGTGTAACAGTCTAGTCGTTGTGATAACGTAAGAAGATGACCGGTCATTACATTAGAGGTGTAGTTTCGAAGAAGCCAAGCCTTTATTTTTAGATGGATCCATTATTGTTAGCGAACTCTGTCTACTTTTTCGCCCTCCACAATATTATTACGCATGTTTTTCTTTTGAAATTTACCACACACATAGTACGCCTCAAGACTGTCTGTAACAAGTCTCTAATTTTTACCCTATCTCGAATGCAACAAATGTGAATCATACTATAATACAATACGGGAAAGGTTAAACAGACATGGTACATCATCGTCGTCCTCATAATTTATTAACCCTGTATTACCTAAATTGGGTCAAGAATATAATAAAAATATTTGGTTATTGAGTGCCTATTTGCAGGCCAATAGATGACTGTTTTGAAGAGATACTATTGGAATGACTGGCTCAATTATCGAGCCAATCACTTCAATGGTGAATTTTCAAAAACGATCTCTTGACCTGCAAATTAACATCCTCAAGATCACTGTAGAGGCCGGTTTTGGCGGCCTCCTCATGGAAGGGTTAAAATACATTAAGAGAAGATGATAGGCTTACATGGGCAGTCGTTGTCGTTGCAATACTTAATACAGGTCTATGATAGCAACAAGTATGTGGGTAGGGTGGGGTGGGCTACCAGTCAAAGTATTAAAAAGATATTCATATAGTTGTCTTTATCTGAGATATTGAAATTTCGGTGTTAAACATTCTAAAGGATTTTGTTATAAAAACACACAATTGTGCCCAAGTAAGTCACATCTTAGTGGCGGTTGCTTGAAATGACTTCCATAGGCCTAACGTTGGTCAATCGGTCACTGAATCCGGATGGTATATTAATACATTAATACCGCGCTCGTGTTAGTATCGATTGAACTCTGGGTCTTCTTGACTATCAATTTCCAGAAAACTATACAGGTAAGGTGTTGACTATTTTGAAACAAATTTGTCTGGGTGCTGTTGCTGCTTGTGGCAGTAACATCGCCCAGTCAAATTAGTTTCAAAATATTCATCAGCATGTTTTGTAAATAGCAAAGACACACAATTCGTACAACGTGTCGGACTATTAAGCATTTAAGACGGACTAAATTGAGTCAGTCATGACGTCATGATTATGACGTCATCCTATACATCACGTCGTTGATTATGACATCATATGACGTAAGATGATGGATAGACAACATGAAAATGCCAATTAGCAAGTGGTATTAATTATCCTCCCTCCGTCAGAGGACGAGTACATTGTATTCAGGGCAACAATCTATGATTGGCCTTGTTAAAATATGTGACCTATAAATATGGGTGGTCTCTTAATACAAGTGGTCCATACTGTGTGGCCACGCATTACCCAGTGGAATCAGCCATGTAATGCTCAATTTGCTCATGACAATTTCAATAGAGAGATCCATTTCTAGGTATGCCACGCCTATTTCTAGCTAAACTCCATCGCGTTTTGCGTGTTGGAATCGATGTATATATACACGCTGAATAATGAATTCCCAGATTTCCAATTTCAAGGTAACTATACAGGTAAGCTGATGACTATTTTGAAACTAATTTGGCTGGGTGCTTTTAAAGGTTTGCTGCCTCTGGCCGCAACAACGCCAGGTCAAATTAGTTTCAAAATATTCAACACGATGTTGATTAAACAGTAAAGACATACAATTCGTACACTTGCCGGACTATTCAATTTTCATGACTGAGCTCGATACGCCATTCATTTACACATTTTGGATTGTGACGTCAGCCTGTATATGAAGTAATTGATTATGACGTCATATCCTTCAGTTACAGATCGAACCCAGCAATTATCATAGAAAATGACTGTTGAATAAATAGCAAATACATACAATTCGAACAGCGTCTAGTCAAATTAGTTTCAAAATATTCAACAGCAAGTTGATTAAATAGTAAGGACGTGCAATTCGCATACTTGACTGGCTATTCAATGTTTCTGGTGGAGCTAGATACGTCATTCATTACACATTTTGATTGTGAGGTCCAGCTACATCTGACCTAAATAATTATGACGTCATATACCGAAAAATCCATTATCATAGAAAATGTCCTATGTCTAATTGCCGTCCAAGAGACCATTATGGTTTTTCTTTTGCAATTTACTACTGGAATTATGGGATCGGTTATCCAACCAGTCATTCCAGTGGTAAACTTTCAAAACAAGTTCTCCGGGGAGTAGCTAATGCAAATGGACATTTCTCACGATCACCGCAACAAGCCATTTGTGGTCAGTTTGATAGAGTGCTAAAGTGGACATATAAGAGACGCTGCGAGTGGGCGTGTGCTTGAGTACTTTCAGCTGCAGAAGGAATGATAAACATGTTTTGTACGCAGTCCTCCAGAAAAAGAAGCTTATTTAGAGTAGTTATTTGGAGTTCCGTTGGCTGTTTATTAAAATAATTAAGCGGTCATCGCTGCGCAAACTCTATTACAGTCGGACCAGAACAAATAAGAGAACTCGCCATGAATCACGCGCATGAAGATCATAATTATGAGATATCCAGCAATCTAAAAATAGAGCCGTGTCTTCGCGCCGAGAATTATTAGATCTCGTATCGATGGAGATCTCGCGAGACACAGACCCACACTCCCCTGCGCGAAATGGCCGCGCCTATAGGCAATTCTAGGAAGCAAAAAATAGAAGTGTGCCCGCTGGAGCGGGCAGGCAAAAACAGATTAATTATTTTAAGAATTTTGCTAATTCAACGCATAGCTATATAAGTTTTGAAACGTTTTCCCTTTTGAGAAGGCCGCAGGTAAGTTGAGGTAACTAATTTAACCGTGCCTACTCAAAACTTTGATAAAAATGCGTTTCTTGGTACATGGATGAAAAAACCCACGATGTCCGGACTGTCAGAAGTTGAGGTTTTGTATCATCTACACTCTAATATGTCTTCTGCGGAAAAAGGTGCACCTTTGAAAGTCCTGTCCCTCCACGCCAAATGTTAAAACACCTTTAGTACAAAGAACGAAATAACTTAATATGATTCAAAAACAAAATTTACTGGTACTGTTGAATATTTTGAACATAATGGACGTTTCCAGATTATCCATCCATCATGTGAGGTCATAATCAACTACGTGACGTGTAGGAGGACGTCATAATCAATGACGTCACGAATGGCGTAGATAAGTTCGTCACGAACGCTTAATTGATAACGGAATAATCGTTGTTGTACGACTAGTATGCCGTTACTATTTAATAAAGTTGATGTTGAATATTTTGAAACTAATTTGACTGGGCTCTGTTTCTGCCATATGCAGCAACAGCACCCAGTCAAATTAGTTTCAAAATATTGAACAGCTTACCTGTATAGTTTTCTGGAAATTGAGATTCATAGGATGCAGGGATCCCAACACGGACAAAGCGTGGGTGGAGCTTAGCTAGAGATGGGCGTGGCACAGCTAAAACTGGATTTCTCTATTAGATTGCAAGACATTGCTGCATACATTGTTTTGTTTTGGAAACACGATAAGTTATTTCTGAGCCGTACTGTAACTAAATGTATGGGGAGATAAGCCGTATATTCATATTATAACGCGCGCACGAATGGGGCATAGATACAACTGAACATATTTATTGGATGCGTATTATTTATTGACATTGGATGAAAAAGTCAATTACGTTAAATTCACTTGAACATGTTTTTGGTCGAGAAAACTGCTGAGTATAAATGCTTCTTTAGCGGCCACAAAATAGAGCACAACAACCCGGACAGTCGAGACCAAATGGGGCTGAAAAAAAATAACAATAATATCTATATATATATATATATAGAGAGAGAGAGAGAGAGAGAGAGAGAGAGAAAGAGAGAAAGAGAGAGAGAGATCAGGCATATATATATATATATATATATATATATATATATATATATATATATATATATATATATATATATATATAATATATATATATATATATATATATATATATATATATATATATATATATATATATATATATATATATATATATATATATATGCCTGATCTCTCTCTCTCTTTCTCTCTTTCTCTCTCTCTATATATATGCCAACGCTACTTACAAATGCAACAAACGCCGTATTCATTTATGGAAGCGTCTGGTACATCCGAACATTCGTCAGCGGATAGGTCAGCGCAACATCTACCATCATCAGTCAAATCAAAGCCGGCAGGACAGGCTGAGAAAAAAAATGTAATATATGTTAATATTACGCAATGTATATCAGGAACCTGGTATGCGCATGCTTAGATGGTGGCCGATCTATAGCAATGGCTAGATGATACTGGTTCTACGTTCATGGTTACAAGGTACCGGTTCTAAATCCATGGTTACAAGATACTGGGTATATGCCCACGGTTAAATACAAGATGCTGGTTTTATATGAATTGTTGCTAGATGTTGGTTCTATATCATCATCGTCATCGCCACCGCCACCTCCACCACCAACCACCGTCACCACCAATAACAACAACGGAGAGGGACGTGCCTGTGAGTCATTCGTGTCTTGCGAAACAAGATCGAGAAAAGTGTATTCTCGACCGTAGACTAGCAATCATGTCACATGGCTGCCAGCCCATAGGGACCTATAGCGGCCAATATACTACACGGAATTTCCTGTAGTAGTACCATAGATAATATATAGATATTATCTTTGATAGTACTATTAATTGACACATTGAATAACTGAACAACCCCTTTAAATAGCTCTGTAAATATATATTTAACGTCCGATCTTATGTCAATGTTACGAAGATTTGCGCTCATGTATTTACTCGCAGACATGCATTTCTGGATAAACGTGATTTTAAAATGCTAGCGAACGATAGTTCATGATGTTGTTTGTATTTCCTTACAATGCCTAGTTCCCATTAGGAGGACAGCGACGCGATACGTTGCTGCAAATCATATAACCTGCTCTGCTACCCGGGTCACACCCACCCACTTGATCGGCCACATAGGCACATGTATACATTGTTGACTATTTACTTGCTTGATATGTCATATAGAATTAGATATAATTATTAGCATAGCCAATATGGTCCGTTGATAAAATTTAGACTACGCATACAGCAGTGCTCCTTCATAGGGTGCTTATTTCTGAAAGAAGAAGGAGAAGACGTCATTATCTGGGAAAGCCCTTTTTCAGCCAAGCCAATCAGTTGTCAGATGTCTTTGAATGTCATAAGTCCCTACTGATTTTTTTTATATTTCAGCAGGTTATGGAACCCACACGATATAGGGGGACACACAATTCTTCTTGTATAGACTTAATATTCACTAATGAAGGTAATATAAGAAATATAGAAGCCCACATAGGAAAAAGGGATCATTCAATAATCAAATTACAGTTAACTTTAAAAATAAACCTGTCATCAGAGCCTAGGACAAGATTAAGTTACGATAAAGCTGACTACCAGGCAATGGAAATAGAACTAGACATAAATTGGGATGGAGTTTTGAGAAACAAGGGGGTTGATAAACAATGGGCCTTTCCATTTATAGCTATGCCACGCCCATCACTAGCTAAGCTCCACCCACACCTTACCGCCCAGTCAAATTAGTTTCAAAATATTCAACAGAATATTTATTAAATGGTAAAAGCAAACAATTTGTACATCAACGCATAGACCGTCTTCAAATATGCGTTCGTGACGTACTTATTGACGTCATTCATTATGATGTCATTCTACACATCACGCAGTTCATTATGACGTCATATGATGGGTGGGTACTCTGGAAAGGTGAATTGGAAATATTTTCGGAAAAATTGCATGTTGTTGTACAGATATGGGTTCCTAAAGCTACAATAAAACAAATCTTTAAGCGTAATAGTAACCAGCATTAACTTTCTTTTGATAAAACTCTATTATCAAAAATTAAACGTAAGTGAATTCTTTGGGTCAGACATAGACAAAATCACGATGATATTTCAAGATTGCAATATAACAAATTGCGAAATCAAATCCGCAGAGAAACCGGGGAAAGAATTAAGACCCATGGACAAAAAAATTGCTGACAATATAAAAAAGAATCCGAAGAAATAACTGGACTTATGTCCGATCCAAGACAAAAATAAAACGGTCAGTGCCCCCGATTTATACACAGATAACTATATGAAAAAGCTAACATCCTCGGATAAGGAAAATGCAGAATTCTTAGCATCATCCGTTTTTATTGAAGAGTCTGATTGCCCTTTGCCACGGTTAAGGGGAAACAATATTCAAGAACAAGACAGACCACTCATTAGCTTAGATATCATAAAAGGGAAATTAGAAAAATTGAATACATCTAAATCTCCTGGCCCAGATGGAACACACACACGAATCTTAAAAGAACTCAGTCATATATAGAGAATCTAGAACGAGGTCACCTTTCATATCACTATTATGGACCGAGTTGAAAATTATCAATTTGATAATTTTCAACGAGGTTCATAATAGTGATATTAAAAGTGACCGAGTTTGAGATTTTATTTATCATATAAACTATAATTTTGAAATATTTGCCAGTAGTTGTTGATGTGACTTTTATCTGATTTCTCATTGTTCATTTTCGTGAAATCGATACCGGCGCTGTGACGCACCACTACTTGGTAACGAATACTGAATGCCCAGCAAAATATAGTGACAAACACAAAATCTCGCAATGTCAGCCGTAAACTGCACTTTTCTTCTAAGACTATCGCAGAGTCACGGCCATCAATCGTTACTTTGCTGCCAACTGATAAACTGTCAAACAATTACATTTTGCGACGATGTTTCATGAATGACAAATTATAGTAAATAAATTGTAGTAAAATAGTACCGCGTAGTAATCCCTACGCGTCAAGCTCGCATCAATCGTTGTTTTAATTGGTCGATTTAAATAGGTTGCGCACCCAATAGCCAATGAAAATACTCCGTTGAATATGGCACGTGTGCTTGTTTATATGATAAATTAGCATATACATTATTAATCATTTTTGAAAGCTCATTAAAAACAGCAAGATTCCAAATTTCTGGAAACAAGCCAATATTACTCCCGTATTTAAAAAGGTGACCGAAAATGGGCCGGCAATTACAGCTAGACCTATAAGTCTCACATACATTGCTTGTAAAATCCTAGAAGGCATAATTAGAGATAGTATCCTACTTCATAGGAAGAAATATAAATTATTTAAAAAAAAAATCAATACAGGTTTATCCCAGGTAGAAGTACATCCTTACAGTTATTAACCGTGATAGACAAAAATGGACCCGAACATTGGATGATGGGGGGGGGGGTGCTGTTGATGTGGTCTATTTTGATTTTTTAAAGGCTTTCTACAAAGTGCTCCTTCAGACGTTAGGATACAATTTGGGTTTATATAACATATGTCCTAGAGTTAAGAAATGGATAGGAAACTTTCTTTCAGAACGCAAACAAAGGGTGGTTACTAATGAACGCACTTCAGACTATACAAATTGTGGGTGAACCAACCCCTGTTTTACTGCTACCAAGCCATAGATATAAACCCAAAACTATATCCAACAACCATAAATTAAACACGCTTATGTAAATAACACACTATATAATTGCAAGTGTATAGTAATCTGTCACTATATGCCAGCATAGCCTTCTCACAGGAAATATAATGTGATTGATTGATTGATTGATTGATTGATTGATTGATTGATTGATTGACTGATTGATTATCTCCGGCATGGAGAGGGGCGTGTCTGTGAGTCTATTCTGCGTCAAGTGACGGTAAAGGTGAGCGTATGCGTAGACAGCTAGACTAAGATGTCGTATTCTGATCCAAACCACCATCTTCGTCCATTTTTGTTTAAAATACTGTATCTATTCAATGACACGTGGGATGTTGACGTAACCTATGCACCACTTATGCATCACGCACGTGCGAACGTCAAAAATAGACACTGACCCTCCTTAACCCGTAACACTCTGATGCCAATATTCTATCATTAATAGCAAAGAAACTGGTGAACATGTTCAACAGCATTTGTGGACGCTGTTGCTGTCATAGACAGCAACATCTTCCACCATATTTGTTGAAAATGAACACTAGTTAACATTTTAATTGAACTTGAAAATTAAATTTTTTTATTTCATAGTGGTAAGGGTCAATACTGTTCGAATACGACTACTTACGTGTGTAACAACAACCATCATCATCGTCCATGGAAGCGCCTAATATATCCGAACATTCCGTCTCTTTTATATCCGCACAGCAATTACCACCCGTTTGGTCAAAACCGTCCATACACGCTGAGGATGACATGATTGATATGAAGTTAATATGAAATGAAGCAGAATAGGTAAGGAACACGTGACGATATCTCCATGATTACAAGATGGCCGTCCTATATCAGTGGCTACAAAATGTTAGTTCTATATCCATGCACAGGCCTTTGAATTTCCGTCAAGCCATCCAACTAACACACGTGGCCTGTGATCCATGGTTACATGATGGCTGTTCAATATCAAATTAGGTTAGAATGATTTGTGACTTGTATATAGAAACTAGAAATTCATAGACTAGCCTTGTTTTACAAAATAGTCAATGAGATGATGTGCGAAACATTGACTGATTATCTTTCTCCACTGCTACAAACACGTAATCCATACACTGTCCGCTGTTCGAGTTCCTTCACCCGAGTTAGATGCCGGACGGAACTTTATCGTGAGTCGTTTTTCTCAGCCTGGAACGTTATCGTGAGTCGTTTTTCCGGGCCTAGAACGACCTTCCAGTACCTGCCATTATGCCTAATTCTTCTTCTTCTTTTCGTTCGCTGATCATATCGCCAGTCCTGTAAGTGACCATCGACGTGATCACAAGCGTTAAGTGCGTGGATTATTAGAGTGCGCTGTGCGGCCTGGAATCTCCGTCTTCAGCACTCGAGGTTTCTGTCAGGGTTACCTCACCCTTACCTCCTTTAGTCGCCTCTTACGACACGCAGAGGATACGGAAGGTGTATTCTCTAAGCCCCACCTACAGGGCAAATTATGTCTAATAATCTACCAGAATTCATGAACAAACAAAGAACGCTTTTGAAAATGAGCTTTCCTCAAACCATATCTCTTCCCCACCCACACCAACAACCCTAACCACTCATCAACTTCTATGTAGTCGCAATGGCTTTAATGTAGAGATAAACGTCACAGTGTCCACTATTCTAGGTTAATACTTCAGTGATACGGAAGGTGTATTCTAAGCCCCACCTACAGGGCAACTACCCCTTCTACTTCTTCAAATCATGCTTTCTCGCCTCTGTCGAGGATTTCATTCTGTCATCCTTAAGCTACCTACAAAATTATTGTTGTCATTGATATCAGTGTCGATGATATCATGGTGATAATAATAATAATAATAATAATAATAATAATAATAATAATAATAATAATAATAATAATAAATATTGATATTACTGTTGATGATTTGTTCTTCTTCTTCTTTTTCTTCTTCTTCTTCTTCTTTTTTCTTCTTCCTCCTCCTCCTCCTCCCCTTCTCCTCCTCCTCCTCCTCCCCCTCCCCTCCTCATTCTTCTTCTTCTAATAATTGTTTTTTAAATATTTATTCCGCTTCTTGACTTATTTAATATATCATATGTGCACACAAATGGGAGACGCGGCCATAAGACATGTCTTATTGTGCTCCCACACAGACTAAATAAGCTATGTTTAAACTAAATTATGCTAGAAGAGCGTAGTTTTAGCAATCTAAAATATCGAAGATCTCGCTAGACACAAATGTAATTTTACAGGTAGACTGTTACACGGATTTCACTTAGTAGACCAGACGGGCCGAAGGAGGGTGGGTGTGTGTGTGTGTGACATTCCATTTGCGTATTGGGACTGTAAACGGCAGCCATCTGTGTGTCAGAAATTGACATTATTGACATCTTGATTGGCAGTTGGGCGTGAGAAATAGAATGAGATGCCATAATACTAGTATGTATGTATAATTAATGTATTCTGGGGCTGTAGTAGTAGAAACATCCTACAGCGGCAATCAGTGCTTCTTCACTTTTGACCACTGCGTCTTGTCCTCAGCCGAAATCGTTAGCTTCCTCAGGTCCATTCTTAATCTGAGTGTACCGAGTTCCACTTTCTTGAGGTTACCTCGTAGCATGCTTAATCTGAGTGTACCGAGTCCCACTTTCTTGAGGTTACCTCGTAGCATGCTTAATCTGAGTGTACCGAGTCCCACTTTCTTTAGGTTACCTCGTAGCATGCTTAATCTGAGTGTACCGAGTCCCGCTTTCTTGAGGTTACCTCGTAGCATGCTTAATAGATTTATGCAATGACGTCTTCCCCTGGCTTTGTATTTGCTGGCTTCCAGTAAGGCGAATTCAAAGCTCTCTGTGCAGGTGTGTCAGCGGCATCCTTAACACATGGCCAAACATAGGCCATCTTTGCTGGGATACTTATGGACAGCCCCGATATTATTATACACCTTGTATAGTGCATCGTTAGAAATTATGGTGTCTGGCCATCGGTGTCCAGTGATGTGTCAAAGGTATTTGCAGTGGCAGGCATCAAGTTTGGCTAGAGTTGCTTTTGGAGCTACACCGCTGTTACATTTATATATCATCAATGATAATGCAAGGTTGTGTTTTATAAACATAGTCATTTTGTCAAGGGCATCTTCGATCTACACATCCATATCTTCAATGAGGTCTGCAAAGCTATGCTCCCTATGATGTAGAGTTTTAGGAGACAAGCGATACAACCCTGCGAACGCAGATTCACTGGGCGTGTACTGGACTGCCATCTAGCCAATACGTTATCAGGGGAAGGAAAGCGTGTTGGGCGAGATTAAATCGCAGACAGTCGCATGCTGGTAGTAGCGGCATGTAATTGTCCGCGATTAGATTTCACCCAACCATTTCCTTCTTTGGGCATGTACGAGAAGGGTTTCTCAATGGAAATACGATCCGAACAAATCATATGGTATCGGAGAAAATCGCATCGTATGAGGGTGTCTTTTGCGATTTGCTGCGATAAGATTTCCTGCGTGCGAGTTTGTTGGATAAAATCTTGTCGTCTTGTCACAAAATCGCACAATGTGAGGTGAGCCAATGATGTCTGGTTAATCCATATAATTATCTGACCGAGACATACCTATATCTTCAACGCTTTTAGCCATGATAGCGATGGCGCTACATGCCACGAGAAACAGCAAAGTTATCTGAGCCATGGTTTGGATCTGCAAAAAAACATATAAGGAGTTTAAAGGGGATTTTCCTTGCGTGCGTTAATCACTCGTGTGTGAACAGCACCTCACAGCGCTCAAAAATACTACTTGATATATCAATTAAACATTTTGATGGTCAATATCTTCCAAGATATTTTAATTTTAGAAGACTATTTTTGTCAACTTACCACTGAAACCTCTTTCGCCTTTTTTCGCCGGCTTGCCCATTAACCGGGTAATGGTAAAGAAAATTAAGGGTTTTACTTTGCCAGTGTTTAGCTGCCGGCTGAGAGAAGACTTAAAAAAATGTACCACTAGAATGACTGGCTCTGTTACCGTTTCTAGCTCAACTCCGCCCACTTTGCAAACATTTAAATCCAATTTTTACACTTTGAATTGGGTTAATGAGACCAATGGTGGTGGCTGTGTCCTGTTAAGTAAAACGACGTAAAATCGTCTCCCATTACCCCCAAAGGAATATACCCAGTCAGAAGAATATACACGTCACGACAATATAATTTCATTACACCAAATGAAATGTACTCAGTCAGAAGCATATACACACGTCACGATAATATAATTTCTGTTCGACATTAAATATAACCAAGGTTTAATGATGACAATCACGTCTGTGCTGTTACCGCTGTTGCTGCTGCTGCTGTTCCTGCTGCCACGCCTGCTGCTGCTACTGGTGCTGCTGCTGACTGATTATCATGGTGATGAGGATGAAGACGATATCAATAATAATAATAATAATAATAATAATAATAATAATAATAATAATAATAATAATAATAATAATAATAATAATAATACATCAGTGTTACACTGACGGGAATTGGCAAAAATCTTGGGGTTTTGCATTTCCAAATGCAAACCTAGCGTCGTATCAATATCACAATGATCTTGACCTCAAAAGTCTGTATGTTTGTGCTGTTCCTCCTGACTGAGGTAAGTATATGATGATACTTAGTTCCAAATAATTTGACCAATTCTGAAATAAAGGCCAGACGAGCTAAGCAGAAGCAAACGGCTACGGTCTGCATTTTATACAAAAATTACAATGACGGTGACCTCTAACCTCAATGCCACTGTACTTCAATAGGTGACCAAGTTAAATTCACATATGGTGAACTAATCCTGAGATATAAGGTAATATATTGAGCAAAACCAAGCATTTAGCCGAAAAGAATCGAGTTTTATATTAGGATCACAGTTAACTTGACATTTGACGTCAAGAAGCGTGTGCTGCGTCTGCTTAATATATTTAACCATGTGTTCCAAGTTTAGTGACAATAGGCTGAACGAATCATTAGATAAAAAACAATACAGTATTATAACAAGGTCCTGGCGGCCTTGACCTTTGACCTCAATAGCATTGCGTTCCATCCTGTTGATATATGTAATCATTTGTCAAAGTTTTGTCCAAATAGGCTGAAGCCATGGCAAGATATACGTTGAGCTAAACACAAAACTTAACGGTAAAAATAGTTATATATCAATGTGAACGAGGAACAAGTGTTCATTTAACATTTTCAAAATATGTGTTGCATTTATATAATTTACTTGATCTGCTGCACTGCCGCCTGTTACAGGACCGCCCACTACAGGATGCGCTAAAATATATATGTGCTCAGTGTACAATCTACCGGAAATCGTCATTTACATGTTTACGATGTTTTCAATGATTCTGTCCGTTTATCCCTATGTGGTTGCTGATACTTTGTCATGATGTATGGATCGTCACCCAGTTGATTTCATGCTCCATAGAGTGGTGTTGCATCCCAGTACCCACGATACAGTTCGTTCATATGCTTTGCTGTACTGATTCGTGTCCATTTGGTCAGGATAAACCTACCCACACCAACTCTATTAAGTGAACATCCATGATTTGCTCATCTGATTCGTTGTGTTATAACTGGCTTCATGATGATCTGTTTAGCTCGTGCCCGACTATCTTACACCAAGTTCACAGTGACATTCGACTCTGATCTCATGACCTCGCTAACATTGTGCTCCATTCACTTAATATAATGAAGTGTGCGTCCCAATTTAGTTGCAATATTCAGCCTTGCCGAGATATAAGACGATATGTTGCGATAAACTCAAAGCTTAACCGTAAAAAGTAGAGCTTTATACCAAGGTCACAGTGACCTTGAACGTTGACCACAATATCAGTGTGCTCCGTCCCCTTGATATAAGGAAGCATGTCGCCAAGCTTAGTCCCAATAGGGTGAAGCCATGCCGAGATCTTGAGCTAACCGCAAAACTTAACTATAAAAAGTAAAGTTTTATACCAAATCCAATGTGACCTTGACCCTTGACTTCAATATCATTGTGCTCCATTCCCTTCATGTATGGAAGGGGGTTTCAAACTATAGTCCCAAGCGGGTGAAGACATGCCGAGATATAAGTTCAACCGAGATTGAACCCGAGAAACAGACAGACAGACGGATGGCGCAACTGAACACATTGATATACCAATTTTCGCCAATAATGATAATATGGAGACAAAATTGCTTCTAAGTGAACGGTAAAATATGTAAATGGATTATATCCACGATATGAATGTTCGTAATATTTTATCTGTATGATAAAAAAGTAAAAAATTGGAAAACTTTTAAAATTTGTGAAAAATATTTTGTACAATTTAAAAAAGCAAATTCTAACATACTTACGTGTGTGAGATACGTCAAGAGATGTGCTCATCTATCTCTCGAGCTCGCGTTTAATTTATACCCCTATGTTTACGTTGATGACAACCATTGATAAGCAAGCCTTTCCTTCCTATTCACAGCAATTTGCCATGATTTCATCATGTCTAATTGGATAGATATGGCAAAGGAAATTGTGTTTTCGAAACTTTTCACTGCCTTTTTCGCATTTCCTAACAAGTAGATTTTATCATATTTCATTATCGCGTTGAGGGAAAGGATATTGTGTTTTTTGAAAATTTTAATAAAATGGCATGCTTTCTCATATTCGCGAAATACTGTAAAATAGATATATTTATTTTTGAAATATTGCCTTTCTGCAATGGATGAATTCATCCCCCCCCCCCCTCCTCCCACCACACTGGTCAATTTAGTTTCAAAATATTCAACAAGTTAGCTGAATAGTTACCATGAAATTGGGATTCTGGAAATTCAGGAGTCAAAGTATATAAATCGAGCCCAAGATGTACAAATCATGGGCGGAGCTTAGCTAAAGCCATAGCTAACAGTGGATTCATCCAGTAAGCAGTATCTCTAATAAATCCGGCCACCAAAGGATTCAAAGGCCATTGTTGCCGCGTTGCTTTGCGAGCCTTTGATAAAATTCCAGAAATTTGTCAATAAGTAATAAAGAATTAATTAAAGGCATTCCCTGATACCTGGGCGTATGCGAAGATAAAATGTAATTAAATCAAGCTATGCAAAGGTAAACTGATGATAGCAGCTTCATACATACACACAATCTAACTTGTTGCTGTGCACAGGATATTAAATATTAAGATTGGTGGAAAATATAAAATTTAATTTAAAATGACATCAATTCTGAATAATATCCCAAATTGCATGCCATAGATTGTCTGTGTGAAAACGTCTCCATATTGTAAACACTTATCACCCTCGTCATTCTAGATGTATTCTTGCGTACGTGCGTGTGTGTGTGTGTATGTGTGGTTGTGTGTGCGAGTGCGTGCGCGCGTGCGTGTGTGTTCGTACGTGTGTGTTCGGTTGGGTGATTGCGTCCGCGCGTGAGTCTGTCATATCCGTGAAACAGTAACGCAGCCTCCGGTCCATAGAGATCAAGTGCATTGGACAGACAGTGGCCATATGGCTGGCCATTTATGGGATCAGTAGGCCAGGTCCAGCTTTAAAGGGCACGACGCCTGTCAAAGATGAATGGTGCGCCATCAGGAAGTAAAAAACGGACATTCATTCTTAAGACGAGGACGCTTACCACGACACTCGGCACGTTCTTCCTCTATTGAAATTGAATGTTGGCTGTTTAGCAAACTCGTGAAGATAATAATCTCAAAATTATCCTTAAATATACATTCACCTTCATTGATAAGGAACTCCATCTGAACACCACATACACATATCGCTCTTTCTTTTTTTTATCACAACTGCTGCTACTCAATCAATCTTTTCGGTTCAACCGTATGTCAGTATTTCTTTGGCCAGCCATATCCAAAGTAGCTTTGATGACAAGAGCAGATGCTTGCTTCATTTTTACACACTTGCTAGCAATATCACCACCTTTTGCTACAGTCCTACGATCAGCATATTCAGGCTCTCTGTCTGAGAATGGAGAGCACAACTCCAACCAGTCCTAAAAGGTGTCACAGGCTTCAGTATCCGGGTATGCCAGCTTGAGATACTAGCGAGCATGGGCACATCCTAGTCGAACATTTGTGACTACAGGTCACCCTGAAATTCACCTTTCCAGAGTATCCACCCATCATCTAACCTCGTATGACGTCATAATCATCTCAGCGCGCGTATGATGACGCCACAATCATTACGTCACAAAGGGTTCCATATAGACAGTCACAAAATCTCAAATACTCCGACGCGTTGTATGAATTGTATGTCTTTGTAATACTTTGCTATTTAAGAAATGAAAGTTTTCTTGAGATTGATAGTCAGGGAGTTCAGAGATCGATCGATCCGAACACGAGCGAGGTGTGGGTGGAGCTTAGCTGGAGATGAGCGTGGCATAGCTAAAAATGGTTGGGTCCCTTGTCCATGACATAACAGATCGAGATACAACACTACATTGTGTGCACCTATTTTTAGTGTGCCATGTGCGATAACCCAACCACGAGTCATAGACCTGGAGATTTTTTTTCAATCACATTAATTCTTGTTCGATTAATTGGTCATTGAAGTTTCGACTCTAGAATGCATTTGTTCCTATCCTGGTGTGTTTTGCAGATATGATATTGCCCAAGCCTTTCATCTGATCCATGTAGAGGTGGGTAGGTTTTGCATATGCAGGGTGACCAGCAGTATGGAACAAGGGGATCATTTCACTACATGAAGAGGTAAACCACAATCCTCAATGTGCTCTGCTCGGAAAGCATACCTAATAAGGTATAATGGTTTCAAATATTCAACCCAAGACTTACGGTTACCAGCTCTACTGTGGGTGGTGGTAGCTTCCACGAGATCATCCATAATATACATCATCATTTTACGAATCGACTATGGTAACATTCGCCATTCAACAGAATCGTGTGCATAACCTGGACGATTAAGTGTCACACTACTGAGACATCCGGGTGTTTGCAGTAAGATAAACATAATGAATAATGATGTGCAAAGCTGAGCACGAGGTGCGAACACGTGCGTTGCCTGTCATCTTGTGGATTGTAGTATTTGGAACATAAACCGTTTCTCACATTTTGTAAATCAGTGCGTAGGCAATTTAATCCATATATGGCTTGCGTAAGTGAAAGCCACCAGGTCTAATATCAGTGTGGTCCAGCTCTGGATAAAATGATTGCACTATTTATGTTTCTCTGATAGAGTGTAAATACTCAAATGTTTCAAACCAAATCCATGCTTTCAAACTGCTTTGCTAAACATATAGCAGAATATATGGTGGCAGGTTGAGATGTGTCCTGATTATAGTGCTACAGATATTAGCTGGGAAATTAACAAATCCGCTTACCCAATGTGGCGGCACAACATTTTGTGCTATATATCAAATTAACGAACAGAGTTTCTCGTTTTTTAAATATGAAAGATGTAGTCTCCAAAATTCCAACGACGATGCTAGAATGGAATACTGTTTAGAGACTACGGAAAACAAGACACTCGAAGGTAATGGTGGTGTTATCGGCCCAACTATGAGATGATCCGTCCTAGCTAGATGTTTTCTGGCCGGGCTAATTGTTTTAAAATGTTCGAATCAACATATCTTCAAACACTCCAGATAAAAGGCAAATAAATCAATATGCAATGGCGTTAAAACAGGCGGCATGGACTTCTCCAGGTTTAGCTATGCCACATCCATCTCTAGTTAAGCGCCGCCCACGCTTCGTCCTTGTTGAGATCACTCGATCCCTGAACACCCTGACTATCAATTTCCAGAAAACTATACAGGTAAGCTGTTGAATATTTTGAAACTAATTTGGCTGGGCGCTGTTGCTGCCATTAACTAAATCGACTGGGTGCTGTTGCTATCAAATTAGTTTCAAAATATTCAACAGCATGTTTATTAAACATTAAAGACATACAATTCATACAACCTGACGGACTATTAAGCGTTTAAGACGGACTAAATCGAGTCATTCATGATGTAATGATTATACCGTCATCCTATACGTCATGTAGTTGATTATAACGTCATGTGATGGATGCATAAACTGGAAAGGTCAATTCTAACATTTGTAAGATGGAGCTAATCTCATAGTCATTGATCCATTTAATTTGCTTAACCTTCCCATTAACGTGGTAAACTGTACTATTGGAGCAGATGCACGGAAATACATCCCGGATGGCCTTGTCTGCACTCGATAAAGCAAATGCAATGGTTAACACATTTGTTACAGAGCGTCTTGTCATTGCGAATAGAGAGCATAATACGAAAACAACAACACAACGACAACAACACCACCACCACCACTAACAACAACAACAACAACAACAACAACAACAACAACAACAACAACGACATGCTCATTGCTTCATATCTGTATTTTATGTATTGTAAGTTATGTGAATGCTTTTTTATTGTTGTCTTTTTTGTGTATATCGTTTTCGGTTTGCGATGGTCTATGATATATATATATATATATATATATATATATATATATATATATATATATAAGGGGTCCAGCACCTTATAGGCATTGCTTTGGATGGACTTCCTGTAGTATCTGTGTACATGCAAATAAATCATAAAATAAATAATATTGAACTTGAGCAAATGCCAGAAAAGAGCCTATATGACAAGCCCACGAAGTATCATAAATCAATGACAGAAATGAAAAATACTGCTGTCTGTAAATGTCAGGAACAAGATACCTCTTATGAGAAATCCATTTCCTCACTCAATCATATGCTATCATAATCAACTACGTGACGTGACGTCATGAATGATCCGAAATAGTCCGTCTTAAATGATTAATAGGCAGCAACAACACCCAGTCAAATTAGTTCCAAAATATTCACCAGGTTTCCCTGTATAGTTTTATTGGAAATTGATAGTCAGGAAGCTCAGGGATCGATCGATCCCAACATGAGCGCTGCGTGGGCGGAGCTTAACTCGGGATGGGCTGGCATTGCTAAAACTTGACAACACATCTACACACCCTGATATATTAATGGATGATGGCGCTGTCTTTTCACGTACCAAATCACACTTTCTAAACTAGCTCTAATTCCGATAGATAACATTACACTCATTCAATCAGCAGATGCAATCTCAATGAGAGCCGATAATAATGCGCCAATGAAACTGCGGTTTATTCATCAATCATATGACGTCATAACCAAACTACGTGATGTGTAGGATGGAGTCATTGATGCCGAAGTCATGAATGACGTAGATAAGTTCGACACGAACGCTTAATTCATTAATCCATTTCCTCACTCAATAATATGACGTCATAATCAACTAAGTAACGTGTAGGCTGGCGTCATAATCATGGCGTCATGAATGATTCGATATAGTCCGTCTTTAACACGTAATAGTCCGAAACGTTGTACGAATTTAATACACATTCTGTTGAATATTTCGAAACTAATTTGACTAGGTTAGGCATCAACATCACCCAGTCAATTTAGTTTCAAAATATTCAACGTTTCCCTGTATAGTTTTCTGGAAATTGATAGTCAAGAAGTTCAAGGATCGATCGATCCCAACACGAGCGACATGTGGGAGGAGATTAACTAGGGATGGGCGGGGCATAGTTAAAACTGGAAGGTCCATTAATGACGGAATTGATTGTTAAGCTTTGTTGCACGAACTGTGTCTTTATTAGTTAATAAACTTGCTGTTGAATATTTTGAAACTAATCTGACCGGGCGCTGTTGCTGTCTTAGGCAGCAACAGCAAGCAGTCAAATTAGTTTCAAAATATTCAACAGCTTACCTCGATAGGGTTCTTTTGTAATTGATAGTCAGGGAATGCATGGATCGATCGATATCAACACGGGCAAAGTGTGGGTGAAACTTAGCTAGCGATGGGTGGGGCATAGGTAAAACTGGATTCCTTCATTTACCATGTTCAGCTTGATGGGATGATAAGAAATTAGAAAGCTTTCCTGAAAAACAAGCGTAATCTTGCATGTTGTTATGCACTGAAATATTTAAGTAAATGGTATGGGGGGCATTTACTAAACATTTTCTTTAAATTTTTCTCAAAACTAGACTGAAAACCGTAGGTAAATGCTATCTAGGATAGATTTACTGCACATTTTCTTCAAATTAGTCTCAAAACTGGACTAAAAAACTTGGTTAATAGTATCTCGGACCAATTTACTAAACTTTTTCTTCAGTTTTCTCAAAACTGGACTGAAAAATTAAGTAAATGGTAACTGAGGCCATCTACTAAACTGGTTCTGCAAAAGTTTCTCAAAACTAAACTGAAAAGTTTAAGTAAATGGTATCTGTGGGCCATTTACTAAACATTTTCTTCAACATATTCTCAAAGCTGGACAGACAAACCTAAATAAATGGCCCATTTACTAAACATTTTCTTTACAATTTTCAAAAAACTGGACTGAAAACAGAAGTAAATGGTATCTGGGAGCCATTTATTAATCTTTTCATTCAAACTCTTTTCAAATCTGGATTTAAAAACGTACGTGAAGGTTATCTGGGGGCGTTATTAAACATTTTCTTCAAACTTTTTCTCTTGGTGCCATATGACCAAACTTTAAAACATTGAATAAATTATTATGTCTCCCACTACTATAATAAAGACGGCGCTAGAGACGTAAGCTGAATACAACATTGTCTGGATCAGTCTGATGCTGATGGATGAATCGCCTTTTAGCAATGCTCTGACCATTTCTAGTTAACCCTTTAACACTCATATCCGCCAAAACAGCTTCCGCAGTGGTCCTGACAAATGTACATTTGCAAACCAAGAGAAGACTGTTTTTAAAAATTTACCACTGGAATGACTAGCTCGATAACCGAGCCGGTCATTCTAGTGGTACATTTTCAAAAATAGTCTTCTCTTGGTCTGCAAATGTACATTTTCTATTAGAAAATTGAAATTTTCTTGAACAAATTCAACGGTTGAAGGGTTAATCTCCGCCCATGCGTTGCATCGATTTATATACTTTGATCCCGGAATTGCCAGAATTCCAATTTCAAGATAGATATACAGGCATGCTGTTGGATATTTTGTAACTAATTTGACTGGATGCTGTTGCTATTTATGGCAGCAACAGCGCTCAGTAAAATTACTTTCACAATATTCAACAGGATGTTCATTAAATTATTAGACATAGAATTCGTTCAACTGAGACTTTTAAAAGTTCATGACGAACTTAGCGGCGTCATTCATTACGCGTGTTGATTGTAACACCAGCCTACATGTGACGTAATTGATTATGACATCATATACTTGAGCGAGTGGATTGGATTCAACAATGGATGAGTCTAGTTTTAACTATGCCCCATCCACCTCTAGCTAAGCTGCACCCACACTTATCCCGTGTTATGATCGATTGATCCCTGAACTCCCTGACTAACAATTTCGAGAAAACTATACGCGTAAGCTGTTGAATATTTTGAAACTAATTTGTGTGGCTGCTGTTGCTGCAGCGTCCAGGAAAATTAGTTTCAAAATGTTCAACAGCGTGATTATTAAATAGTAAAGCCATACAATTCGGACAACAACGCTTAGTCTGTCATCAATTATGCGTCCATGACGAACTTAGCTATGTTATTCATGACGTCATTGATTATTGACTGTTGCGACGTTGGAGGCCATGTTTGGCATATTGCCGATCTAATTTTTTTTCCATTACTGTAGTTGGTTGTGCAATGCGCGGATAATGGTTGAATTTCTTTTTTTACTGTTTGTATTATAGGGTTGCTGTGGTATATGTACAACTTACAATGCACAAATATACCTCCTTGATCTGGTAGGAGAGACCCACCTTATCGAAGTGCGGGAACATCTGGTTCTTCACGATGTGGCTTGAAGGGCTGGTAGGACAATCCCACCTGGTTCAACGACTTACAATAAGCATAATTATTCAAATGTACAATATATACATATATTTACATCATGTGGGTGGAAAGCCTGACCCTCCTTGCAAGCCTGATTGAATGATAGGACAGACCCACCTTATCAGTGCACATGTAGCCTCATATGGATGGTAGGACACGCCCACCTGTCCTGGATTAATATGTGTGGAGATATATACAATATATATATATATATATATATATATATATATATATATATATATATATATATATATATATATATATATATATATATATATATATATATATATTCACAGTGCTTCCTACTTTGGCGGGGTTTTGTAACTAACCAGTATCCGAGCATACACGGGTGGGGGGGGGGGCGGGGTTGTGAATGCGGTCAGCATCACTTTATTTCTAACCATGCTGGAAGCCAATGGTTCCGGAGCTAACTCGAAATAACGTGATGGAAGGAGGTCCAGACAATTAATATGCCCGAAGGCTGGATGAGCTTAGACAGAGACAAATACTCATAACGGAGGCCTTACGGTAAATGGCCAATTTATACAATCTACCCAGAGTGCGGTGTTACATATCCGCTACTCCGGAAAAGAGACTAACACAAAATGTCTCCTACCGAGTAATCGTCCCTACTACTATAAACCTATCCTATCGAGCTAGAACAGTTCAGGGTTAGTCGGCCGCATGTCATGTTCGCATAATGAGAACATGAACAGCGAGCTCAGTGAAAAATTGATGCTGTGTTGGGAACGAGGTAGTGCGGATGTTGCTGTATAGTGTAACCTAGTGATACTGCGGTCCAAGAGTTTTTATAATAAACAAGACCATTTAACATAGATGGCTGCTGCCATATCACTAACTTTATAAAATAAAGTAAATAGAAGGTCACTCGACCTTTCGGTGCTTATGAGCACGAAAAATGAGGATAATATATACATAATAATAAACTATAAAATGCGGTCTTAAATGACCGGGAGGTACCTATTAGTTATCAGCACCTGTTACATAAAAGTAATACAATAATTATATAATAAGACCGAATACCTATCAGTCATCGGTACAGAAGAAGTCCCATATTCATGATAGTTGAAAGCGCAACACAATTGGAGCGCGAGATGGCATGCAGAAGTTGGCTGCTAGGAAAATACTGCATACACACTATAGATACGGCTCATTCTCAGAAAAGATGATCCTTTGCGGAAGAAGATGGGTAGTAGATAGTCAAGTCCATATGAAAAGTTATTAATTTAACTGAGTGGTCTAAAAGTTCTGTACTGGAGTCGAAGATAAAAGTGCCCTAAGTTCTTGACGGGCTACGGATGAATGTTAGTTAATGCAGTTGCATTCTGATAGTTCACAAGACGAGATGCATCGAATAGTTTACACGATGCATCAAGCAATGTTCCCATAACTTCGGTCGAAAATGTCAAAAAGCTAACACAAGATGTGCAGCTTAATTTCCACCACTGGTCGCATGGTACGGGAGATCTGACAAGTAATCGCAGAGCACGCCACTTGCCCCACATACTAGATGACGAGCTATATCGGGGCCAAAAGGCCCATCTGCAAGAAAGGTCCCTTTGCTGAGGTAGTGGCTTGGGCTACCTGACTTTAAATTGTTTATTGCCCCCTGGTGATGTCTACACGGGAGTTTACAAAAACTGGTGGTTGCGGATGTGGTGGCTAGTACCCCAAGGAAAACGAGTCTGAAAACTGAAAGGATCCTCAGCAGACGTTGGATATCTGCATTACAGTGTGCAGTAACGTGAGCTCATCCTCCTAGACCAGGCACCTCACTACCACCTCTGACTGCTGGAGAATCTGATTTTTCGACCCCTTATATACCGCCTGTGACGTCACAGATGGAACTCCACAGCCAATCAGCGAGCGCGCTTCAGAGGCAGGGAAGTGGGTCGTCTGATGCTCTATAGTACCCATGCAGTGAGAGCGTACATACGCCAAGCCTATGGGGGTCAATATTTTGAAAATGGAATAAGTGGGCTCATTTAGTCATAACTCGACCTATTCTTAACCGATTTAAAAATGGTAAAGAGTTTTGGAATCCTCCCTCCGTTCTGGTCAGAGAGCAAGAACAGCGAGAAAGATGCAATCTAAAATGGTTACGAGTACTAACTCGGTACTGTATGAGATGCTTTTTCTGTCCAACGCTAACGCACATCATCAAGCAATCTCTGACATACACGCATGCGTGCTACGCGATCTTACGGACTTAGTCATTTTATGTTCCTCTCGTAATCGGCTCTACACATGCGTATCGTCCTACCAAAGGGGGGGGGGGCATGCTTGGGGCGTACCCAGCCCGACCGTCCTGCACCCAGACTATCTGGGACGGTTCGTACCCGACAGGTCGATCCGCGCTACACCACACAATACTGAGGTATGGCACTATTCTAGATTAACTCTCCAGTGAAAACACGGCCTAAGTGTCAAATATCTTAAACCTACTTAGCTGTTTCCCTCCTGAATTTCTGCAGACGACATTTGCCATGAGGTTTAACTCAGGATAAGCTGAATATTTTGCAAAAAATTTGACTGAAGGTTGTTGGTGGGTAAGCCGCCAGCAAATTGTTTTCAAAATATTCAGCAGGTCCCGAGTGGTTGCCCATTGAAATTTGTGTCTGGTGACTTGCAACAGTCGGATGGTTAAAGATAAAATTGGGTTTAAATAATTTTTGACGCTGTATTTTAATAAGCGTAAATTGGAACAACAGGGTGACAAGCTTGTCATGATTTTTTTCCCTGAAAATAATTTTAGATGCGCGCGAGAGGGCGCAGTTTGCCCATTTCTGACACAGTGTGCGAGCGAGCGTGCGATTTGTGTCGTCAAGCATTTACATATGTGAGCATGCACAAATCACCAATTACAACTGTAACTTGGCTATTATAAATTACAGAGGCAACTATAAGTCAGTTGATTCCAGGGCGACCATCTCTACGGATTTATCCGAAAATGCGGATTTTTAACAGGCCTCGGATTTCTGGACATCCTATCAAATATCCGGATATTTTTCATAACATATATCAAAAGAAATTTTTTTACCATAATTTTGAGTAGACGCGGTTAGGTAAGTAGTAAATGTTTGATTTTCTATTGGTCATTCGCATTCAACATAACCTAAGATCAACGTAACATAGTATTTTAACATAACATGATTCACCTTTCCAGAGGACCCACCCATCATATGACGTCATAATGAACTGCATGATGTGTAGAATGACATCATAATGAATGACATCGAAAATACGTCACGAACGCATATTTGCAGACGGTCTATACGTTGTTGTACAAATTGTTTGCTTTTACTATTTAAAACATATTCTGTTGAATATTTTGAAACTAATTTGACAGGACGCTGTTGCTGCCATGAGTTTCACAGTTCACACAAGGATATCCATCACGAGCATACTTCCCGTGAGGGTGTGATAAGCTCCAACGCTCCATCCAGACACTGCAACGAATTGGATGGAGATCCGCATCTTGTCCGTCACCGTGTGCTATGGAGCCAACATTTTAACCTGTCGTTAGGGTTGTTTTCCAAGATGCCCAGAGATGCACTGCAGGCCAGAACTAAAACATATATATTAATATATATTTACCTAATAAGTATCCGAAGATACAAGGGGGCGTGTATGTAAATCAGCACTTTAACTATCACCGCTCAGAAACCTCCGATAGTTTCCTGGTGTCAGATCTGGTCAATGTGTCGATTGGTATTCCAAACAATTAATAAGCCATAAGGCTGGTGGATGCACGGAAAGAGACACTAACTTACTATATATGAGGCCCTATAGGTCACCTGGCCAATTTTACACAACCTTGCCGGTGCGTGGGGCTACATTACCACAACAACCGGAAAAGAGGTGTACACTATGCATCTCCGATGAAGAAATTTTCCGTAACCGCTTTAAACCTATCCTATCGAGCTAAATAGCCAGGTTTAGTCGGTAACATGTCAGGCTCAAACAGTCAGAGCATGATCAGCTTCCTCAGTGTAAAACTTATGCTGGCAGGGATAGTGATGCGGATATAATGTTGCTGTATAGTATTTCCTAGTGTACTGCGTTCTAGAGTTTTTATAAATAAACAAAACATATGAACTAGATGGCTACTTGCCATATGCACAACTAACCAATACACAAACTAATGGATACGACGATGATGAAATGATAATTAAAGTATCGCAGGTCACTAGACCTCACGGTGTGGCTAGGTGAAAGCACCACAGTGACCAAGGATAATATGCACAGTATGAAACAGAAATTATAAGAATGCAGTCCTAGGACCGGTACTGTACCTATTAGTCATCAGTACCTTTATACGAAAATAATTAAACAGTTTAAAACTAAACGTACAATAGTATAGCTACTTGAGTACCTATTGGTCATCGGTATGGAACACGTTCACTAGTTACTGAAACTGAGGCGCTATTACACTTATAGCGTGAGATGACATGTTCTCAGGGCTGGAAAGATTTCCGCAGCAAAACATCCACAGGCAGGTCTCCGCAAACAGGTCTCCGCAGGCAGGTCTCCACAGGCTGACTTCTCCAGACTGGCAGGATACGTCGCATTCTCAGGACAGATAATGGAACAGTTCAAGAATGTCCACTAGATAATCTTATATCTGATGCATAATCACAGCAGAGGTTGTAAATTTTCGATCCGGCGACGGAGGTATGAAAGTTAAAGGTAACCCATTAACAGGGAGGGTTACTTATATAATAACATTGCATGTACATTCATTGGCACATGGTGCGGGGTGCGTCGCACAGCTCTTGCCGTGCACCGGGCAAAGTTCACCCAGACTGGTCGAAAGTTAAATTATCACACATGACATGCAGTGCGGAAGTTGAAGTCCAGTTTTCAGCGTGGTTGGCAGATCTGTCGAGTCATCCACCAAGAACCACCATCGGCTCTACATTCCATAGGATTACATTCCGGGCCCACATGGCCCTCCCGTCGGAAGGTTCGGATGCGGGGGTTATAACTTAAATTTTAGTTTATTACCTTCGGATGGCCATCCGAGCGTGTACAAAAACTGGGAAGCCGAGGATTCCTTACCACCGCAGATGAGCTGAAATCCCAGAGGCACCGGATAAAGTAGGTTAGCAGTTACACATGTCTATCCTGATGGTCCAGTCGTCCTGCCCGGGTCAGATTCCACGCGAGTGATGCTCCTGATTCTCAATTTTCACACCTTTTATACTCTCCTGGACGTCAGCGCTGGGTGCCTCAGCCAATCAGCGGCCCAGCACTAGCCAATCAGCGTGCTGCAGAGGTGGTGGCGTGTATAGAACACTCTCTATTCTGTTTAATATATATATATATATATATATATATATATACACGATCAAGACGTCAAGGCAATATTTCAAGTATAATTTAGCGGGGAACTTCGATGATAACTCAGCCATTTCTGGACCGATTTTAAAATGGTAAACATATAGTAGTAGTGTCGGAATTAAAATGATACCACCTCCCTCAACTGACCGCCGTTCGGCGATCCATGGCCATGGAAGACCATGGCGAATATGAAACTCCCGTGCGGACCCAACTGGCTGGGAGAACCTCCTCAGGATACCAGCCAGTGGCTGGCCTTTCTCTCTCTGTATTCTGACAGGTATTCTGAGGAGGTTTTTCTATCACTGGGGCACTTTTCGACCTATCCTACCTATCCTACCTATCCTATCCTACCTATCTCCTACCCCACCTATCTCCTACCCCACCCTGTTGCTTTTCCAGCCAGCTGGTGAGTGTGTGTGTCTGTGGTGCTTTTACCCCGCACTGGGGAGTGTCACGGTGGGTCTTTAGCTAACCTTGTCATATTACTCCGGCCCTAGTGTCTTACCTAGTTTCGAATTTCAGTAAGTTCTAGCGAGGTCTTTTGAGCAGATTTGAACCCCAGTCTGCAGCCTGGGAATTCTATGCAATTCACTACTCTATTGATTGACCCACCACAACACTACTAAAATCTCGCCTCTTAGTAAGCTTATCTCTGAGCGTGAGTTGTAAAATTGCCGTTACTGCGCTTATCAGTTCCGAGGATCTTGACGTCACTTCGAGATAAGGCAGGAACAGCAATGAGAACACATAACTTATCAGCTTTAATTACTAATGCATACATGGCCGAGGTAGTTAATGCGTCAGATCCTTGTCTTGTGTTTATTAGCAAATTTAAATCACAGGTTCAAATCTCACTATTACCATTTGTGGATAACTCGGCCATTTCTGGTCGATTTTAAAATGGTAAACAGTTTTGAAATTCTCGCTTCATTCTGCTCCTAATCGGTGCCAGGAACGCCGAGAATGAAGGGATTTCTTGGTACAATATAAGCATACACACTCTCACAATACTGACACGTGGATCTGATGCGTGCACATGCGTGCTACGCATTCTTACGGACTTAGCTATACATCTCTCATAGGGCTTTATCCACGAGTGCATACTATCCTATCCAGGGGGCATGCATGCGCACCACCCATTTAGAGACAGGCATCCACAGGGATATACACCACCTACAGGTACTGATCGCTACACATAATAGGGTCTGAACACCCAGACAGGCATCCACAGGGTTATATACCACCCACGGTACTGATCGCCACACATAAGAGGGTCTGAACACCCATTTAGAGACAGGCATCCACAGGGATATACACCACCCACAGGTACTGATCACCAGCACCACACATAATAGGGTCTGAACACCCAGACAGGCATCCACAGGGGTATATACCACCCACGGTACTGATCGCCACACACAAGAGGGTCTGAACACCCATTTAGAGACAGGCATCCACAGGGATATACACCACCCACAGGTACTGATCGCCACACATAATAGGGTCTGAACGCCCATTTAGAAACAGGCATCCACAGGGATATACACCATGAGTACTGTTGCACAGCTTCGTGCTACTGCAAAGCAATTCGGGCCTTAGAGGCTACTCTAAGGCCAAGAAAGCCGACCTGCTCCAGATGATCTGACAGGTCCGTGCCGAGGAGAGGCAGAAGTGACTCTCCCGAGCAATGCAGATGGGAAGGTTTCCAGTGCTTACCAAAGATGATCCTTGGAATCCCCACAAGAAAGTGCAGCGGATCCGTGAGTGCCATCAGTTGGACGAGGAGGTGACTGCTAGCTTGTGAGCCAAGACTGTAGCGAGGCAGATGGTGGACCATCCACAGGAGCGCTTACCTCCACTATGCAGGATCGCTAAGCGACTGATGAGGGGCCGAGGTCTGAACCATTAGCCCGGAGGATAAGGGGAGAATGCAAACACATGCTCGACCAGAGTCTCGGTGAAAGGGAGACAGAGGATAGAGGATGCCGGTCAGTATGCTGGACATTCTTCAGAGGTCTAGAAGGAGACCTCACAGGCCAGATTATGCAATAGATCCAGCAGACTGTCCAGAATGCCTTCTACCTCCACTACACCCATACCTATCGCATCCGTCACATCGAAGACGGTAGGGTGATGCTCTTCCACAAGAATGCTCCAGGGAGCCTGTGGCTGAACACGATAGGAGCAGCTCAGGACTGGGTGGCAGCAAGAGAGCAAGCCCGCCTCGACACAGGCAATATCGATCAACCCAACACCAAGTGGGCTTTCGTTCGATCAATCAACATTGAGGTCAGGGCTGTCATCAACCACCAACCTCTGCTTGGAACAGGCACCCTCCCAGACTGGCTACGACAGAAGAAGAGTATGACTGCCCTCGACACCTCCAGGAACAACATATGTCTCTGGAGAAGTCTAGCAGTCCACCGAGGAGCGAGAACTGATAGAAGTACAGCTCCTGCATGAGAGCTTTCCACACAGTTCTACGGCAAGACACTACCTGATGTTCACTCGACCTTGCTGGATCAGCTGGACATGGTAGAGTTCTTCGCCAAGATCGGGATTTGCGTGTATGAACCAACCAAAGAGGGTGCCTGGCACATGATCAGGCAAGTGGCTCACTACCGTAACACCATGACCATCGGAGTGTGGGACCACCACGCCTTCTACATCAAGAACATCTCCAAGCTGGCACATACACTAGTCTGCAGTCACAGTCAGCAGAGGTTTACACAGGCATGCAATCTTCAACACCACGCTGAACACTGTACAGGCGGCAAAACAAAAATCGTGTGTCCTGGCGAGAATGTTGAGGCACCACAGTCTGCGTATGAGAACTGTTGAGCCTACTATCTGCCCCAACCATCCAGTTCAGCGGCTACTCGTTGGATCGAGTATGAGTCGAGAAACAGAGGTGTACACATACACCATGTAGAGTGTGGGCACGGTGGCGAGCATTGGATCGAGGGCGCTCCCATAGATGGTTATGATCCAACCACCAACACATGTGTGACACATGTGAGCACGGGTGTCCACAACACCAGCGAGGTGGGGATGCCAAACAAAGATACCTCAAGACAGTCCTGAGAAAGGAGAAGCTGAGAGCCTCTGGATGCACGCTTGTGGTACAGTCGTAGTGCTGCATAAACGCTGCCCATGCGTCCATAAACGAGTTCGGACTGTCGCATACCCACACTTCATAGTTTGCGACTTCAAAGCACTCCTAGATGGTATCAAGACTCATCCTCCGGAGACTCTCACGATCGAGAGTACTCACATACATATCTCTGTGTCAGTTGGCTGCTCCTTAGAGGGCGCCACGAGTGAGCCCACTCACCTCTGAAATCCTGACCCCAAAGAACTGATCAGAGAGTTCATGCTGGAGATCCAACGGCGAGCATCTCCAATCCGGACAAGGGTTAGGGCACACTACATACTGACAGACCTGGACAAGCTCCCAAAGCAACAGCAGCGACTGATCAACGAGTGGTGTGACCAAGTGCCTGTACTGGGTTTCAACTGGGTGGTATGACCTGAACCTCATCAAGAAATACTTTGTTGATGAGCTGACTGACAGTACAGGTACAGTGAAAGTCACCAAAAAGGCTAGTCAGACCATGTTCCTCATCACACCTGAGCTATGGTTTCTCGATGTGCTGAACTACCTCGGCCCAGGAGTCTTATACGAGGTATGTGTCAAAGCTTACAGGTGTACACAGCAGAAGAGCTGGCTCCCGTATGAATGGTTTGACACACATGAGAAGCTCAACTATCCAGGGCTTCCTGACTACTCAGCATGTACATCTAAGCTCAAGGGTGGCTACCTCTTGACGCGAACAGAGTGGGAACAGTGTAACCAGACATTCAGCGAGCATGGAATGTAGACATTCGCCAACTGGCTGCGATACTACAACACCCTGGACGTCAGTCCATTCATCGAAGCCCTAGAGCAGATGCGGGAGTTCTACACAGAATGAGAAATAGACATCCTCAAGGATGTGGTGTTTCTCCCAGATGTGTCCCTGCAATACCTCCTATGTGGAACCGCTCAGCACACACCGGATGTTAGCCTCTATTCACTGGACAAGGAAGCCTACGAGATGCTGAAGGGTGCTGTTGTTGGCGGTCCCAGCATCATGTTCACCAGATACCATGAGGCTGGTGTGACTCGAATCTGCCAGAGTGAGCGTGTCTGCCAACATCTATTCGGCTATGACGCAAATGTTCTATACCTGTCAACAATGGCTAAAGAGATGCCATGTGGTAAGGAGAAAGTGCTCCATTGGTCCGGTGCCAATGGGGTAACTAGCTGTAAGGAGGCTCTTCTAGCAGACAGCTGGTTTGGGTTTGCTGGGGTGGATATAGAGGTCCCCAAGGCTATGTGGGCAAAGTTCGAGGAAATGCCTACTGTCCTCTATAAATGCGAGATCCCGGTAGAGGCAATATCGTCTGAGATACTGGCATATCTAGGGCGAACAGGGAGGAAGCAGCCCACCACCCAGAAGCTGGTCGGTTCCCTCTCTGACAAGAAGCAGCTGATGTACACACTGACACTCAATTGGTATATAACCCATGGCATGGAGATCATTGCTGTATACTGCACCATAAACTATGAGGCCAAGCGCCCATTTGAGTGGTTCGTGGAGAATGTTACGGAGGCCCGCCGCTCGGGAGATGTAGATAAGAGCAAAGCGCTCTTATCAGATCTCTTCAAACTCCTAGGCATCAGTGCCTACCGGAAGCTCATCGAGGCCCTAGAATGTCATAGCAACATCAGCTTTATGAAGGATGAACGCATGGTAGACAAGGGCCTGCGTAGTGCATGGTTCGAAGATCTCGAGGAGATCGGTGAGTCATATACGAGCTCCAGAGTCGCAAGCCGAGAATCACAATTCGAAGGCCCTTCCAGGTGGGTATAGCTATTTATGAGCTCACGAAGCTGCGAATGCTGGAGTTCTACTACGACTTCCTCGATCGCTATGTAGCTCGTAACAGCATTGAGTACCTGCAGATGGACACTGACTCCGCGTATATCACTATAGCAGGCTCCAACCTCGATGACGTCATTCGCACTGAGATGCGAGCAGAGTACACGGCTTATAAGTGGGACTGGCTAGCTTGGGACAAATGGTCTGGACGGACTCCGGGACTGTTCAAGCTCGAGTTCGAAGGCACTCGTGGCATCGCTCTCTGCTCCAAATGCTACTATGTGGAGAGCGCAGCTGCAAGTAAGTGCTCGGCTAAGGGATTGTCAAAGTGGCAGAATGAGGCCTCTTGGCAGAGATTCTACAGCACCCTATATGCCGGGGTGGACAGGGCATGCGCAACCAGGGTATGGTGATGTATGCGCAGGAAAAACTCAGACCCCGCTTACTATGATAAGTGCCATGTGCTGCCAGATTGGGTCCATACCGAGACCATCGAGTATCATGTTAGCACCCTAGGGGTGGTATCTGTGTGTCTTCAGGGACTAGCTGAAGCTCCTCTACAACAAATGGTCGCCTAGGCACTCCGTGATGGCGTGCCAGGTAGTACAGTGTAGGCTGGCCCTCCTTCTCCACATACCTGTCAAGCATGTGATCATCTATCGACAACTAGGATCTGTTGCATGCCATCGACCACCTTCCAGCTCACCAGGCTCATACAGGTACTGAACCAGAGCATCAGGTGGTAGGCACTCCTCTTCCTGTGACCAGCAGAGTGTCTGATAGCCTCTACCGGCTTCTTCCCGATTAGCCTAGTAACCTCGGCATTGGATCTCTCCACCACAGCAGGCAGCCCTCTCACCCATACTCTAGAATGTTCACTCGGCGCGGCCATTTCCTGGGCGTATTGGTGTGGAAACAGTCTCTCTACCGGTGTCCGATTCCACTGTTCGACGATAGCCTGGGCACGGTGATGCCCTACCTCACCTCGCCTAACTACCACACCGTGTTTCCGCATGAGGGCTGCAGTCTCCCCTCTGAACTCCTTACTCTCATCCACCTGCAACAATTTCGGCCACTGGAGGGGATTTTGCGAAGCCTCGTAGACACCCTGGAATGCCTGGGCCACCTGGCCAGCTGACTTGTCTGTGAGCGGTACTGCTGCCTTGTACTTGCTGGCGACATCGGCGATGGTGAGGGCATACTTGTCGGTCTTACGACCAACGGAGTTGTGTGGAAGGAATAGAACTTCTGCCTGGTGAACTCTGTTCTTCAGGACAGTTTCCTCGAAATGGGCATGCCTGATGTGCCATGGACGAGGTCTGTATATCTGCCACATCGCCTGGCAGCTGGGCCACTGGCTAACTGTCTCCAATGTGAAGTTGTGGCCCTTGCGACATGCAGCCTTGAGTACTTGAGGGGGCTCACAGTAATATCCACCAAGCTGATAGCAGAGTTCCTCAAGAAAGACGGTTGATAAACTCCCGGATTTCATGACCGACGTCCACTCCCATCCTGTTATGCATGGCCTGGATGAACTCTAAACAGACGAACAGATGGCTGTCATTCATTCGACCATCAATGAAGACCTCCTCAAACACCTCTGTACACTGGCGTCTAATCTCTGCTGGATCCTCACTGAACAGTAGTTTATCGACCATCCCTCGGAAGTTAAGGGACTTGACCAGGTCGTACAGACACCATCCTTATATAGTACAGCTTAAATGTTCGGCAGCCGAGATGGCTGCGAGCGCTATGGCAATGTACAGTAGTCAAGGGCCTGCGACTCTGAAGAACGTACCTACTCCTGAGGCGATGGCTGGTATGGCTTGAGAAATCTTCTCCACCCCATGGAGAGCATTGTTGGCAATCTTTCCGACCATCTCGCCAAGCCTTCGTTGTGAACAGAGCGATCAGAGCCCCAACTGCTGCCAGCGGACTGATAGAACCATTTATGTAAGAGCGATAGATTCCTTTTGCTCTGTGTATTAGCTTGCAAGATTCAGGTGCAGGCTCTGCTACATCATAGTCATCTGCATCATAATCATCCTCCTCATCATAGTCCTACTCATAGTCCTCGTCATCTATATCCTCGACTGGATCAGCGTCTGGTTCATACATCACTCTGGGGATTCGTTGCTGAGGCAGTTATATAGTAGCTTTAAACTGTAGTCTATAGCATGGCCTCCGCAATCTTGAATCTGGGCGTGTTTGCCTTAGTGAACTGGGGACCCTACTATGAGGTCGAGCATGAGCGTCATAACCAGGCGATGGAGAAGCTGTCTAAGGAGAAGTTTGAGTACAGAAAATCACTCGCGCATATGCTCTATGCATGCTCAAGCTGAATACCTGATGTGTTCGACATGCATACCTTAGCATAGCCAAAGTAAAGTACTGTCACACCTAATGAGCGAGTCCCAGCTATGAGGTTTCCGATCTTGAAGTTGAGCCGGTTGGCCTGATTAGGTGGGATGTCCCTGCCCCCGAGGTGGTGATGGCCCTCGAGTGCCGACTCGAGGTCGTCGCTTCCACTGGTTAGGCGCAGAAGTGCATATGACTTAGTTTTCTGTCTGTAGAGTTGGCAATCAGCCAGCTTGCGTACCTCACCAAGAACATTGGTCCCAGCAACCACAAGCTTGAAGTCGTCTAGATTATCCACCTGCTGGATGGCTCCTCCCTTCTGAACCAGGACCGCAACAGCGACACAGTCCGATGCACCACGATGCAATGTCAGGTCTAACCATTGGTTAGCTGTGGCTTTGACCTGCTGGTGTTCACGCTCCACATGCATGATCTGCTGTTTGGAACCCATTTGCTTCAGCTCCTGGTCATTCTCGTCATGCCAGACATGAAGTCGTGGAGCATTCATCGTCGCATCTGCGAGCTGCTCAGTGTACACCTGGAAGAACAGCATATCCTGCATGGCAGCCAGATTCACGTGTGAGTTCTCGAGGAGGGTTAAGAGTGGAACTGCCACGGGCTTCTCAACACCTGCCCATAGTTTGAATTCTGTGAACCCCTTATTGCACCCCACAGCGTATTAGCCCTTTCCCTTCGCATAGAAGGATGGGCCACGAGTCAGCGGACCTAGGACTCGGAACTCATCGTTCACATAGGTGGTGTCCATGGTGCTGTTGCTCTGCACGATCTCCGACCTGTTCAGAACCTGCGGGAGCTCTACCGTCTGTTCTATTGTGCTCTGAAGCTTGGACTCGAATGTCATCCTCTTGATCGTGTGGATCTGTGCCGAGATTGCAAAGTCAATGTACTTCCCAGCACAGGTCAATGGGTTCTCATCGTATATACTGGGTCGAGGACTGCTTCGTGACATCAACATTATCCACGAGTGAGCCAAGGTCACACCTCCGTCTGCTGCAGAGACACTGGCCACCATAGTGGAAGGAGTGCCAGCTCGTAGTACAAAAGAACTCCTGACTCGGATACTCTACCGGAAGTTTGACAGCACCCAGGGCAGACACTCGACAAACCTGAGGCCCAAACCAGCAGTCCAGTTATTCTAGCTCTACAAAGGGTGAGGGTCGACCCCAAAGATCTACTAACAGTCGGGAAGTGCGGTGCCTCCATAGCCAGGAAGACCGAGAGATGCTAGATAGACTCCAGTCTGGAGCAAATAACTACTTCAGGGAGGGGGTCAGTTCTGCTGTAGCGGAGAGCCCCAACACCGGTCATGCAGAAGGTACTCAGTAGGGGGTCACTGTTGGCTGCACGGAGGCTGTTGAGCACCTCTTCAACAAAAAAGGGTGCAGGAGATTGGCCAGTGATCTGCCAGCATTTACGAAATTCCCAGATAACTACCAGGACTACCTCATCAAATCCCCTCACAAGTCGGATGCTAAGCATGGATGGCTAAAGTCGGTCTACCATAAGAAGGACCAGATGAAGAGAATCCCAAAAGATGACCCTCAGTAGATAGTGTTTAAGCGACAGTACGGACCTGACAAAGTAGCTTCTGACGAAGGTCCTCAAAACTCTGATGAAGTAGCTTCTGACGAAAGTCCTCAAGACTCTGACGAAGTAGCAGAGAGCACAGACGAAGTTCCTCAGCCTTCTGATGAATGAAAAAAAAGGTGCAGCAGCTGCGACAGTCTGCCAGCGATGACACGTAGAGCAGCCTAGTTTCCTGGCTGGATTCAGCTTGTAGGTGAAGGTCTGCACCTTTTCCAGAGATGGCTTGAAGTGTGACAGCTCACCTGTCTCCTTGTTGCTGAAGATGAAGCGGTACAGCTCAGCTGCCCTCTGTACACCTGCGATAAAGTCCCCTTTGGTCTCCTTGAGGGTTAGGCGGTCATATATGGTCTCGAGCAGGGCATGTCCACACTTGGAGCTGAAGTATAGTAACTGGGCATTGTGGCGGATGTCTGGTGAGATCTCCTGGGTGTACTTCTGAAAGAGGCTGAAGACAGTTATCTTTGTGTGCCGGATGCACCTGGTGATGTTGCTGAGGTAGGTGACTCTCTTCTGGTCCATTGCAGGGTCATCAATAACTAGGACAAGTGGTTCTGTCAGTCGGGCTGCCAGCAGCTTCTCCATCAGTGCTTGCAGGTTCTGCGTCTTGGTGATTGGGCCATTGTACCATTGATCATTACTGTCAACCGCCTCAGCGGCGGAGTCAGACACCAGAAGGATGTGTTTGGAGTGCAGATGTTCGGCCAGGGGAGCCCGCAGCAAGATGTTTTTCCTGTGTCCTGATGGGGTAATGATCAGCACCACCTGGCTAGCATCGGCCAGCCTACTGTCGAATGGTACAGACATGCGTGCGGTGGATGGTTAGCACTTGGTCGGCGGTGGCCTCGTCTATATCTGTGAGACTAAACGGCAGTACTTCCTGCACCAGCTCTTTCGCCTGCAGAGTGGGGATTCCTGCACCTCCGGCGGATACGAAGGATGCGATGGAGGCATCAAGCATGAAATGCCAGCAGCAGCTGAGAAGATAGCATAGAGGGCCTGTGTCAGCACCCACATGGTCTAGTACATCCAGTATCTGTAAGATACATGCGCGGGAAGCCATGACTATCCTGTGGTCTTAAACCGCAAACCAAAGAACCCTGACTTCTTCACCTCTGGTAGCCGGAGGCTGGTGGTAGCAGCTGTTTGGCCATTGACAGTGATATGGCTCAGGCCGAGGGTGCCTATCTTGAGATTCTGTCCATCCTGTCGGAATGAACCAGGTCCTGTGCATAGGACTCAGCCATAACCTTGATGGCTCCAGCCTCATAGACTCCGAGCATACCTCACATCGTTGCCCTCTCCTTGATGCCCATCCCCTTGTATACAGTCTTGGCCTTGTTAAATGGCCAATTGTCCTACCGTATCAGTGTTCCCGATGAGATCTTGGGCTGGGATGGTACCTCGGATCTCCCACAGATCTCCCTTCTCATCGAAGTCTAGGAAGGAGATAGGGGCAACAGTATCCTCTGAACCGAGGCGTGCCTCGCCCAAGTGAGCAAGATCGCCTAGCTCTTTGCTTTCTAGGTCTGTGAGTGACAGAGTCATAGTCATATACAGACGGCTTAAACCTTCTAGTCATACCCCCAGTGAAATAGTTGGGCATAGGATGACCACGCAGTCGACCAAGGGAATAGGTAGCAGTGCTCAGGGTACTGGCCCTCTCTGCAGGGGAACGCCTTGTGGGCGGTCCACCATTCCTGGGCATTGGCGATCCTCAGTCCGTGTGCTCGACTATGGGCTACACACCGCTCTCCGGCATGCCATGCCTCATATGCTACAGGGGTCTCGTGATCCATCTCTCACTATTCAGAGGGGTTAAACGTAGGCGACGATGATCTCAGCCATTGCACTCGTTGCTAGCCCTAGGACCGCAGCCTCCATTAGTGTAACACGTTCACCCATGATCTTGGCGGTAGCAGTGTAGGAGGCACCACTGAGGGCGATCTTTGGGATGGGGTGAGTTATTCCGAGACAGTGCCCGGCCACCCCACTCAACACTGTAGCGAGGACAGCTGCAGTGGCGGCAGGAAGAACCTCATTTCCCATTGTCATCTTCACCATGGCCACATTCGCCGCCACGTTACTGGCGACATGGACTGCCAGAGGTTTTGCTTTGGTCAGTAACTTCTGTGTCTTGGTTCACAGCAGGTTCTCCACCTTCTGAAGACTCACCTGGCTCTCGGGCAGTTGCTTCACAATCTGTACCATTGACGGCATTGTTTAAGCACTGAGTATACAACGCAGTTAAATGTATGCGTCCCCTGTCGAGAGAGCTAATAAGATCTTCCCAGTCTGCGTCTGCCAGGTGGCCTGGTTGCTACTCAGGAATATTGATCTCTCTTTTGAGACATCTTAAACAGGTCCGGGCTCACGCTATGTGAGAAGTACTATGATGTCTTCCGGAGGGAGTTGAAGGACTATAAGAAGAAGACACCAGATGAGCTCGCTCAGCTCTCCGGTGCTGAGCTGACAGAGGAGCTGACAGATGTGAAGCTCTATCTAGGATTTGGCAAGTGACAGATCTGCTTCCTCGAATAAGTTATCATGGGCGGGAGTATCGTCGAGCAGCTCCTGCGAGCTGAAGGTTTGTACAAGGATCGGGAGTATCTATCAGATGTGTTCCAGCAGTTGCAGATCGCCATGACCTCACCAGACTCAGAGCTGAACAAGGCTCTGCAATACTACAAGCCAGAAAAAGCATGCGCTGCCGAACCCTCCAGCCCTTGGATGTGCATGTGCAGCGGGTATAGGGGCTGTATGGCATGCCAAACTGGTTCAGTGTCTCACCGTGGTCCGCCACTGCTACTGTAGAGAGTCAGGATAGTCTTATAGCTGATTTGCTAGCGGCGGAGTAGGCTGATCCCGAGTGCCATGATAGCTAGGCCTGACACCACACGTAGAGCTACCACGGGAAGTGGTGTCATGTTGACTGGCTGCAGTGTCGGGGCGCCTGGAGCTGCCATGTCGACTGGATGCAGTGTCAGATTCGGAATGACTGTATGGCTCATACTATGCGTAGGAGTGTTGATGGCAGTGTTGAAGCCGAAGTGGACACCGGGGGAACTCCCCTTGACTATCATGTTGTTATAGCCCCTGACTTGGAGGTTCTCGATGTTCACGATCATTTTGCTCGGAATCAACCATAGGTGTGGCGAAATATCAAAGTCAAGTTTGCGATTGGCCTTCTGCAACCCCTGCTGGAACTTAGCAATAAGACTACTGGGGTCTGCCGCGATGATCATATCCTCAACGAGACTGATGAACATGCCTGGACCTCTGCACCGCTGACACCATCTATGGAATGACGCAGCTTGGTCTATTCTCTAAGGAGGCAGTAGCACTGTGCTTCCAGGGACTGGTTGATGTGAACGATCACTACTGGTGTGAGGCCTGAGGTGGTGTGTTGGACAAAGTACTTCCACACATCTGGATAGTCCTGCCACAAGCCAGTGATGTGCATATTTTGCAGCAGCGCTCCTGGGTCGAAGTCTGGATCGAACAAGAATGTCGTTGTCTTCCATTGGCCTACTCGTCGGTGGGTTCGATAGGGGAATCCAGAGTAGTCACGTCTCGGGTCACCATACTTAACCCCTAGACCGCTGTTGTCACCACCATGCCACAGATAGTCTGGGTGAGCACTGAATCTCTCTGTAGTCTGCTGGCCGCTGAGACGCTATGACTGTTGAGCTGTGGGTCGAAGGCTTTTGTATCAGGGAGGCTTGCACCCAGCTCATGGAGGATTCGTCGCACCGTGGGGTTCACGTGGAATCTGAGTCAGCTGGCGATGAGCACTGCTTCAGGAGTACCAGAATAGGAGTGAAGCAGGGTGGTACTTACTCCACATCTTGCCGTGGCACACCACACGGCAATGTTCAGCTGCTGATTCCAGTATGAGAGGCTTGGAGCAGCCATCCAAGTATGAGCTTGCTTCGCATCCTTGATGGTGATCGGGCCATTGGTCAGCAGTCATGGGTTGACGGAGAAGCTGGTTCGGGACCGTCCATCCACTGTGATGGAGAACGTGTTAGCTCTGGTATATCATCCAGTAGACCTGTCAGGCCAGTCAAGGGTGTACCCAGGAGGGGCGGTTGGCTCCGGATGACTGTCGTGAGGTTCAGAGGGAAGGCCATCTATACTGGTGTTCTTAAAGCTACCGTACAGGCAGCACACTATTTGTAGTTGTCTCGATTCCAGAGACCAGTGAGGCGACCTCGCCATAACATCTCTTTTTTAACTCCTCCATATCAACCCGCCCGCTGGAGCCTTTGAGGTATTGCTGTCGAACTTTAGGTTTCTCCATGCGGTACAGGGCTTGGACCTTCAATATATAGTGGTACTCTTCATCGGCGACCTGGCCATCCACGAGAGATTTGCTTACAGACTCGTCGATAGTCCGTAGCATACTCTGTGCCAGTGCCACACACTTAGCATGCTTCTCCAGCCTCCTTGTGATCTGCCGCCGCCCCACCCCAAGCCTGTGACCACGACAGTGCCGGCTAGTGTCACGCCACCCAGCAGGATGGCGACGATGGCCCCCCCCCTCCCACCCCTGTAGCGAGACTGGTCACAACTGCCACCCCAGCACTGGCTCCAATCACATCCGCAGCAGTGGTTGTACGCAATAGGACGTTGTCGGCTGTCTTATATCGCCTGCGCCTTCTGCTGTACTTTTCTGCCTCATGGCCGAGATTCTGTCTGATGGTATCTATCTGCTGGAGTCGCCAGCCATGGATGGTACCGCTCTCGTCAGCCATCAGCAAGAGGATATTCTGGTTGCTTCCGCCACTCTGATTTTGCCATAGTATACCTGAAGATTAAACCTGCATCACCTGCAGAATCTGCTCATGAGTCCTAGAAGGGTACATTTTGGAGAGCCTGGTGAACTGTGCCAGCTTGCTGGTTTCGAGACAGATGTCTCTTAGACAGAGGCATCCAGCACTATGTCGGGTGCCAGTAGCTTTCTGAGACATGACATCTGGAACTTTACCTTATCACCAAGAGAGTAGGTCCGCCACTGGATGGCTTTCTTGGTCTTACACTTCTGTGCCATCTCCTCTTTCCACTGCATGACATCTGGCTCATCCTCGTCTGAGAAGACACATGGCTCATCCTCGTCTGTGAAGACATCTGGCTCATCGTCATCTGTCAAGACTCCTGCGTCCCGCTTACTCTCATCCAGGAGGGCCTGCCAGTATCGGAAATTTTCACTGTTCCTTCGCCTCCTTGTAAGGCTTGTGTTCTGTTGATACCAGTTCTCCTGCTGTAGTCGCTCTCCTTCGTGTTGCAGTGCGAGCCTCTGTTCGTTTAAGGCCTTTATCTGTGCAGGGGTCATGAAGGGGCGAACCTCTCTCTTCATCATCTCGGCCAAGGTCAGACAATGCTGGTATGATATCATGTTGTCATCAGGTCAATGAGTAATAAGAATGTAAACTCTAAATGGGCGTCTGATATCCCATCCGCGCTGGCATATATGTTAATGTAGGGGCTGTCAAACAGGTGAATTACAGGTGTGAACAGGCTAGGACTGATAGCTTTCCATAGGTTGCTGTTGGCACCTGGGAGATACTCTATCACGTCCCGGCCGACTTCTACTAGTGAGCTGCTGTGTGCACTTCCCGAAGATTGTTGTAGCACATCGGCGTGTATGTATGTTGTGCCCCGCTGCGGAACCTCGAAGAGGAACAATTCTACATGGTACTGTACCACCCATCTCCCCTCTAGAGAGGATGAGATTACGTTCTCACCACTGGAGAGCAGCAGTCGGATAATCGGCATGATTATATCTCCTGTTTAAACCCCTTCTATAGTGTGCTATGAAGCCCATATTTGCTCACTCGACTGGTCTTGCTAACCTGCCAGATGTGTACACAGTTGATGCTGCCAAGGTAGAAGAGAGCGATGGCAAGTCATTCGCCCTACAGTACGAAGCAAGCTCAAAGCCATACTCCCTCCACCCCATTGGTGGTGATGTGGTGGAGCTGATCACAGACCTCAAGGATGTGACGAAGGAGCGCCTGGGTCGCAACATAGATGGCCACAAGATCGTGTTTCGGTACTATTTACCAAAGAGGAAGTACATCCTCGAGCCGCTGCTTGATCTCTCGGATACAGAGGTGGCAGACATCAACACCCTAAATAACGACCTCAGCTTTCATCTGGTCAAATCCTATTCGAGCGGTGCCCCACCGATGGCCTGTGATGGCCTGCTATTGACCCTGGCAAAAACCCCGCAGTTCATATTTGAGAAGAATGAATTGTGGTACTGCGCTGGACCTGTGGGTGACTGCCAAACATGGTTGCCCCTATATAAGCCTCCCGCAGGCATTGACATAGAGGTTACTCCCCTCTCCACTTTTGTGAAAAAGGATGGGACAGTTCGAAAGCTCTACAATCGGGGATCATCCTTCCTCACCTACAAAGGTGAAGGTGTCTCGCTGACGTGGGTGGGTCACCGGATCAGGGTTACAGGTGGAAAGCTCCTGCTGCGTCCTCCATTCGATGGACCAGAAGAAGCTGTTGACGTCCAGGAGGGCACCTTATGGGTAGATGGTGTGCCACATATCTCTAAAGTCAAGGGTGCCGTTAAACTGCTTCAGCGAGTCGGACTCACTAGCCCGCAAATGACTCATATGGTCCTAGAGCTACGTTTCTTAGCCAGCGGCAGAGTGAAGCAGCTAGCCCCTGCCCCTGAGGGGATGAACATCACTATCGATCCGGATGGAACAGGGCTCGATCTGGCACAGATATTTCTTGAGGGGTTCACTCTGTTCAGTTTAACTCTTCATATATAGCCATGATTCTCATCATACTGCTCGTGCTGGCGTCTACAGCAGTGGCACAGGGCACTGAGACTGCCATGATATTGGATGCCAAGTGGGCCCACTTTCGGGATGACCCCCAGTACAATCCTTTGGTCGACCCCTTGCGGAGAAACATTTATGACCGCTTTCACACACGTAAAGAGATCAAGTCTGTCTGTCACTTCTATGGGGTGGAGAGGGTAGGCCGTGGTTGTCTGCTGGAGACCCCTGCTCAGCACCAGATTATTTGCGTAACATGTGAACATGCCAGAGTCTGCCGTGGTTCAAATGCTAATCACTTTAGCCTCCTACCAGGTGAGCGTTGTCAAGGTAGATTGAAGCCCCTATGGGTGGTCCCACCATGCCGATGCGACTCTGGCAGAGAATATGTGTTTGTCTGAGCCTACACAGAATAGAGAGAGAGGCCGGCCCTGTGGTTGATGGCGATCAGTGGTGTATATCACTGTGGAGGCATGTCTCTAAATGGGCGTTCATACCCTGGTAGTAGTAGTGTAATACTACCTCCCTGGCAGCCGTTCGGCGATCAGTGGTGGGCCCCGCAACCTATGCTCCAGGGATTAAGGGAGCAGTGGGGGCCACGGATCGCCGAACGGCGGTCAGTTGAGGGAGGTGGTATCATTTTAATTCCGACACTACTACTCGTACTGTAATCCTCGTCTCCTTCCTGTCCTGATAGGTCCATGGAACGACGAGAACGGTGCAGAAATTACGGGTACCGTCTCGGTACACTATAAGTACATACTCGCTCCCAATATCGACACATGTTGTCAGGGAAGCTCTACGCGCGCATGCGCACCACGCGGTCTAATGGACTTTTAACGAAAACCTCTCCTATAGGGCTTATATATGCATACTGTCCTACGCAGGGGTGCGCTTAGAGCGAATCCGAGACGGCCGTTCATTACCCAGCTTAGCTGGGACGGTCGGTACCCATCCGGTCGATCCACGCTACACTTTACAAAGATATATATCCAGTTGTTCGACACGCAATGAATAAACAAAAGATAAATCTGATGATTGAACTAATAATTTATCAATTACTCTACTACACACATACATTAATGAATGTAACAGGATTACATATTATTGGTAGTCAGTAAGCGTCTAGATTTTAACAACTATTGCTTGCATAATCAGGGATGAAAGTTGTATTGGCCTACCTCATTTATGATGCTTACAAAGAAGTTAAAAGTCGTGTGCGTTTATTTGGGTAAAACGTTCACGAAAACACATGTATACTTGCCACACATTTTCGGGAGAAAAAATATTACATACAATAATTGTACCCACACATCCTTGACCCCACCCCATAAAACCGATATACGCTTCAAACCGGTTTGAAAGTTGACATCGTCACCGGTTTGATATTATGCCATACCGACCAGTCTTATTTGCACCCTGTTCAAGAGTGAAAACGTTGCAAAACGTTTTGCTAAATCTGTGACAATCGGCGATTTTAATATTCATTAATTCATGTAATATGCAAATCGAAGAAATTTGTTAACTGTATTCGTTTTACATAGAGCAATTCACCTTTCCAGAGTACCCACCCATCATATGACGTCATAATGAACTGCGTTGTGTGTACAATGACATCATAATGAATGACGTCGATAAGTACGTCACGAACGCATATTTGATGATTGTCTATGGGTTGTTGTACATTTTGTTTACTTTTACTATTTAATCAATATTCTGTTGAATATTTTGAAATTAATTTGACTGGGCGCTGTTGCTGCCTATGGCAGCAACAGCACCCAGTCTAATTAGTTACGAAATATTCACAGCTTCCCTGTATAGTTTTCAGGAAATTGATAGCTAGGGCATTCGGGGATCGATCAATCCAAACACGGCGAGGTGTGGGTGGAGCTTAGCAAGTGATGGGCGGGGCATAGCTAAAAATGGAAAGGTCCATTTCGATCCTATTGACATAGAATTATCTGATACATTGTGATGATAACAAACATATTTTGTGTTTATAAATAAATGTTAAATTATATTTATGCCGTTGGAATTTGTAATAGACAAGCTATAGTTTATATTGATTACTTGTATGCATTTCTGCATGCTCACATACGCAAACACTGGAAGAGACAATTCGTGCGCTCGCGCGATGCCAGAAAATTGCAAACCACACACTGTCGCACTTATCCAAAAGTTATTTTCCTGACAAAAAATCACGACAAGCTGGTTGCCCTGCGATTTACTTATGAACACTAAATATATTTCTTATCATCACAATGCATAAATCATATGGCTGCTCAGACTAATTGCATCGACTTGAATAGGGTCCAAATTGCACTCTATACAAGTGCACATATTGATGCAAGGCATCAATGGTAAATAGCGTGCCCGGAGCTTATTATAATTCTGAGAATAAACTCAACTGTTTCATGAAAAAATGATGTTATATAAAGGCATACAAGCCACTTATGGCAAAAATATACGAGGACAATAAACACAAAAGAAGGAATATTTCTTGCAAAAAGATATGGGCAGTAGTAACTCCAGGCCAAACTCCTTAACAGAGAGAGGAACAGACAAAATTAAGAGCAGCCAGTGATGAGAAATTTGCACTACTGCATCAACAGAGTGTAACAGATCAAATTTGGGTCATTAGGTATCAACAACTTGTAAAGATAAAGAAATCAACAGAACTGGCAACCCAGTCACTAGAAAATCAGCGCAAGAAGCAGTACACACCCTGACACCCATTCAAACATATTAAAGAAAAACTAAAGAATATTTTAAACCTAAATCTTGATACCTTCTTAAACAGACGTGAAGAGCTTATTACCAGGAAATATATTGGTGAAATATACACTGCAATGCTAGTGAAATTCACAAAGCAAGTATATTTTTGATGCAATACAGGACCCCGATCTGTACCGACAGAAAACCTTTTCAACAAAGTTAAGTGGCCAGGATAGAACCAATACCGTGAACCTAGTTTTCTCCAATGAAAATGATATAGTAGAAAACATTCTGACAAGACCCAGTGGGAAACAGCCACAATCATGATCTGTTTCATTTAGCTATCATATCTATTAAACGATATCTTTACTGGAAACAGTGACAAACTATTATATCAAATATTTTTGCTCGACAAAAAAGCCAAAATCGGTCTCAACCGTTGTAATGATGACGATCTTGTTGACCATATGTGCAAATGTTAGGGTATTAGCCTGATAAGTCAGGTTCTACCAGTACACGCGACTAATAATATGGGATATGTAGAAATATTTTCACATTACTATAATAAATATTTGGTGGTAGAATTATTACAATATTTCGTACAGCACGAGAACATAGTGAGTTCTACATGGCCTTATGTTCGAAAACTGGCTACAAGGCATGTAGAGATATTCTGGTACTGAATATAGTACATTATTGGAATTTGACAATGGTGTGCCACTACTAAATTGCATATGACGAAATTACTGTATACTAAACATTTCTTAAACCATTGATACTTTATTAGCGTATTCATATACGTATCTAACCATATGGGTGAACTTCTGGGGTCGAACCTATTGCAAACAGTGTGGTACAGAAAATCGTTGATCTGACAGAATTTGCGCCAATTTTCGGTATAGAATTGTGTACTATGAAATTACGTTCCTGTAGAATTTTCTAAAATTCGGAATACAACTAGCATATTTCCTATAAGTATTTGTGGGTGAAATTCTGGAGGTGAACGTATTGCAATGAAAACCATGAATTGTCCTAAGTTTGAGCTTATTTACGCTATGAAATTTTTTAATCTCACTACGTCGTAAGCTTATGCCTATGCCTATCTAAACATATGGGTGATATTCTGGGCCGAACCCATTATGAGCGATATGTCAGGACATATCGACACCTATCTGAATGTGGTGAATGTGAACCAACCATATTACAATCGGGGCCATATGGCGAATATGTAACTACATATTATCAAATTACTTGATGGTAGAATCGTGCAAAAGCAGTAGTACATATTCAGTTATATAGAGCTATATGTAACAAAAGATTACAAACCGAGAACTGAGATTCTAATACTGGATATAGTAAATTGTTGGCATTTGACAACTGTCCATGGCTACTAAATTGAATATTACGAAATTACTACGTGGTAGAAATCTCAAGATTCATTAGCGTATTCATATCCCTATCTAACCATATGGGTGAAATTATGTAGCCACACATATTGCAGACGGTAGGGTATTGAAAACCACAGATCTGCCAACATTGGAACAAATTTATGCGATGAAATCGCATACTACGAAAATACTTCACGTTCGAATACTTTTAAATTCCCAATGTAACTAGCATATTCAAACTCCTATACGTCTATGTGAGCGAAGTTCTGGAACCGACCATATTACAGAAAGTAGGGCACCGAAAACCATGAATACATCATCAGTTAAGCTAAATTTTGCGTATTAAAATTACTTCATCTAGAATTTATTAGATTCGGAATATAACTAGCATATTAAAGCTCAAGCCTATGTGGGGTAAATTATGGGGCTGAACATACTACAGACAATAGGGCACTGAAAACTGTGGTGGTTTATTAATACAATGAACCTTTCCAGTTTAGCTATGCCCTGCCCATCTCTAGCCAAACTCCAGCCATACCACTCTCAAGTTGGGATCGATGGATTTCTAAACTACTAGAGGATAAATTTCAAGAAAACTATACAGGTAAGCCGTGGGATATTTTGACACTAAATTGACTGGGTCCTGTTGCTGCCTATGACAACAACAGCGGCCAGTCAAATTACTTTCAAAATATTCAAAAGCATTTCTATTAAATAAGAAAAACATACAATTCGTACAACGTGTCAGATTATTAAGAATTTAAGATGGACTAAATCGAGTCAGTCATGACGTCATTATTATGACGTTATCCTACGCGTCACTTAATTAATTTCGACGTCATATGACGTAATATGATGGATAGACAACCTGAAAAGGCCCATTAGCAAGTGGTATTAATTACCCTCGCTCCGTCAGAGGATGAGTGTATTGTATTCGGGTCTATGTGCGTTCGGGGTGGCAAGGGTCTACAATCTATGATTGGCCTTGTTAAAATATGTGAGCTATAAATACGGGTGCTCTCTTAATACAAGTGGTCCATATTGTGTGGATCACGCATTAACAAGTGGTATTAGCCATGTAATGCTCAATTTACTCATACCAATTTCAATAGAGGGATCCATTTCTAGGTATGCCATGCCTATTTCTAGCTAAGCTCCACCCCTTTTTTGCGTGCTGGAGTCGATGTCTATATATGCGCTGAATAATGTATTCCCAGACTTCCAATTTCAAGGTAACTATACAGGTAAGCTGATGACTATTTTGAAACTAATTTGACTGGGTCCAACGAAAACCATGAATCGGCCTAAATTTGAGCTTAAATTATTTCAGGGTAGAAAGTTTTAAATATCACTACTCCGTAAGCGTACGCCTATACCTATCTAAACATATGGGTGACATTCTGGGGCCGAACCCATTATGAGCGATATGCCAGGACATACCGACACCTATCTGAATGTGGTGAATGTGACCCAACCATATTATAATGGGGCCATACGGCGAATATGTAACTACCTACGATGAGATTACATGATGGTAGAATTGTCCAAAAGCACTAGCTCATATTGAGTTATATACATCCATATATTAAAAAAATTATTACAAATCGAGAACTGACATTCTGATACCGAATATCGTAAATTGTTGGCATTTGACAACTGTCCGTGGCTACTAAATTGAATATTACGAAATTACTACGTGGTAGAAAACTCAAGATTCATTAGCGTGTTCATATCGCTATCTAACCATATCGGTGAAATTATGTGGCCAAACCTATTGTGACAGGTAATAGTAGGGCATTGAAAACCCGCAGATCTGCCAAAATTGAAACGAATTTACGCGATGAAATCGTATACTACGAAATTACTTCACGGTCGAATTTTTTTTAATTCCCAATATAACTATCGTATTCAAATCCCTCTACGTCTATGTGAGCGAATTTCTGGAGCCGACCATATTACATACATACAGTAGGGCACCTAAAAGCACGAAAACCCCAACATTTAAGCCAATTTTTGCCTAATAAAATTATTTCATCTAGAATTTGTTAGATTCGGAATATACCTAGTATATTAAGGCTCAAGTCTATGTAGGTGAAATTATGGGGCTAAACATACTACAGACAAAAGGGCACTGAAAACTGTGAATCACCGGAGATTTAGCAAATTTTCGGTATGAAATTGTGCACTACGAAATTACTTCATGGTAAAAGATTTTTTAACCTCAATCCATTACTTCACTAGCGTATTGATATACCTATCTAACTACATGGTTGAAATTCTGTGGCCGAATTTCCTGTAGACGTTCTTAACTTAGCACATGCATAGGCCTACACTTTCTGTATTCAACACTCTGCTACAATATTATTGACAGCAGTTTTGACTGGAAATTTGGAACATTGGTAGTCTATCAATACTGCTACATAATTGCATTGGCCCTTCAAGGATTTATTCCCACGGATGGATTAAAGACAAAAGGATACTACTGATAATCACACATCCATTGTTCATTCGTATCCCGCGAGTTCTCTTTCGATACAAGATCGAGAAATGTATCTCTTATGTAGGGGCCTATTGAGTAGCTATTGGCGTAGCGATTTCACGATCGACAGTGTTGCTTCTACAGTCTGCTACGGAGATAGACTGGGTCCTGGTTTGTCTGGTATCCGAAGTAGAGTCTGTGTAACAGTCTAGTCGTTGTGATAACGTAAGAAGATGACCGGTCATTACATTAGAGGTGTAGTTTCGAAGAAGCCAAGCCTTTATTTTTAGATGGATCCATTATTGTTAGCGAACTCTGTCTACTTTTTCGCCCTCTACAATATTATTACGCATGTTTTTCTTTTGAAATTTATCACACACATAGTACGCCTCAAGACTGTCTGTAACAAGTCTGTAATTTTTACCCTATCTCGAATGCAACAAATGTGAATCATACTATAATACAATACGGGAAAGGTTAAACAGACATGGTACATCATCGTCGTCCTCATAATTTATTAACCCTGTATTACCTAAATTGAGTCAAGAATATAATAAAAATATTTGGTTATTGAGTGCCTATTTGCAGGCCAATAGATGACTGTTTTGAAAAGTTACTATTGGAAGGACTGGCTCAATTATCGAGCCAGTCATTTCAATGGTGAATTTTCAAAAACGATCTCTTGACCTGCAAATTAACATCCTCAAGATCACTGTAGAGGCCGGTTTTGGCGGCCTCCTCATGAAAGGGCTAAAATACATTAAGAGAAGATGATAGGCTTACATGGGCAGTCGTTGTCGTTGCAATACTTAATACAGGTCTATGATAGCAACAAGTATGTGGGTAGGGTGGGGTGGGCTACCAGTCAAAGTATTAAAAAGATATTCATATAGTTGTCTTTATCTGAGATATTGAAATTTCGGTGTTAACCATTCTAAAGGATTTTGTTATAAAAACACACAATTGTGCCCAAGTAAGTCACATCTTAGTGGCGGTTGCTTGAAATGACTTCCATAGGCCTGACGTTAGTCAATCGGTCACTGAATCCGGATGGTATATTAATACATTAATACCGCGCTCGTGTTAGTATCGATTGATCTCTGAGCTTCTTGACTATCAATTTCCAGAAAACTATACAGGTAAGCTGATGACTATTTTGAAACTAATTTGGCTGGGTGCTTTTAAAGGTTTGCTGCCTCTGGCCGCAACAACGCCAGGTCAAATTAGTTTCAAAATATTCAACAGGATGTTGATTAAACAGTAAAGACATACAATTCGTACACTTGCCGGACTATTCAATTTTCATGACTGAGCTCGATACGCCATTCATTTACACATTTTGGATTGTGACGTCAGCCTGTATATGAAGTAATTGATTATGACGTCATATCCTTCAGTTACAGATCGAACCCAGCAATTATCATAGAAAATGACTGTTGAATAAATAGCAAAGACATACAATTCGAACAGCGTCTAGTCAAATTAGTTTCAAAATATTCAACAGCAAGTTGATTAAATAGTAAAGACGTGCAATTCGCATACTTGACTGGCTATTCAATGTTCCTGGTGGAGCTAGATACGTCATTCATTACACATTTTGATTGTGAGGTCCAGCTACATCTGACCTAAATACTTATGACGTCATATACAGAAAAATCCATTATCATAGAAAATGTCCTATGTCTAATTGCCGTCCAAGAGACCATTATGGTTTTTCTTTTGCAATTTACTACTGGAATTATAGGATCGGTTATCCAACCAGTCATTCCAGTGGTAAACTTTCAAAACAAGTTCTCCGGGGAGTAGCTAATGCAAATGGACATTTCTCACGATCACCGCAACAAGCCATTTGTGGTCAGTTTGATAGAGTGCTAAAGTGGACATATAAGAGACGCTGCGAGTGGGCGTGTGCTTGAGTACTTTCAGCTGCAGAAGGAATGATAAACATGTTTTGTACGCAGTCCTCCAGCAAAAGCAGCTTATTTAGAGTAGTTATTTGGAGTTCCGTTGGCTGTTTATTAAAATAATTAAGCGGTCATCGCTGCGCAAACTCTATTACAGTCGGACCAGAACAAATAAGAGAACTCGCCATGAATCACGCGAGTGAAGATCATAATTATGAGATATCCAGCAATCTAAAAATAGAGCCGTGTCTTCGCGCCGAGAATTATTAGATCTCGTATCGATGGAGATCTCGCGAGACACAGACCCAAAATCCCCTGCGCGAAATGGCCGCGCCTATAGGCAATTCTAGGCAGCAAAAAATAGAAGTGTGGCCGCTGGAGCGGGCACGCAAAAACTGATTAATTATTTTAAGAATTTTGCTAATTCAACGCATAGCTATATAAGTTTTCAAACGTTTTCCCTTTTGAGAAGGCTGCAGGTAAGTTGAGGTAACTAATTTAACCGTGCCTACTCAAAACTTTGATAAAAATGCGTTTCTTGGTACATGGATGAAAAAACCCACGATGTCCGGCCTGTTAAAAATCCACAGATCCGGAGAGATTGTTGCCCTGGAACATCATGTGATGAGTTAGTTAGGAAATAATTGGCCAATTGCACGAATTCTGATATTGCATGAAAATAGGCCTTTCGTGACCTCTACCTGACTTCGGACTGTCAGAAGTTGAGGTTTTGTATCATCTACACTCTAATATGTCTTCTGTGGAAAAAGGTGCACCTTTGAAAGTCCTGTCCCTACACGCCAAATGTTAAAACACCTTTAGTACAAAGAACGAAATAACTTAACATGATTCAAAAACAAAATTTACTGGTACTGTTGAATATTTTGAACATAATGGACGTTTCCAGATTATCCATCCATCATGTGAGGTCATAATCAACTACGTGACGTGTAGGAGGACGTCATAATCAATCACGTCACGAATGGCGTAGATAAGTTCGTCACGAACGCTTAATTGATAACGGAATAATCGTTGTTGTACGACTAGTATGCCGTTACTATTTAATAAAGTTGATGTTGAATATTTTGAAACTAATTTGACTGGGCCCTGTTTCTGCCATATGCAGCAACAGCACCCAGTCCAATTAGTTTCAAAATATTGAACAGCTTACCTGTATAGTTTTCTGGAAATTGAGATTCATAGGATGCAGGGATCCCAACACGGACAAAGCGTGGGTGGAGCTTAGCTAGAGATGGGCGGGGCACAGCTAAAACTGGATTTCTCTATTAGATTGCAAGAGATTGCTGCATACATTGTTTTGTTTTGGAAACACCATAAGTTATTTCTGAGCTGTACTGTAACTAAATGTATGGGGAGATAAGCCGTATATTCATATTATAACGCGCGCACGAATGGGGCATAGATACAACTGAACATATTTATTGGATGCGTATTATTTATTGACATTGGATGAAAAAGTCAATTACGTTAAATTCACTTGAACATGTTTTTGGTCGAGAAAACTGCTGAGTAGAAATGCTTCTTTAGCGGCCACAATATGGAGCACAACAACCCGGACAGTCGAGACCAAATGGGGCTGAAAAAAAATAACAATAATATCTATATATATATATATATATATATATATATATATATATATATATATATATATATATATATATATATATATATATATATATATATATATATATATATAGAGAGAGAGAGAGAGAGAGAGAGAGAGAGAGAGAGATCAGGCATATATATATATATATATATATGCCTACGCTACTTACAAATGCAACAAACGCCGTATATATTTATGGAAGCGTCTGGTACATCCGAACATTCGTCAGCGGATAGGTCAGCGCAACATCTACCATCATCAGTCAAATCAAAGCCGGCAGGACAGGCTGAGAAAAATAATGTAATATATGTTAATATTACGCAATGTATATCAGGAACCTGGTTTGCGCATGCTTAGATGGTGGCTGATCTATATCAATGGCTAGATGATACTGGTTCTACGTTCATGGTTACAAGGTACCGGTTCTATATCCATGGTTACAAGATACTGGGTATATGCCCATGGTTAAATACAAGATGCTGGTTTTATATGAATTGTTGCTAGATGTTGGTTCTATATCATCATCGTCATCGCCACCGCCACCTCCACCACCAACCACCGTCACCACCAATAACAACAACGGAGAGGGACGTGCCTGTGAGTCATTCGTGTCTTGCGAAACAAGATCGAGAAAAGTGTATTCTCGACCGTAGACTCGCGATCATGTCACATGGCTGCCAGCCCATAGGGACCTATAGCGGCCAATATACTACACGGAATTTCCTATAGTAGTACCAAAGATAATATATAGATATTATCGTTGATAGTACTATTGATTGACACATTGTATAACTGAACAACCGCTTTAAATAGCTCTGTAAATATATATTTAACGTCCGATCTTATGTCAATGTTACGAAGATTCGCACTCATGTATTTACTCGCAGACATGCATTTCTGGATAAACGTGATTTTAAAATGCTAGCGAACGATAGTTCATGATGTTGTTTGTATTTCCTTACAATGCCTAGTTCCCATTAGGAGCACAGCGACGCGATACGTTGCTGCAAATCATATAACTTGCTCTGCTACCCGGGTCACACCCACCCACTTGATCGGCCACATAGGCACATGTATACATTGTTACCTATTTACTTGCTTGATATGTCATATAGAATTAGATATAATTATTAGCATAGCCAATATGGTCCGTTGATAAAATTTAGACTACGCATACAGCAGTGCTCCTTCATAGGGTGCTTATTCCTGAAAGAAGAAGGAAAATACGTCATTATCTGGGAAAGCCCTTTTTCAGCCAAGCCAATCAGTTGTCAGATGTCTTTGAATGTCACAAGTCCCTACTGTTTTTTTTTATTTCAGCAGGTTATGGAACTCACACGATATAGGGGACACACAATTCTTCTTGTATAGACTTAATATTCACTAGTGAAGGTAATATAAGAAATATAGAAGCCCACATAGGAAAAAGGGATCATTCAATAATCAAATTACAGTTAACTTTAAAAATAAACCTGTCATCAGAGCCTAGGACAAGATTAAGTTACGATAAAGCTGACTACCAAGCAATGGAAATAGAACTAGACATAAATTGGGATGTAGTTTTGAGAAACAAGGGGGTTGATAAACAATGGGCCTTTCCATTTATAGCTATGCCACGCCCATCACTAGCTAAGCTCCACCCACACATTACCACCCAGTCAAATTAGTTTCAAAATATTCAACAGAATATTTATTAAATGGTAAAAGCAAACAATTTGTACAACAACGCATAGACCGTCTTCAAATATGCGTTCGTGACGTACTTATTGACGTCATTCATTATGATGTCATTCTACACATCACGCAGTTCATTATGACGTCATATGATGGGTGGGTACTCTGGAAACGTGAATTGGAAATATTTTCGGAAAAATTGCATGTTGTTGTACAGATATGGGTTCCTAAAGCTACAATAAAACAAATCGTTAAGCGTAATAGTAACCAGCATTAACTTTCTTTTGATAAAACTCTATTATCAAAAATTAAACGTAAGCGAATTCTTTGGGTCAGACATAGACAAAATCACGATGATATTTCAAGATTGCAATATAACAAATTGCGAAATCAAATCCGCAGAGAAACCGGGAAAAGAATTAAGACCCAAGGACAAAAAATTGCTGACAATATAAAAAAGAATCCGAAGAAATAACTGGACTTATGTCCGATCCAAGACAAAAGTAAAACGGTCAGTGCCCCCGATTTATACACAGATAACTATATGAAAAAGCTAACATCCTCGGATAAGGAAAATGCAGAAATCTTAGAAAACTTCTTTTCATCCGTTTTTATTGAAGAGTCTGATGGCCCTTTGCCACGGTGAAGTATATCATAAAAGGGAAATTAGAAAAATTGAATACATCTACATCTCCTGGCCCAGATGGAACACACACACGAATCTTAAAAGAACTCAGTCATATATAGAGAATCTAGAACGAGGTCACCTTTCATATCACTATTATGGACCGAGTTGAAAATTATCAATTTGATAATTTTCAACGAGGTTCATAATAGTGATATGAAAAGTGACCGAGTTTGAGATTTTATTTATCATATAAACTGTAATTTTGAAATATTTGCCAATAGTTGTTGATGTGACTTTTATCTGATTTCTCATTGTTGATTTTCGTGAAATCGATACCGGCGCTGTGACGCACCACTACTTGGTAACGAATACTGAATGCCCAGCAAAATATAGTGACAAACACAAAATCTCGCAATGTCAGCCGTAAACTGCACTTTTCTTCTAAGACAATCGCAGAGCCATGGCCATCAATCGTTACTTCGCTGCCAACTGATAAACTGTCAAACAATGACATTTTGCGACGATGTTTCATGAATGACAAATCATAGTAAATAAATTGTAGTAAAATAGTACCGCGTAGTAATCCCTACGCGTCAATCGTTGTTTTAATTGGTCGATTTAAATAGGTTGCGCACCCAATAGCCAATGAAAATACTCCGTTGAATATGGCACGTGTGCTTGTTTATATGATAAATTAGCATATACATTATTAATCATTTTTGAAAGCTCATTAAAAACAGCAAGATTCCAAATTCCTGGAAACAAGCCAATATTACTCCCGTATTAAAAAAGGTGACCGAAAATGGGCCGGCAATTACAGCTAGACCTATAAGTCTCACATACATTGCTTGTAAAATCCTAGAAGGCATAATTAGAGATAGTATCCTACTTCATAGGAAGAAATATAAATTATTTAAAAAAAAAATCAATACAGGTTTATCCCAGGTAGAAGTACAACCTTACAGTTATTAACCGTGATAGACAAAAATGGACCCGAACATTAGATGATGGGGGCGGGGGCGGGGTGTGTGCTGTTGATGTGGTCTATTTTGATTTTTTAAACGCTTTCTACAAACTGCTCCATCAGACGTTAGGATACAATTTGGGTTTATATAACATATGTCCTACAGTTAAGAAATGGATAGGAAACTTTCTTTCAGAACGCAAACAAAGGGTGGTTACTAATGAACGCACTTCAGACTATACAAATTGTGGGTGAACCAACCCCTGTTTTACTGCTGCCAAGCCATAGATATAAACCCAAAACTATATCCAACAACCATAAATTAACCACGCTTATGTAAATAACACACTATATAATTGCAAGTGTATAGTAATCTGTCACTATATGCCAGCATAGCCTTCTCACAGGAAATATAATGTGATTGATTGATTGATTGATTGATTGATTGATTGATTGATTGATTATCTCCGGCATGGAGAGGGGCGTGTCTGTGAGTCTATTCTGCGTCAAGTGACGGTAAAGGTGCGCGTATGCGTAGACAGCTAGACTAAGATGTCGTATTCTGATCCAAACCACCATCTTTGTTTAATATTCATGATAAAAAAAAATCTTGTTCAGCTTCAACACTGTTACTGCGACTCTGGCTGTCATTTTTAATTTGTAACTACCGCCATATTGTAATCTGATTATAGGCCGTTCAGAAATGACAATTGTACACCTCAGACATATAATTGGGGTTGGCGAACTTGGGTATCCGAACGTATGCATTGTGTAAAATACTGTATCTATTCAATGACACGTGGGATGTTGACGCAACTTATGCACCACTTATGCATCACGCACGTGCGAACGTCAAAAATAGACACTGACCCTCCTTAACCCGTAACACTCTGATGCCAATATTCTATCATTAATAGCAAAGAAACTGGTGAACATGTTCAACAGCATTTGTGGACGCTGTTGCTGTCATAGACAGCAACATCTTCCACCATATTTGTTGAGAAATGAACACTAGTTAACCTTTTAATTGAACTTGAAAATTAAATTCTTTTATTTCATAGTGGTAAGGGTCAATACTGTTCGAATACGACTACTTACGTGTGTAACAACAACCATCATCATCGTCCATGGAAGCGCCTACTATATCCGAACATTCCGTCTCGTCTATATCCGCACAGCAATTACCACCCGTTTGGTCAAAACCGTCCATACACGCTGAGAATGACATGATTGATATGAAGTTAATATGAAATGAAGCAGAATAGGTAAGGAACACGTGACGATATCTCCATGATTACAAGATGGCCGTCCTATATCAGTGGCTACAAAATGTTAGTTCTATATCCATGCACAGGCCTTTGAATTTCCGTCACGCCATCCAACTAACACACGTGGCGTCTGATCCATGATTACATGATGGCTGTTCAATATCAAATTAGGTTAGAATGATTTGTGTCTCAATGTGTTGTCTGATAAACTAGAAGCCCGCAGTAAAACTGTCAAATAATCTTCAGGTCATGACTCATTGGGCAAGTACATACATGGCTTGTCTAATGTAATGCTTCCAAAACAAGCACTTTATTTATTTCTCTACCACAGATCCAACTGCCTTTCCAATAAATTTCAAAATTTCTGTAATAGTCCCATCCATCCGCCACATACACATTGGCATTATATTCAACAATAACGGTCACTGGCAAAAACCACGCGGAAACTCTCATAGCAACGCCCAGCTCAAGCGTTCCATGCTCAAGGGACTTAAATATATCTTAGACCGCGAATGTCTCGAAATTGTGTAAAAAAACCTTTATTAGACCATCACTGTCAGGGATATGCAGATTCTGTTTGGGATATGCAGATTCTGTCTGGGATAAGTTAACTTACCACATGATGCTGTAGCCTAAATGTTAACAGACTAGAGGACGTACAAAAGGATGCGCTTATAGGACAATTAGCAGAGTGACACGGAGTGTACACTCCGAAGACTTGTATATAGAAACTGGGGTGGAAACACCCACAGAAAATCATAGACTAGCCCTGTTTTACAAAATTGTCAATGAGATGACGTGCGAAACATTGACTGATTATCTTTCTCCACTGCTACAAACACGTAATCCCTACACTGTCCGCTGTTCAAGTTCCTTCACCCGAGTTAGATGCCGGACGGAACTTTATCGTGAGTCGTTTTTCCCAGCCTGGAACGTTATCGTGAGTCGTTTTTCCGGGCCTAGAACGACCTTCCAGTACCTGCCATTATGCCTGATAATCTGCCAGAATTCATGAACAAACTAAAAACGCTTTTGAAAATGAGCTTTCCTCAAACCAGATCTCTTCCCCATCCACACCAACAACCCTAACCACTCATCAACTTCTATGTAGTCGCACTGGCTTTAATGTAGAGATAAACGTCACAGTGTCCACCATTCTATGTCAATACTTCAGTGACACCTGTCGGTTTAAATGATATAATAATTGCTATCCACCAGTCCTGTAAGTGACTATCGACATGATCATAAGCGTTAAGTGCGTGGATCCATGGTTTATTAGAGTGCGCCGTGCGGCTTGGAACCTCCGTCTTCAGCACTCAAGGTTTCTGTCAGGGTTACCTCACCCTTACCTCCTTTAGTCGCCTCTTACGACACACAGAGGATACGGAAGGTGTATTCTAAGCCCCACCTACAGGGCAACTAGCTTACTCTATCCCCTTCTACTTCTTCAAATCATGCTTTCTCGCCTCTGTCGAGGATTTCATTCTGTCATCCTTAAGCTACCTACAAAATTATTGTTGTCATTGATATCAGTGGCGATGATATCATGGTGATAATAATAATAATAATAATAATAATAATAATAATAATAATAATAATAATAATAATAAATATTGATATTACTGTTGATGATTTGTTCTTCTTCTTCTTCTTCTTCTTCTTCTTCTTCTTCTTCTTCTTCTTTTTTCTTCTTCCTCCTCCTCCTCCCCCTCCTCCCCTCCTCCTCCTCATCCTCCCCCTCCCCTCCTCATTCTTCTTCTTCTAATAATTGTTTTTAAAATATTTATTCCGCTTCTTGACTTATTTAATGTGTCATATGTGCACACAAATGGGAGACGCGGCCATAAGACATGTCTTATTGTGCTCCCACACAGACTAAATAAGCTATGTTTAAACTAAGTTATGCTAGAAGAGCGTAGTTTTAGCAATCTAAAAATATCGAAGATCTCGCTAGACACAAATGTAGTTTTACAGGTAGACTGTTACACGGATTTCACTTAGTAGACCAGACAGGCCGAAGGAGGGTGGGTGTGTGTGTGTGACATTCCATTTCCATATTGGGACTGTAAACGGACATCATTGACATCTTGATTGGCCGTTGGGCATGAGAAATAGAATGAGATGCCATACTACTAGTATGTATGTATAATTAATGAAAAATAAGAAACATCCTACAGCGGCAATCAGTGCTTCTCCACTTTTGACCACTGTATCTTGTCCTCAGCCGAAATCGTTAGCTTCCTCAGGCCCATTCTTAATCTGAGTGTACCGAGTCCCACTTTCTTGAGGTTACCTCGTAGCATGCTTAATCTGAGTGTACTGACTCCCACTTTCTTGAGGTTACCTCGTAGCATGCTTAATCTGAGTGTACCGTGTCCCACTTTCTTGAGGTTACCTCGTAGCATGCTTAATCTGAGTGTACCGAGTCCCGCTTTCTTGAGGTTACCTCGTAGCACGCTTAATAGATTTACGCAATGACGTCTTCCCCTGGCTTTGTATTTGCTGGCTTCCAGTAAGGCGAATTCCAAGCTCTCTGTGCAGGTGTGTCTGCGGGCATCCTTAACACATGGCCAAACATGGGCCATCTTTGCTGGGATACTTATGGACAGCCGCGATATTATTATACACCTTGTATAGTGCATTGTTAGAAATTATGGTGTCTGGCCATCGGTGTCCAGTGATGTGGCAAAGGTATTTGCAGTGGCAGGCATCAAGTTTGGCTAGAGTTGCTTTTGGAGCTACACCGCTGTTACATTTACATATCATCAATGATAAAGCAAGGTTGTGTTTTATAAACATAGTCATTTTGTCAAGGGCATCTTTGATCTACAAATCCATATCTTCCATGAGGTCTGCAAAGCTATGCTCCCCATGATCTAGAGTTTTAGGAGACAAGCGATACAACCCTGTGAACGCAGATTCACTGGGCCTGTACTGGACTGCCATCGAGCCAATACGATATCAGGGGAAGGAAAGCGTGTTGGGCGATATTAAATCGCAGACAGTCGCATGCTGGTAGTAGCGGCATGTAATTGTCCGCCATTTGATTTCACCCAACCATTTCCTTCTTTGGGCATGTACAAGAAGGGTTTCTCAATGGAAATACGATCTGAACAAATCATATGATATCGGAGAAAATCGCATCGTATGAGGGTGTCTTTTGCGATTTGCTGCGATAAGATTTCCTGCGAAAGTGCGAGTTTGTTGGATAAAATCTGGTCGTCTTGTCACGATAACTTACAGACAAAATCGCACAATGTGAGGTGAGCCAATGATGTCTGGTTAATCCATATAATTATCTGACCGAGACATACCTATATCTTCAGCGCTTTTAACCATGATAGCGATGGCGCTACATGCCACGAGAAACAGCAAAGTTATCTGAGCCATGGTTTGGATCTGCAAAAAAACATATAAAGGGGTTTAACGGGGATGTTCCTTGCGTGCGTTAATCACTTGTGTGTGAACAGCACCTCACAGCACTCAAAATACTACTTGATATATCAATTAAACATTTTGAGGGTCAATATCGTTCAAGATATTTTAATTTTAGAAGACTATTTTTGTCAACTTACCACTGAAACCTCTTTCGCCTTTTTTCGCCGGCTTGCCCATTAACCGGATAATGGTAAAGAAAAGTAAGGGTTTTACTTTGCCAGTGTTTAGCTGCCGGCTGAGAGAAGACTTAAAAAAATGTACCACTAGAATGGCTGGCTCTTTTACCGTTTCTAGCTCAACTCCGCCCAATTTGCAAACATTTAAATCCAATTTTTACACTTTTAATTGGGTTAATGAGACCAATGGTGGTGGATGTGTCCTGTTAAGTAAAACGACGTAAAATCGTATGCCATTAGCCACAAAGGAATGTACCCAGTCAGAAGAATATACACGTCACGACAATATAATTTCATTACACCAAATGAAATGTACTCAGTCAGAAGCATATACACATGTCACGATAATATAATTTCTGTTCGACATTAAATATAACCAAGGTTTAATGATGACAATCACGTCTGTGCTGTTACCGCTGTTGCTGCTGCTGCTGTTTCTGCTGCTACGCCTGCTGCTGCCACTGGTGCTGCTGCTGACTGATTATCATGGTGATGAGGATGAAGACGATATCAATAATAATAATAATAATAATAATAATAAAAATAATAATAATACATCAGTGTTACACTGACGGGAATTGGCAAAAATCTTGGGGTTTTGCATTTCCAAATGCAAACCTAGCGTCGTATCAATATCACAATGATCTTGACCTCAAAAGTCTGAATGTTTGTGCTGTTCCTCCTGACTGAGGTAGGTATATGATGATACTTAGTTCCAAATAATTTGACCAATTCTGAAATAAAAGCCAGACGAGCTAAGCAGAAGCAAACGGCTACGGTCTGCATTTTCTACAAAAATTACAATGACGGTGACCTCTAACCTCAATGCCACTGTACTTCAATAGGTGACCAAGTTAAATTCACATATGGTGAACTAATCCTGAGATATAAGGTAATATATTGAGCAAAACCAAGCATTTAGCAGAAAACAATCGAGTTTTATATTAGGATCACAGTTAACTTGACATTTGACGTCAAGAAGAGCGTGCTGCGTCTGATTAATATATGTAACCATGTGTCCCAAGTTTAGTCACAATAGGCTGAATGAATCATTAGATATAAAACAACACAGTATTATAACAAGGTCCTTGCGGCCTTGACCTTTGATCTCAATAGCATTGTGTTCCATCCTGTTGATATATGTATTCATGTGTCAAAGTTTTGTCCAAATAGGCTGAAGCCACGGCAAGATATACGTTGAGCTAAACACAAAACCTAACGGTAAAAATAGTTATATATCAATGTGAACGTGGAACAAGTGTTCATTTAACATTTTCAAAATATGTGTTGTATTTATATAATTTACTTGAGCTGCTGCACTGCCGCCTGTTACAGGACCGCCCACTACAGGATGCGCTAAAATATATATGTGCTCAGTGTACAATCTACCGGAAATCGTCATTTACATGTTTACGATGTTTTCAATGTTTCTGTCTGTTTATCCCTCATAATTAAATAATATCATTGTTCTACCATTCTTATTTGTACGTGTATGTCACTCTGTCTTTTAATTAGTTTAAATATCAAGATGCTGCAATTTGGAAGGGTAATTGATATTGGTGTACATTATCAGTTGCTGTGAATGAGTTGTGTCAAATCATTGATGCCCCATTTTTTGTTTGTCCAATTCTTTGTATTGTGTGTGTCTTGTTATATTACCAATATGGTTGAGAGCGCTGTGAGAATAGATGCGTCAATGACAGAGTTAGACGCCTTAATGGTTTAACAAAATTATCAAACTGGTGAGAATAGGCCTCTTGTAGTAGTGTCAAGTCAAGCCCATGGTAATTAAATTAACAATGATCCGGATGAGATTCTAAAATTACTTCTATGAGTATTTGGTGATGGAGGTGAACTACCCGTATTGCAACAGCGTGTTTACTCTTATACTCACGGTGTAGAGGAGATAATTGGTTGTTCGCTTAACCTTGTTGCTTTGCATGACCGGATCATAAAGTTAGACGAGTCACTTGCTGTGAGCCCACATTGATAGGTCATTTTGCTAAATATTTTGTCTCAGGAGGGATTTTGTTGTCGCCTTAATGTAGAACCCAGACTAAATTTGTTCGTGTTTTGTGATCGTGCTGTAGGTTGGTTCTGAAACCTGCTTATGAAGTCAACATTTAAGACAGCTGCTTATATTGAAACCACTGTTAATTACGAATTTGTGTTCACATCACAGGAAAAGCTAGTCAATAAACATAAAAAATAAATCATCAAGTTACTCAAGGCAATGGAGAGACATAGCAATAGTAATAAGGTATGGTCTCATGCAAAAGCTTGTGATTCTCCAATAATTTGTTGGCACTGTAATTCAGGTTATTTTAAATGGTACTGTCCTTTGCTTGTGCAGGTTGGGATCTGCATCAAAACCCTCGTCGTGAAACTAGTGACACCTGTTATGGAGAGTCACATGGCAGGTGCAAATTTAGTCTCATTTTTGCATAAAGCAATTGGAAATTGTCCTAAAGCTGTTGCGAAGCTCGGTGACGTAGATGTTATGTATCTGTTGGACACAGGGGCCTAAGTTTCTACAACTGTAGAATCATTCACTTGTCAGGTAATAGCGATTTAGTTAATGTGATTGATTATATACAGATCTACGGAGCTAATGGCCTGGATATTCCTTGTTTGGGCTATGTAGAATTCGATTTGACTGTAAATGGAAAAAAGTTTAATGATATGGGTTTCATGATTGTGAAAGATCCTGTTAATCAACACATGCAGACGATAAAGCAATTAGTTTCAGGTGTAATTGGATCAAATATCTTTAGGAATATTAAACACTTAAATGTGAGTGATACATTTGATATTCAATGGAAGAAAATCTTAGCAATGTACGAAGAAGTGAGAACTGTTACAACTCAATCTTCAGAGCCGAGCTGAAGACATCGTGTTCGGATCACCTCAAATAAGACGTTACTGATTCCAGCATGGCCATTACTTGCTATAGTGTCATGTACAACCATCAACTACAAAGCATTCAGTCATCAACGAAAAGGAAACTATCCCATTACATAATGGACTTCGTCTAGGACTGACATGTGTTACTGTTGATAGTAATGGTAATATTCATGTGCAAGTTGGTAATTTTAGTGATAACGATATATATCTCCTAGCCAAGTTCCCTATTGGACATCTAATGGCAATGTTAATGTTGCTAAAGTAGGTGCTTGTGAGAATAAAGTTAGTACAATTATACCACCTATTCAGTCAAAACCTCCTTTCCAAAATGGATATTAATGATGCATTTAGGAATATACACTGGACCAAGTTGCAAGCACTTATTGACAAGCACGAGTATGTTTTCAGCAACTCTGAAGATGATATTGGTTACTGTGACTTGATAGAACATAAAATTAATGCAACTAACAATATACATGTTAAGTGCAAAACAGACGGACACCCCACCCCCCATATGTGGACAGAGGTTAGAAGTTATTTGACAGAAGAACTTACTACAGGAGTAATTCAAGAATCATCTAGCCCTAATGCATAAAAAGGATGGCCGGTTACGTCTGTGTTGTGATTATAGAGCTCTTAATAATAAAACTCGTAGATGCCTACCCACTTCCTCGAATAGGAGGCACTGGATGTACTCAAAGGAGCCATATATTTCTGTAGTTTGGATCTAATTCATGGATTTAACTAAATTTTCGTGTTGGAACTAGTGGCCTATTTTAGTACTGCTGTATGCCAGTTGGTTTAATCGGAGCTCCTGGTACATTCATGCATTTGATGGACAAGCTCTTTGGTGACAGAATATTCATACCATATTGATATACTTAGACGACATTCTTATATTTGGTTCAACTGTTGAAGAAACCGATATCATTTTAACCAGACTGTCAAATGCCAATTTGAAAGTAAAGCTTGAAAAATCCCAGTTGTTCAAGGAAAAGTTACGGTATCTTGGCCATATTGTTTCAAGTAATGGAATAACAACTGGTCGAGACACGATGGCAGCTGTTAAGGAATGGCCCATATCAAAAACATAAACTGAATTAAGGTGATTTATTGGTTTGGCTGGCTATTGCAGACGATTCATACCTGGATTTGCCATGATTGCAAGATCACCGCGCACATTGTTGAAGGGCCCAAAGAAATGGAAACATGGTAAAAGGCACCCTCTTGGAATTGGAGCCTGGGATCACCATTGTGATAATGCTTTTGAACTACTCAAGCAGAAGCTAACAACAGCACTGATTTTTAGGATATCCTGATTTTATTATGCCTTATATACTGGAAGTAGACACTAGCCACCTGGGCGTAGGTATTGTATTGTCTCAAGATCAAGAACAGGGACGTGTTGATTTGAGATATGCGAGTCGATCTCTGCGAGACAATGAGCACTACTTGGACAATTATATGAGTAGCCGAAGCTAGTAGCCTTAAAGTGGACAGCAGTCGAAAAGTACAGAGAATTGTTACATGGTGCAGAATGTTTAGTTTACACAGACAGCGATCCTCTAAGGTACATCCAGACCACCGCAAAGCTAGGTGAGACTGAATTGCGATGGGTCTGTGGATTACCTGGGCAAGTTGCCATGTCAGATCCGAAAGGGGCATACAGAATTACACAGCTTCCACAGATGTTTTAGATGGTTCGTCTTTAGAGTGTGTGATGCCTGAAGATTTTACTGGGAATGCTGCCCATACTAATGAAAATACTGATGTTCATACTGAGGGTGATGAGCCAGAAACCTTGGGATGTACTCCAGACAAAGTAGGGAAGCCCGACCCTTGTCCAGAGGAAACATGACTCTGAGGAGATCTAACCAAACTACAGCTGGCCAGCATTCTAGCATTAAAAAATTTGCTACATATTCAGTACAACATGAACTGTGTGGAAATGCTGTAAACCCTTCGGTATTGGCAGATGTTAGTAAGCCGTTGCTATTTCAAATGTTAGCCAGAGTTAAACCTGAAACGTAATTTGTATTTGCTCATCTTAGTATTATTATAATATTGTGTATCACTATATTTTCAGTCGTTATATTCTAACAATATATAGTTGGAAATTATATTGCCAAGACTGTGTTATTGTATGCCACTGTTTATGCCTATATGGTCAAGTGTTATGTTTGAACAGTATGTATAGTTGGTATTATATTGTTGAGACGGCAATACTTAAGTAGGGGAGTGCAATCGAGGAACATGTGTTCATTTGAAATTTTCTAAATATGTGTACTGTATTGCTTTTGTGTAATTTAACTGAGCTGCTGTACTTCTGCCTGTTACAGACCCTCCCTAGACATGATGCGCTACAATATATATAAATAAAACTTAACGGTAAAAATAGTTATATACCAATGTGAATGAGGAGCAAGTGCTCATTTAACATCTTCAAAATATGTGTTGTATTTGTATAATTTACTTGAGCTGCTGCACTGCCACCTGTTACAGGACTGCCCGCTACAGGATGCGCTAAAATATATATGCGCTCAGTGTACAATCTACTGGAAATCATATACGTGTATTTTCAATGTGTCTGCCCATTTATTCCTATGTGGTTGCTGATACTTTGTCATGATGTATGGATCGTCACCCAGTTGATTTCATGCTCCATAGAGTGGTGTTGCATCCCAGTACCCACAATACAGTTCGTTCATATGCTTTGCTGTACTGATTCGTGTCCATTTGGTCAGAATAAACCTACCCACACCAACTCTATTAAGTGAACATCCATGATTTGCTCATCTGATTCGTGTTATAACTGGCTTCATGATGATCTGTTTAGCTCGTGCCCGACTATCTTACACCAAGTTCACAGTGAAATTCGACTCTGATCTCATGACCTCGCTAACATTGTGCTCCATTCACTTAATATAATGAAGTGTGCGTCCCAGTTTAGTTGCAATATTCAGCCATGCCGAGATATAAGACGATATGTTGTGATAAACTCAAAGCTTAACCGTAAAAAGTAGAGCTTTATACCAAGGTCACAGTGACCTTGAACGTTGACCATAATATCAGTATGCTCCGTCCCCTTGATATAAGGAAGCATGTCGCCAAGCTTAGTCCCAATAGGGTGAAGCCATTCTGAGATCTTGAGCTAGCCGCAAAACTTAACTATAAAAAGTAGAGTTTTATACCAAATTCAAAGTGACCTTGACCCTTGACTTTAATATCATTGTGCTCCATTCCCTTCATATATGGAAGGGGGTTTCAAACTATAGTCCCAAGCGGGTGAAGTCATGCCGAGATATTAGTTCAACCGAGATTGAACCCGAGAAACAGACAGACAGACGGACGGCGCAACTGAACACATTGATATACCAATTTTCGCCAATAATGATAAAATGGAGACAAAATTGCTTCTAAGTGACCGGTAAAATATGTAAATGGATTATATCCACGATATGAATGTTCGTAATATTTTATCTGTATGATAAAAAAGTAAAAAATTGGAAAACCTTTAAAATTTGTGAAAAATATTTTGTACAATTTAAAAAAGAAAAATCTAACATACTTACTTGTGTGAGATACGTCAGGAGATGTGCTCATCTATCTCTCGAGCTCGCGTTGAATTTATACCCCTATGTTTACGTTGATGACAACCATTGATAAGCAATTTGCCATGATTTTATCATGTCTAATTGGATAGCTATGGCAAAGGAAATTGTGTTTTCGAAACTTTTCACTGCCTTTTTCTCATTTCCTAAATGACATAAAGTAGATTTTATCATATTTCGTTATCGAGTTGAGGGAAAGGATATTGTGTTTTTTGAAAATTTTAATAAATAGATATATTTATTTTTGAAATATTGCCTTTCTACAATGGATGAATTCAATCTGTTACTCAAGTATATGACATCATAATCAATTACGTGAAACATAGGTTGACGTCACACTCATAACTGACAGACAATACTCCGTCATGAAGCTAACATAGTGCGTCATCTGTACGAATTGTATGTCTTTACCATTTAATACACATATTGTGTTGAATATTCTGAAATTAATTGGACTGTGCACTGTTGTTGGCATATGCTGCCAACAGCGACACCCCCACAACACCCCCCCCCCCTCCCACCCTACCCCACTGGTCAATTTAGTTTCAAAATATTCAACAAATTAGCTGAATAGTTACCATGAAATTGGGATTCTGGAAATTCAGGAGTCAAAGTATATAAATCGAGCCCAAGATGTACAAATCATGGGCGGAGCTTAGCTAAAGATGGGCCGGCCATAGCTAACAGTGGATTCATCCAGTAAGCAGTATCTCTAATAAATCTGGCCACCAAAGGATTCAAAGGCCATTGTTGCCACGTTGCTTTGCGAGCCTTTGATAAAAGTCCAGAAATTTGACAATAAGTAATAAAGAATTAATTAAAGGCATTCCCTGATACCTGGGCGTATGCGAAGATAAAATGTAATTAAATCAAGTTATGCAAAAGTAAACTGATGATAGCGGCTTCATACATACACACAATCTAGCTTGTTGCTGTGCACAGGATATTAAATATTAAAAGATGGGTGGAAAATATAAAATTTAATTTAAAATGACATCAATTCTGAATAATATTCCAAATTGCACGCCGTAGATTGTCTGTGTGAAAACGTCTCCATATTGTAAATATTTATCACCCTCGTCATTCTAGATGTATTCTTGCGTACGTGCGCGCGTGTGTGTGTGTGTGTGTGTGTGGTTGTGTGTGCGAGTGCCGACGGGCGGGCATACCGGCGGGCGTGTGGTGTGTGCGCGTGCGTGCGTGAGTGCGTGCGTGCGTGCGTGCGTGTGTGTGTGTGGTTGTGTGTGCGAGTGCCCACGGGCGGGCATACCGGCCGCGTGTGGTGTGTGCGTGCGCGCGTGTGTGTGTTCGTACGTGTGTGTTCGGTTGGGTGATTGCGTCCGTGCGTGAGTACGTGCGTGAGTCTGTCATATCCGTGAAACAGTAACGCAGCCTCCGGTCCATAGAGATCAAGTGCATTGGACAGACAGTGGCCATATGGCTGGCCATTTATGGGATCAGTAGGCCAGGTCCAGCTTTAAAGGGCACGACGCCTGTCAAAGATGAATCGTGCACCATCAGGAAGTCAAAAACGGACATTCATTCTTAACACGAGGACGCTTACCACGACACTCGGCACGTTCTTCCTCTATTGAAATTGAATGTTGGCTGTTTAGCAAACTCGTGAAGATAATAAACTCAAAATTATCCTTAAATATACATTCACCTTCATTGATAAGGAACTCCATCTGAACACCACATACACATATCGCTCTTTCTTTTTTTTTATCACAACTGCTGCTACTCAATCAATCTTTTCGGTTCAACCGTATGTCAGTATTTCTTTGGCCAGCCATATCCAAAGTAGCTTTGATGACAAGAGCAGATGCTTGCTTCATTTTTACACACTTGCTAGCAATATCACCACCTTTTGCTACAGTCCTACGGATCAGCATATTCAGGCTCTCTGTCTGAGAATGGAGAGCACACATCCAACCAGTCCTAAAAGTTGTCACAGGCTTTAGTGTCCGGGTATCCCAGCTTGAGGTACTAGCGAGCATGGTCACATCCTAGTCGAACATTTGTGACTACAGGTCACCCTGAAATTCACCTTTCCAGAGTATCCACCCATCATCTAACCTCGTATGACGTCATAATCATCTCCGCGCGTGTATGATGACGCCACAATCATTACGTCACAAAGGGTTCCATATAGACAGTCACCAAATCTCAAATACTCAGACGCGTTGTATGAATTGTATGTCTTTGTAATTCTTTGCTATTCAAGAAATGAAAGTTTTCTTGAGATCGATAGTCAGGGAGTTCAGAGATCGATCGATCCGAACACGAGCGAGGTGTGGGTGGAGCTTAGCTGGAGATGAGCGTGGCATAGCTAAGAATGGAAAGGTCCCTTGTCCATGACATAACAGATCGAGATACAACACTACATTGTGTGCACCTATTTTGAGTGTGCCAGGTGCGATAACGCAACCACGAGTCAAAGACATGGAGATTTTTTCAATCACATTAATTCTTGTTCGATTAATTTGTCACTGAAGTTTCGACTCTAGAATGCATTTGTTCCTATCCTGGTGTGTTTTGCAGATATGATATTAACCAAGCCTTTCATCTGATCCATGTAGAGGTGGGTAGGTTTTGCATATGCAGGGTGACCAGCAGTATGGAACAAGGGGATCATTTCACTACATGAAGAGGTAAACCACAATCCTCAATGTGCTCTGCTCGGAAAGCATACCTAATAAGGTATAATGGTTTCAAATATTCAACCCAAGACTTACGGTTACCGGTTCTACTGTGGGTGGTGGTAGCTTCTACCAGATCATCCATAATATACATCATCATTTTCCGAATCGACCATGGTAACATTCGCCATTCAACAGAATCGTGTGCATAACCTCGACGATTAAGTGTCACACTACTGAGACATCCGGGTGTTTGCAGTAAGATAAACATAATGAATAATGATGTGCAAAGCTGAGCACGAGGTGCGAACACGTGCGTTGCCTGTCATCTTGTGGATTGTAGTATTTGGAACATAAACCGTTTCTCAGATTTTGTAAATCAGTGTGTAGCCAATTTAATCCATATATGGCCTGCGTAAGTGAAAACCACCAGGTCTAATACCAGTGTGGTCCAGCTCTGGATAAAATGATTGCACTATTTATGTTTCTCTGATAGAGTGTAAATACTCAAATGTTTCAAACCAAATCCATGCTTTCAAACTGCTTTGCTAAACATACAGCAGAATATATGGTGGCAGGTTGAGATGTGTCCTGATTATAGTGCTACATATATTAGCTGGGAAATTAACAAATCCGCCTACCCAATGTGGCGGCACAACATTTTGTGCTATATATCAAATTAACGAACAGAGTTTCTCGGTTTTTTAAATATGAAAGATTTAGTTTCCAAAATTCCAACTCCCACGACGATGCTAGAATGGAATACTGTTTAGAGACTACGGAAAACAAGACACTCGAAGGTAATGGTGGTGGTATCGGTCCAACTATGAGATGATTCGTCCTAGCTAGATGTTTTCTGGCCGGGCTAATTGTTTTAAAATTTTCGAATCAATATATCTTCAAACACTCTAGGTAAAAGGCAAATAAATTAATATGTAATGGCGTTAAAACAGGCGAGATGGACGTCTCCAGTTTTAGCTATGCCACGTCCATCTCTAGTTAAGGGTCGCCCTCGCTTCGTCCTTGTTGAGATCACTCGATCCCTGAACACCCTGACTATCAATTTCCAGAAAACTATACAGGCAAGCTGTTAAATATTTTGAAACTAATTTGACTGGGCGCTGTTGCTGCCATTAACTAAATCGACTGGGTGCTGTTGCTGTCAAATTAGTTTCAAAATATTCAACAGCATGTTTATTAAACATTAAAGACATACAATTCATACAACCTAACGGCCTATTAAGCGTTTAAGACGGACTAAATCGAGTCATTCATGATGTAATGATTATACCGTCATCCTATACGTCATGGAGTTGATTATGACGTCATGTGATGGATGGATAAACTGGAAAGGTCAATTCTAACATTTGTAAGATGGAGCTAATGTTTGACGGCACAGTCATTGATCCATTTAATTTGCTCAACCTTCCCATTAACGTGGTAAACTGTACTATTGGACCAGCTGCGCGGAAATACATCCCGGATGGCCTTCTGTCTGCACTCGATAAAGCAAATGCAAAGGTTAACACATTTGCTACAGAGCGTCTTGTCATTGCGAATAGACAGCATAATACAACAACAACAACAACAACAACAACAACAACAACAACAACAACAACAACACAACGACAACACCACCACCACCACTAACAATAAAAACAACAACAACAACAACAACAACAACAACAACGACATGTTCATTGCTTCATATCTGTATTTTATGTATTGTAAGTTATGTGAATGCTTTTTTATTGTTGTCTTTTTTGTGTATATCGTTTTCGGTTTGCGATGGTCTATGATATATATATATATATATATATATATATATATATATATATATATATATATATATATATATATAAGGGGTCCAGCACCTTATAGGCATTGCCTTGGATGGACTTCCTGTAGTATCTGTGTACATGCAAATAAATCATAAAATAAATAATATTGAACTTGAGCAAATGCCAGAAAAGAGCCTATATGACAAGCCCACGAAGTATCATAAATCAATGACAGAAATGAAAAATACTGATGTCTGTAAATTTCAGGAACAAGATACCTCTTATGAGAAATCCATTTCCTCACTCAATCATATGCTATCATAATCAACTACGTGACGTGACGTCATGAAAGATTCGAAATAGTCCGCCTTAAATGATTAATAGGCAGCAACAACACCCAGTCAAATTAGTTCCAAAATATTCACCAGGTTTCCCTGTATAGTTATTTTGGAAATTGATAGTCAAGAAGCTCAGGGATCGATCGATCCCAACATGATCCCGGTGTGGGCGGAGCTTAACTCGGGATGGGCTGGCATTTCTAAAACTTGACAACACATCTACACACCCTGATATATTAATGGATGATGGCGCTGTCTTTTCACGTACCAAATCACACTTTCTAAACTAGCTCTAATTCCGATAGATAACATTACACTCATTCAATCAGCAGATGCAATCTCAATGAGAGCCGATAATAATGCGCCAATGAAACTGCGGTTTATTCAGCAATCATATGACGTCATAAACAAACTACGTGATGTGTAGGATGGAGTCATTGATGCCGAAGTCATGAATGACGTAGATAAGTTCGACACGAACGCTTAATTCATTAATCCATTTCCTCACTCAATAATATGACGTCATAATCAACTAAGTAACGTGTAGGCTGACATCATAATCATGGCGTCATGAATGATTCGATATAGTCCGTCTTTAATACGTAATAGTCAGACACGTTGTACGAATTTAATAAACATTCTGTTGAATATTTCGAAACTAATTTGACTGGGTTAGGCATCGACATCACCCAGTCAATTTAGTTTCAAAATATTCAACGTTTCCCTGTATAGTTTTCTGGAAATTGATGGTCAAGAAGTTCAAGGATCGATCGATCCCAACACGAGCGACATGTGGGAGGAGATTAACTAGGGATGGGCGGGGCATAGTTAAAACTGGAAGGTCCATTAATGACGGAATTGATTGTTAAGCTTTGTTGCACGAACTGTGTCTTTATTAGTTAATAAACATGTTGTTGAATATTTTGAAACTAATCTGACTGGGCGCTGTTGCTGTCTTAGGCAGCAACAGCAAGCAGTCAAATTAGTTTCAAAATATTCAACAGCTTACCTCGATAGGGTTTTTTTGTAATTGATAGTCAGGGAATGCATGGATCGATCGATATCAACACGGGCAAAGTGTGGGTGAAGCTTAGCTAGCGATGGGTGGGGCATAGGTAAACCTGGATGCCTTCATTTACCATGTTCAGCTTGATGGGATGATAAGAAATTAGAAAGCTTTCCTGAAAAACAAGCGTAATCTTGCATGTTGTTATGCAATGAAATATTTAGTTAAATGGTATTGGGGGGGGGGCATTTACTAAACATTTTCTTTAAATTTTTCTCAAAACTAGACTGAAAACCGTAGGTAAATGCTATCTAGGATAGATTTACTGAACATTTTCTTCAAATTAGTCTCAAAACTGGACTAAAAAACTTGGTTAATAGTATCTCGGGCCAATTTACTAAACTTTTTCTTCAGTTTTCTCAAAACTGGACTGAAAAATTAAGTAAATGGTAACTGAGGCCATCTACTAAACTGGTTCTGCAAAAGTTTCTCAAAACTAAACTGAAAAGTTTAAGTAAATGGTATCTGTGGGCCATTTACTAAACATTTTCTTCAACATATTCTCAAAGCTGGACAGACAAACTTGAATAAATGGCCCATTTACTAAACATTTTCTTTACAATTTTCTCAAAACTGGACTGAAAACAGAAGTAAATGGTATCTGGGAGCCATTTATTAATCTTTTCATTCAAACTCTTTTCAAATCTGGATTTAAAAACGTACGTGAAGGTTATCTGGGGGCGTTATTAAACATTTTCTTCAAACTTTTTCTCTTGGTGCCATATGACCAAACTTTAAAACATTGAATAAATTATTATGTCTCCCACTACTATAATAAAGACGGCGCTAGAGACGTAAGCTGAATACAACATTGTCTGGATCAGTCTGATGCTGATGGATGAATCGCCTTTTAGCAATGCTCTGACCATCTCTAGTTAACCCTTTAACACTCATATCCGCCAAAACAGCTTCCGCAGTGGTCCTGACAAATGTACATTTGCAAACCAAGAGAAGACTGTTTTTAAAAATTTACCACTGGAATGACAAGCTCGATAACCGAGCCGGTCATTCTAGTGGTACATTTTCAAAAATAGTCTTCTCTTTTCTATGAGAAAATTGAAATTTTCTTGAACAAATTCAACGGTTGAAGGGTTAATCTCCGCCCATGCGTTGCATCGATTTATATACTTTGATCCCGGAATTGCCAGAATTCCAATTTCAAGATAGATATACAGGCATGCTGTTGGATATTTTGAAACTAATTTGACTGGATGCTGTTGCTATTTATGGCAGCAACAGCGCTCAGTAAAATTACTTTCACAATATTCTACAAGATGTTCATTAAATTATTAGACATAGAATTCGTACAACTGAGACTTTTAAAAGTTCATGACGAACTTAGCGGCGTCATTCATTACGCGTGCTGATTGTAACACCAGCCTACATGTGACGTAATTGATTATGACTTCATATACTTGAGCGAGTGGATTGGATTCAACAATGGATGAGTCTAGTTTTAACTATGCCCCATCCACCTCTAGCTAAGCTGCACCCACACTTATCCCGTGTTATGATCGATTGATCCCTGAACTCCCTGACTATCAATTTCGAGAAAACTATACGGGTAATCTGTTGAATATTTTGAAACTAATTTGTGTGGGTGCTGTTGCTGCAGCGTCCAGGAAAATTAGTTTCAAAATGTTCAACAGCATGATTATTAAATAGTAAAGCCATACAATTCGGACAACAACGCTTAGTCTGTCATCAATTATGCGTCCATGACGAACTTAGCTATGTTATTCATGACGTCATTGATTATTGACTGTTGCGACGTTGGAGGCCATGTTTGGCCTATTGCCGATCTAATTTTGTTTTCATTACTGTGGTTGGTTGTGCAATGCGCGGATAATGGTTGAATTTCTTTTTTTACTGTTTGTATTATACGGTTGCTGTGGTATATGTAAACTTTACAATGCACAAATATACCTCCTTGATCTGGTAGGAGAGACCCACCTTATCGAAGTGCGGGAACATCTGGTTCTTCACGATGTGGCTTGAAGGGCTGGTAGGACAATCCCACCTGGTTCAACGACTTACAATAAGCATAATTATTCAAATGTACAATATATACATATATTTACATCATGTGGGTGGAAAGCCTGACACTCCTTGCAAGCCTGATTTAATGATAGGACAGCCCCACCTTATCAGTGCACATGTAGCCTCATATGGATGGTAGGACACGCCCACCTGTCCTGGATTAATATGTGTGGAGATATATACAATATATATATATATATATATATATATATATATATATATATATATATATATATATATATATATATATATATATATATATATATATATATATATATATATATATATATATATATATATATATATATATTCACAGTGCTTCCTACTTTGGCGGGGTTTTGTAACTAACCAGTATCCGAGCATACACGGGTGGGGGGGGGGGGCGGGGTTGTGAATGCGGTCAGCGTCACTTTATTTCTAACCATTCTGGAAGCCAATGGTTCCGGAGCTAACTCGAAATAACGTGATGGAAGGAGGTCCAGACAATTAATATGCCCGAAGGCTGGATGAGCTTAGACAGAGACAAATACTCATAACGGAGGCCTTACGGTAAATGGCCAATTTATACAATCTACCCAGAGTGCGGTGTTACATATCCGCTACTCCGGAAAAGAGACTAACACAAAATATCTCCTACCGAGTAATCGTCCCTACTACTATAAACCTATCCTATCGAGCTAGAACAGTTCAGGGTTAGTCGGCCGTATGTCATGTCCGCATAATGAGAACATGAACAGCGAGCTCAGTGAAAAATTGATGCTGTGTTGGGAACAAGGTAGTGCGGATGTTGCTGTATAGTGTAACCTAGTGATACTGCGGTCCAAGAGTTTTTATAATAAATAAGACAATTTAACTTAGATGGCTGCTGCCATATCACTAACTTTATAAAATAAAGTAAATAGAAGGTCACTCGACCTTACGGCGCTTATGAGCACGAAAAATGAGGATAATATATACATAATAATAAACTATAAAATGCGGTCTTAAATCACCGGGAGGTACTTATTAGTTATCAGCACCTGTTACATAAAAGTAATACAATAATTATATAATAAGACCGAATACCTATCAGTCATCGGTACAGAAAAAGTCCCATATTCATGATAGTTGAAAGCGCAACACAATTGGAGCGCGAGATGGCATGCAGAAGTTGGCTGCTAGGAAAATACTGCATACACACTATAGATACGGCTCATTCTCAGAAAAGATGATCCTTTGCGGAAGAAGATGGGTAGTAGATAGTCAAGTCCATATGAAAAGTTATTAATTTAACTGAGTGGTCTAAAAGTTCTGTACTGGAGTCGAAGATAAAAGTGCCCTAAGTTCTTGACGGGATACGGATGAATGTTAGTTAATGCAGGTGCATTCTGATAGTTCACAAGACGCGATGCATCGAATAGTTTACACGATGCATCAAGCAATGTTCCCATAACTTCGGTCGAAAATGTCAAAAAGCTAACACAAGATGTGCAGATTAATTTCCACCACTGGTCGCATGGTACGGCAGATCTGACAAGTAATCGCAGAGCACGCCACTTGCCCCACATACTGGACGACGAGCTATATCGGGGCCAAAAGGCTCATCTGCAAGAAAGGTCCCTTTGCTGAGGTAGTGGCTTGGGCTACCTGACTTTAAATTGTTTATTGCCCCCGGGTGATGTCTACATGGGAGTGTACAAAAACTGGTGGTTGCGGATGTGGTGGCTAGTACCCCAAGGAAAACGAGTCTGAAAACTGAAAGGATCCGCAGCAGACGTTGGATATCTGCATTAAAGTGTGCAGTAACGTGCGCTCATCATCCTAAACCAGGCACCTCACTACCACCTCTGACTGCTGGAGAATCTGATTTTTCTACCCCTTATATACCGCCTGTGACATCACGGATGGAACGCCACAGCCAATCAGCGAGCGCGCTTCAGAGGCAGGGAAGTGGGTCGCCTGATGCGCTATAGTACCCATGCAGTGAGAGCATACATGCGCCAAGCCCATGGGGGTCAATATTTTGAAAATGGAATAAGTGGGCTCATTTAGTCATAACTCGACCTATTCTTAACCGATTTAAAAATGGTAAAGAGTTTTGGAATCCTCCCTCCGTTCTGGTCAGAGAGCAAGAACAGCGAGAAATCTGCAATCTAAAATGGTTACGAGTACTAACTCGGTACTGTATGAGATGCTTTTTCTGTCCAACGCTAACGCACATCATCAAGCAATCTCTGACATACACGCATGCGTGCTACGCGATCTTACGGACTTAGTCATTTTATGTTCCTCTCGTAATCGGCTCTACACATGCGTATCGTCCTACCAAGGGGGGGGCATGCTTGGGACGTACCCAGCCCGACCGTCCTGCACCCAGACTATCTGGGACGGTTCGTACCCGACAGATCGATCCGCGCTACACCACGCAATACTGAGGTATGGCACTATTCTAGATTAACTCTCCAGTGAGAACACGGCCTAAGTGTCAAATATCTTAAACCTACTTAGCTGTTTCCCTTCTGAATTTCTGCAGACGACATTTGCCATGAGGTTTAACTCAGGATAAGCTGAATATTTTGCAAAAAATTTGACTGAAGGTTGTTTGTGTGTAAGCCACCAGCAAATTGTTTTCAAAATATTCAGCAGGTCCTGAGTTGCTGCCCATTGAAATTTGTGTCTGGTGACTTGCAACAGTCAGATGGTTAAAGATAAAATTGGGTTTAAATAATTTTTGACGCTGTATTTTAATAAGCGTAAATTGGAACAACAGGGTGACAAGCTCGTCATGATTTTTTTCCCTGAAAATAATTTTAGATGCGCGCGAGAGTGCGCAGTTTGCCCATTTCGGACACAGTGTGCGAGCGAGCGTGCGATTTGTGTCGTCAAGCATTTACATATGTGAGCATGCACAAATCACCAATTACAACTATAACTTGGCTATTATAAATTACAGAGGTAACTATAAGTCAGCCGATTCCAGGGCGACCATCTCTCCGGATTTATCCGAAAATGCGGATTTTTAACAGGCCTCGGATTTCTGGACATCCTATCAAATATCCGGATTGTTTTCCTAACATATATCAAAAGAAATTTTTTACCATAATTTTGAGTAGACGCGGTTAGGTAAGTAGTAAATGTTTGATTTTCTATTGGTCATTCGCATTCAACATAACCTAAGATCAACGTAACATAGTATTTTAACATAACATAATTCACCTTTCCAGAGGACCCACCCATCATATGACGTCATAATGAACTGCGTGATGTGTAGAATGACATCATAATGAATGACATCGAAAATACGTCACGAACGCATATTTGCAGACGGTCTATACGTTGTTGTACAAATTGTTTGCTTTTACTATTTAAAACATATTCTGTTGAATTTTTTGAAACTAATTTGACTGGACGCTGTTGCTGCCATAGGAAGTTACAAAACATTCAACAGCCTCCCTGTATCGTTTTCAGGAAATCGATAGCTAGGGCATTTGGGGATCGATCAATCCCAGCACGGCGATGTGTGGGTGGAGCTTAGCTAGTGATGGGCGGGGCATAGCTAAAAATGGAAAGGTCCATTGTGCATAGAATGAGTTTGTTCTTTAATTCTTGTACATACGATGGACACTTGTACGGCCCGTAATGGATGAGCCCCGTGCCGTGTGACCATTCATCTCAATTCCGTAAAACCAGATGATTACCTATATCTAAGACTGTTGAAACCATCGGCTAGTCTAAACAGGTAGTCCACATCGCGAATGATCTTAAATTGTCTATTGTTAAGAAAGAAATATTAGTTACCTCTGGGATGTAGAAATTGTTTTGAGTGTAGCCGGAGAGGTAACTAATATTTCTTTATTTTGAATCATCCTGGGATCGGAAATATGTTTATTGTTGTTTTGTTGTTTTATTTCTGTACATGTGAGTTATTACAACAAATCTAAGTAACGCATCCCATACATAGACAAGTCTTTCAAGTTAAGACCACCAGTTAACGACCGCATTGACCAGTCAGTTCGCCTTATTTAATAGGCGTATTTCAATAGGCATACACGCTCCAACCACTCTTATGCATTGCTACTGATGTGCCCCACCCTCTCCCCACCGCCTTTTCCGCCCCCACAGCTTTGCACCAGGCCAAGACTATCATTACGGGGATGTATCGCATCCAATGCAAACGATACCGCTCCATGAGCGCATGTCATCATTATTTTAGAACGAGGCTAATTAATTGCAAGCTGGGGGGGGGGGGGGGTGGGCGTACGGGCTGGTCCGCCATGACTACCCGTCCATCGCGCCGCAAATGCACGACAGATGGAAGGACTGTTTGGCTGCGAATCTCGGGGGATGCGGATCCCTTATCGCGTCCTTCCGGAAAGTACAAAGACTGACCCCTAAGGCCGGTGGAACACATAGGTTCCGGTGGGGCGTGTGACCATTGCCGCTGAGATTGAACCACACCATATCGTCCCAACTGTTGGTGTCACCGGTATGTCGATTCATCTTAATTTAAACCTACGGAGTAGATGGTAATAATAATTAAACAGTCAAAAAATTTATACCACTATACAAACAATTCTATACATTTGCCAGTGAATGAGCACAATAATACACAACATAGAGCGTGGTGTCTTTCCACGTGGTTTTGCCGGAGGTACCACACATATCCTTGAATCTGCAGAGGTATCCCCGCAAGAGAGAGTTTCCGCAACGAAGTCAATAGGTAGTTTAATATAAACTAGTATACCCCTATCACACACACAAAGAAAATATTGTTGTTGCGAGAGGAAAGTGTCTCACGCGGGCCTCCGTCACAGGAAAATGCCTTCAACGCCGAAGCGGAGGAAAAGAGCTGGCAAAAAGGGCCACGCTTTTGTTCAACAGAAAATGCTAAGGGCTGAAAATCCTAGGGAAGCTACCGTTAAGGTGTTGCACGATGGTTTACGTGAAGACGGGACGAACGATTTCCGAAGAATTCCCAGGTCACCGTCTTATGTAGTTCCAAAGTTGCTGCATTGGTAGTTGCTGCTTTATTTATGCGGGCCTTCTGCTACACGCTGACCTACCATTTAGGTGATAGAAACGAAAACAAACTTTGGCCGCAAGTGGCAGGGATTACTACCAAACTTTAGATACGGTTATCCATTGGGTGCATATGCTCAGCTTCCCGTAGGTCGCCCCGCATAGCATCTACCTCCAAGAACAGTGTGCGTACATGTCATGGAACAAAGCCCCAAATCAAATAACAATCCGGTCACCAGGTTCTGCAACCACATATAACATCACTAGACGAGTTTCACAGTTCACACAAGGATATCCATCACGAGCATACTTCCCGTGAGGGCTGATAAGCTCCAACGCTTCATCCAGACACTGCAATGAATTGGATGGAGATCCGCATCTTCTCCGTCACCGTGTGCTATGGAGCTAACATTTTAACCTGTCGTTAGGGTTATTTTCCAAGATGCCCAGAGATGCACTGCAGGCCAGAACTAAAACATATATATTAATATATATTTACCTAATAAGTATCCGTAGATACAAGGGGGCGTGTATGTAAATCAGCACTTTAACTATCACTGCTCAGAAACCTCCGATAGTTTCCTGGTGTCGGATCCGGTCAATGTGTCGATTGGTATTCCAAACAATTAATAAGCCATAAGGCTGGTGGATGCACGGAAAGAGACACTAACTTACTATATATGAGGCCCTATAGGTCACCTGGCCAATTTTACACAACCTTGCCGGTGCGTGGGGCTACATTACCACAACAACCGGAAAAGAGGTGTAAACTATGCATCTCCGATGAAGAAATTTTCCGTAACCGCTTTAAACCTATCCTATCGAGCTGAATAGCCAGGTTTAGTCGGTAACATGTCAGGCTCAAACAGTCAGAGCATGATCAACGACCTCAGTGTAAAACTTATGCTGGCAGGGATAGTGATGCGGATATAATGTTGCTGTATAGTATTTCCTAGTGTACTGCGTTCTAGAGTTTTTATAAATAAACAAAACATATGAACTAGATGGCTACTTGCCATATGCACAACTAACCAATACACAAACTAACGGATACGACGATGATGAAATGATAATTAAAGTAGCACAGGTCACTAGACCTTACGGTGCGGCTAGTTGAAAGCACCACAGTGACCAAGGATAATATGCACAGTATAAAACAGAAATTATAAGAATGCAGTCCTAGGACCGGTACTGTACCTATTAGTCATCAGTACCTTTATACGGAAATAATTAAACAGATTATAACTAAACGTACAATAGTATAGCTACTTGAGTATCTATTACATTTATAGTGTGAGATGACATGTTCTCAGGGCTGGAAAGATTTCCGCAGGAAAACATCTACAGGCAGGTCTCCGCAAACAGGTCTCCACAGGAAGGTCTCCACAGGCTGACTTCTCCAGACTGGCAGGATACGCTACATTCTCAGGACAGATAATGGAACAGTTCAAGAATGTCCACTAGATAATCTTATATCTGATACATAATCACAGCAGAGGTTGTAAATTTTCCATCCGGTGACGGATGTATGAAAGTTAAAGGTAACCCAATAACAGGGAGGGTTACTTATATAATAACATTGCATGTACATTCATTGGCACATGGTGCGGGGTGCGTTTGCACAGCTCTTGCCTTGCACTGGGCAAAGTTCACCCAGACTGGTCGAAAGTTAAATTATCACACATGACATGCAGTGCGGAAGTTGAAGTCCAGTTTTCAGCGTGGTTGGCAGATCTGTCGAGTCATCCACCAAGAACCACCATCGGCTCTACATTCTGTAGGATTACATTCCGGGCCCACTTGGCCCATCCGTAGGAAGGTTCGGATGTGGGGGTTATAACTTTAATTTTAGTTTATTACCTTCGGATGGCCGTCCGAGAGTGTAAAAAAACTGTGGAAGCCGAGGATTCCTTACCACCGCAGATGAGCTGAAATCCGAGAGGCACCGGATAAAGTAGGTTAGCAGTTACACATGTCTATCCTGATGGTCCAGTCGTCCTGCCCGGGCCAGATTCCACGGCAGTGACGCTCCTGATTCTCAATTTTTCACACCTTTTATACTCTCCTGGACGTCAGCGCTGGGTGCGTCAGCCAATCAGGGGCCCAGCACTAGCCAATCAGCGCGCTGCAGAGGTGGTGGCGTGTACAGAACACTCTCTATTCTGTTTAATATATATCTACACGATTAAGACGTCAAGGCAATATTTCAAGTATAATTTAGCGGGGAGCTTCGATGATAACTCAGCCATTTCTGGACCGATTTTAAAATGGTAAACATACAGTAGTAGTGTCGGAATTAAAATGATACCACCTCCCTCAACTGACCGCCGTTCGGCGATCCATGGCCATGGAAGGCCATGGCGAATATAAACCTCCCGTGTGGACCCCACTCTCTGGGAGAACCTCCTCAACATACCGGCCAGTGGCTGGCCTTTCTCTCTCTGTATTCTGACCGGTATTCTGAGTAGGTTGTTCTATCTGTTGGACACTTTTCTACCTATCCTACCTATCCTACCTATCCTATCCTACCCCACCCTGTTGCTATTCCAGCCAGCTGGTGAATGTGTGTGTCTGTGGTGCTTTTACCCCGCACTGGGGAGTGTCACGGTGGGTCTTTATCTAACCTTGTCATATTACTCCGGCCCTAGTGTCTTACCTAGTTTCGAATTTCAGTAAGTTCTAGCGAGGTCTTTTGAGCAGATTGAACCCCAGTCTGCAGCCTGGGAATCCTATGCAATTCACTACTCTATTGATTGACCCACCGCAACACTACTAAAATCTTGCCTCTTAGTAATCTTATCTCTGAGCGTGAGTTGTAAAATTGCCGTTACTGCGCTTATCAGTCAAGAAGATCTTGACGTCACTTCGAGATAAGGCAGGAACAGCAATGAGAACACATAACTTATCAGCTATAATTACTAATGCATACATGGCCGAGATAGTTAATGCGTCAGATCCTTGTATTGTGTTTATTAGCAAACTTAAAATCACAGGTTCAAATCTCACTATTACCATTTGTGGATAACTCGGCCATTTCTGGTCGATTTTAAAATGGTAAACAGTTTTGAAATTCTCGCTTCATTCTGCTCCTAATCGGTGCCAGGAACGTCGAGAATGAAGTGATTTCTCGGTACAATATAAGCATACACACTCTCACAATACTGACACGTGGATCTGATGCGTGCACATGTGTGCTACGCATTCTTACGGACTTAGCTATACATCTCTCATAGGGCTTTATCCACGCGTGCATACTCTCCTATCCAGGGGGCATGCATGTGAACTGCCCATTTAGAGACAGGCACCCACACGGATATACACACCCATAGGTACTGATCGCCAGCACCACACATAATCGGGTTTGAACGCCCATTTATAGACAGGCATCCACAGGGATATACACCACCTACAGGTACTGATCGCTACACATAATAGGGTCTGAACACCCAGACAGGCATCCACAGGGTTTATATACCACCCACGGTACTGATCGCCACACATAATAGGGTCTGAACACCCATTTAGAGACAGGCATCTGCAGGGATATACACCACCCACAGGTACTGATCACCAGCACCACACATAATAGGGTCTGAACGCCCAGACAGGCATCCACAGGGATATACACCACCCACAGATACTGATCGCCACACATAATAGGGTCTGAACGCCCATTTAGAAACAGGCATCCACAGGGATATACACCATGAGTACTGTTGCACAGCTTCACGCTAGTGCAAAGCAATTTGGGCCTTAGAGGCTACTCTAAGACCAAGAAAGCCGACCGGCTCCAGATGATCGGACAGGTCGGTGCCGAGGAGAGGCAGAAGTGACTCTCCCGAGCAATGCAGATGGGAAGGTTTCCAGTGCTTACCAAAGATGATCCTTGGAATCCCCACAAGAAAGCGCAGCGGATCCGTGAGTGCCATCAGTTGGACGAGGAGGTGACTGCTAGCGTGCGAGCCAAGACTGTAGCGAGGCGGATGGTGGACCATCCACAGGTGCGCTTACCTCCCCTATGCAGGATCACTAAGCGACTGATGAGGGGCCGAGGTCTGAACCCTTAGCCCGGAGGATAAGGGGAGAAGGCAAACACATGCTCGACCAGCGTCTCGGTGAAAGGGAGACAGAGGATAGAGGATGCCGGTCAGTATGCTGGACATTCTACAGAGGTCTAGAAGGAGACCTCACAGGCCAGATCATGCAAAAGATCCAGCAGACTGTCCAGAATGCCTTATACCTCCACTACACCCATACTTATCGGATCCGTCACATCGAAGACGGTAGGGTGATGCTCTTCCACAAGAATGCTCCAGGGAGCCTGTGGCTGAACACGATAGGAGCAGCTCAGGACTGGGTGGCAGCAAGAGAGCAAGCCCGCCTCGACACAGGCAATATCGATCAACCCAACACCAAGTGGGCTTTCGTTCGATCAATCAACGTTGAGGTCAGGGCTGTCATCAACCACCAACCTCTGCTTGGAACAGGCCCCCTCCCAGACTAGCTACGACAGAAGAATATGACTGCCCTCGACACTGGAATAACATATGTCTCTGGAGATGTCTAGCAGTCCACCGAGGAGCGAGAACTGATAGAAGTACAGCTCCTGCATGAGAGCTTGCCACACAGTTCTACGGCAAGACAGTACCTGATGTTCACAAGTCCTTGCTGGATCAGCTGGACAAGGTAGAGTTCTTTACCAAGATCGGGATTTGCGTGTATGAACCAACCGAAGAGGGCGCCTGGCACATGATCAGGCAAGCGGCTCACTAACGTAACACCATGACCATCGGAGTGTGGGACCATCACGCCTTCTACATCAAGAACATCTCCAAGCTGGCACATATACTAGTCTGCAGTCACTGTCAGCAGAGGTTTACACAGGCATGCAATCTTCAACACCACGCTGAACACTGTACAGGCGGCAAAACAAAAATCGTGTGTCCTGGCGAGAATGTTGAGGCACCACAGTCTGTGTATGAGAAAGCCTACTATCCGCCCCAACCATCCAGTTCAGCGGCTACTCGTTGGATCGAGTATGAGTCGAGAAACAGAGGTGTACACATACACCATGTAGAGTGTGGGCACGGTGGCGAGCATTGGATCGAGGGCGCTCCCATGGATGGTTATGATCCAACCACCAACACCGTTGACCAGTTCCATGGCTGTCACTGGCACGGGTGTCCACAACACCAGCGAGGTGGGGATGCCAAACAAAGATACCGCAAGACAGTCCTGAGAAAGGAGAAGCTGAGAGCCTCTGGATGCATGCTTGTGGTACAGTGGTAGTGCTGCATAAACGCTGCCCAAGCGTCCATAAACGAGTTCGGACTGTCCCATACCCACACTTCATAGTTTGCGACTTCAAAGCACTCCTAGATGGTATCAAGACTCATCCTACGGAGACTCTCACGACTCTCACGATCGAGAGTACTCACATACATATTTCTGTGTCAGTTGGCTACTCCTTAGAGAGCGCCATGAGTGAGCCCACTCACCTCTGAAATCCTGACCCCAAGGAACTGATCAGAGAGTTCATGCTGGAGATCCAACGGCGAGCATCTCTAATCCGGACAAGGGTTAGGGCACACTACATACCGACAGACCTGGACAAGCTCCCACAGCAACAGCAGCGACTGATCAACGAGTGGTGTGACCAAGTGCCTGTACTGGGTTTCAACTGGGTGGTATGACCTGAACCTCATCAAGAAATACTTTGTCGATAAGCTGACTGACAGTACAGGTACAATGAAAGTCACCAAGAAGGCTAGTCAGACCATGTTCCTCATCACACCTGAGCTATGGTTTCTCGATGTGCTGAACTACCTCGGCCCAGGAGTCTCATATGAGGTATGTGTCAAAGCTTACGGGTGTACACAGCAGAAGAGCTGGCTCCCGTATGAATGGTTTGACACACATGAGAAGCTCAACTATCCAGGGCTTCCTGACTACTCAACGTGGACATCTAAGCTCAAGGGTGGCTACCTCTTGACGCGAACAGAGTGGGAACAGTGTAACCAGACATTCAGCGAGCATGGAATGTAGACATTCGCCAACTGGCTGCGATACTACAACAACCTGGACGTCAGTGCATTCATCGAAGCCCTAGAGCAGATGCGGGAGTTCTACACAGAATGAGAAATAGACATCCACAAGGATGTGGTGTCTCTCCCAGATGTGTCCCTGCAATACCTCCTACGTGGAACCGCTCAGCACACACCAGATGTTAGCCTCTATTCACTGGACAAGGAAGCCTACGAGATGCTGAAGGGTGCTGTTGTTGGCGGTCCCAGCATCATGTTCACCAGATACCATGAGGCTGGTGTGACTCGAATCTGCCAGAGTGAGCGTGTCTACCAACATCTATTCGTCTACGAGGCAAATGTTCTATACCTGTCAATGATGGCCAAAGAGATGCCATGTGGTAAGGAGAAAGTGCTCCATTGGTCAGGTGCCAATGGGGTAACTAGCTTTAAGGAGGCTCTTCTAGCAGACAGCTGGTTTGGGTTTGCTGAGGTGGATATAGAGGTCCCCAAGGCTATGTGGGCAAAGTTCGAGCAAATGCCTTCTGTCCTCTATAAATGCGAGATCCCGGTAGAGGCAATCTCGTCTGAGATGCTGGCATATCTAGGGCGAACAGGGAGGAAGCGGCCCACCACCCAGAAGCTGGTCAGTTCCCTCTCTGACAAGAAGCAGCTGATGTACACACTGACACTCAAGTGGTATATAACCCATGGCCTGGAGATCACTGCTGTATACCGCACCATAAACTATGAGGCCAAGCCCCATTTGAGTGGTTCGTGGAGAATGTTACGGAGGCCCGCCGCTTGGGAGATGTAGATAAGTGCAAAGCGCTCTTGGCAGATCTCTTCAAACTCCTCGTCAACAGTGCCTACCGGCAGCTCATCGAGGCCCTAGAATGTCATAGCAACACCAGCTTTATGAAGGATGAACGCATGGTAGACAAGGGCCTGCGTAGTGCATGGTTCGAAGATCTCGAGCAGATCGGTGAGTTTACATGCTCCAGAGTCGCAAGCCGAGAATCACAATTCGAAGGCCCTTCCAGGTGGGTATAGCCGTTTAGGAGCTCACGAATGCTGGAGTTCTACTACGACTTCCTCGATCGCTATGTAGCTCGTGACAGCGTTGAGTACCTGCAGATGGACACTGACTCCGCGTATATCACTATAGCAGGCTCCAAGCTCGATGACGTCATTCGCACTGAGATGCGAGCAGAGTACATGGCTTATAAGCGGGACTGGCTAGCTTGGGATAAATGGTCTGGACGGACTCCGGGACTGTTCAAGCTCGAGTTCGAACGCTCTCGTGGCATCGCTCTCTGCTCCAAATGCTACTACGTCGAGAGCGCAGCTGCAAGTAAGTGCTCGGCTAAGGGAATGTCAAAGCGGCAGAATGAGGCCTCTTGGCAAAGATTCTACAGCGCCCTACATGGTGGGGTGGAGAGGGCATGCGCAACCAGGATATGGTGATATATGCGCAGGAAAAACTCAGACCCCACTTACTATGATAAGTGCCATGTGCTGCCAGATCGGGTCCATACCGAGACCATCGAGTATCATGTTAGCACCCTAGGGGGTGGTATCTGTGTGTCTTCAGGGACTAGCTGAAGCTCCTCTACAACAAATGGTCGCCTAGGCACTCCGTGCTGGCGTGCCAGGCAGTACAGTGTAGGCTGGCGCTCCGCCTCCACATACCTGTCAAGCCTGTGAACATCTATCGACAATTAGGATCTGTTGCACGCCATCGACCACCTTCCAGCTCCCCAGGCTCATACAGGTACTAATCCAGAGCATCAGGTGGTAGGCACTCCTCTCCCTTGTTTGCTCCTCTAGAGCTGTGACCAGCAGAGTGTCTGATAGCCTCTACCGGCTTCTTCCCGATTAGCCTAGTAACCTCGGCATTGGATCTCTCCACCACAGCAGGCAGCCCTCTCACCCATACTCTAGAACGTTCACTCGGCGCGGCCATTTCCTGGGCATATTGGTGTTGAAACAGTCTCTCTACCGGTGTCCGATTCTACTGCTCAACGATAGCCTGGGAACGGTGATGCCCTACCTCACCTCGCCTAACTGCCACACCGTGTTTCTGCATGCGGGCTGCAGTCTCCCCTCTGAACTCCTTACTCTCATCCACCTGCAACAATGTCGGCCACTGGAGGGGATTTTCCGAAGCCTCGTAGACACCCTGGAATGCCTGGGCCACCTGGCCAGCTGACTTGTCTGTGAGCGGTACTGCTGCCTTGTACGTACTGGCGACATCGGCGATGTTGAGGACATACTTGTCGGTCTTACGACCAACCGAGTCGTGTGGAAGGAATAGAACTTCTGCCTGGTGAACTCTGTTCTTCAGGACAGTTTCCTCGAAATGGGCATGCCTGATGTGCCATGGACGAGGTCTGTATATCTGCCACATCGCCTGGCAGCTGGGCCACTGGCTAACTCTCTCCAATGTGAAGTTGTGGCCCTTGCGACGTGCAGCCTCGAGTACTTGAGGGGGCTCACAGTAATATCCACCAGGCTGATAGCAGAGTTCCTCAAGAAAGACGGTTGATAAACTCCCGGATTTCATGACCGACATCCACTCCTATCCTGTTACGCATGGCCTGGATGAACTCTAAACAGATGAACAGATGGCCATCATTCATTCGACCATCAATGAAGACCTCCTCAAACACCTCTGTACACTGGCGTCTAATCTCTGCTGGATCCTCACTGAACAGTAGTTTATCGACCACCCATCGGAAGTTAAGGGACTTGACCAGGTCGTACAGAGACGCCATCCTTATATAGTACAGCGTAAATGTTCGGCAGCCGAGATGGCTGTGAGCGTTATGGCAATGTACTGTAGCCAAGGGCCTGCGACTCTGAAGAACGTACCTACTCCTGAGGCGATGGCTGGTATGGCTTCAGAAATCTTTTCCACCCCATGGAGAGCATTGTTGGCAATCTTGCCGACCATCTCTCCAAGCATTCGTTGTGAACAGAGCGATCAGAGCCCCAACTGCTGCCAGCGGACCGATACAACCATTTATGTAAGCGCGATAGATTCCTTTTGCTCTGTGTACTAGCTTGCGGGATTCAGGTGCAGTCTCTGCTACATCATCATATGCGGGCTCTGCTACATCGTAGTCATCTGCATCATAATCATCCTCCTCATCATAGTCCTACTCATAGTCCTCGTCATCTATATCCTCGACTGGATCAGCCTCTGGTTCATACATCACTCTGGGGATCCGTTGCTGAGGCAGTTATATAGTAGCTTTAAACTGTAGTCTATAGCATGGCCTCCGCAATCTTGAATGTGGGCGTGTTTGCCTTAGCGAACTGGGGACCCAGCTTCGCCGACAAAAAGGTGGCAGAGGTCGAGCATGAGTGTCATAACCAGGCGATGGAGAAGCTGTCTAAGGAGAAGTTGGAGTACAGAAAATCACTCGCGCATATGCGCCGGAGGGAGGCACGCCGATGACAACTCCGAGCTCAGGCCAACCAGAGCCTCAAAGAGGCAGATGAGAGTCTCGATGAGTACTACGAGGCTGTAAAGATATCTGAGCCAACGCTCGACTATGAAGCATCGACAGGTCAGAAGACATCAGAGTTTATAATAGTGGTGGCAGCTGCAGCGGTGATGACAGGAGTCGTGCTCTATGCATGCTCTAGCTGAATACCTGATGTGTCCGACATGCATACCTTAGCATAGCCAAAGTAAAGTACCGTCACACCTAATGAGCACGTCCCAGCTATGAGGTTTCCGATCTTGAAGTTGAGCCGGTTGGCCTGATTAGGTGGGATGTCCCTGCCCCCGAGGTGGTGATGGCCCTCGAGTGCCGACTCGAGGTCGTCGCTTCCACTGGTTAGGCGCAGAAGTGCATATGACTTAGTTTTCTGTCTGTAGAGTTGGCAATCAGCCAGCTTGCGTACCTCACCAAGAACATTGGTCCCAGCAATCACAAGCTTGAAGTCGTCTAGATTATCCACCTGCTAGATGGCTCCTCCCTTCTGAACCAGGACCGCAACAGCGACACAGTCCGATGCACCACGATGCAATGTCAGCTCTAACCATTGGTTAGCTGTGGCTTTGACCTGCTGGTGTTCACGCTCCACATGCACGATCCGCTGTTTGGAACCCGTTTGCTTCAGCTCCTGCTCATTCTCGTCATGCCAGACATGAAGTCTTGGAGCATTCATCGTCGCATCTGCGAGCTGCTCAGTGTACACCCGGAAGAACAGCCTATCCTGCATGGCAGCCAGATTCATGTGTGAGTTCTCGAGGAGGGTTAAGAGTGGAACTGCCACAGGATTCTCGACACCTGTCCGTAGTTTGAATGCTGTGAACCCCTCATTGCAACCCACAGCACAGTAGCCCTTTCCCTTCGCATAGAAGGATGGGCCACGAGTCAGCGGACCTAGGACTCGGAACTCATCGTTCACATAGGTGGTGTCCATGGTGCTGTTGCTCTGCACGATCTCCCAGCTGTTCAGAACCTGTCGGAGCTCTACCGTCTGTTCTATTGTGCTCTGAAGCTTGAACTCGATTGTCATCCTCTTGATCGCGTAGATCTGTGCCGAGATTGCAAAGTCAATGTACTTCCCAGCAGCGGACAATGGGTTCTCATCATGTATACTGGGTCGAGGACTGCTTCGTGACATCAACATTATCCACGAGCGAGCCAAGGTCACAGCTCCGTCTGTTGCAGAGACACTGGCCGCCATAGTGGAAGGAGTGCCAGCTCGTAGTACAAAAGAACTCCTGACTCGGATACTCTACCGGAGGTTTGACAGCACCCAGGGAAGACACTCGACATACCTGAGGCCCAAACCAGCAGTTGAGTTATTCTAGCTCTACAAAGGGCGAGGGTCGACCCCAAAGATCTACTAACAGTCGGGAAGTGCAGTGCCTCCATAGCCAGGAAGACCGAGAGATGCTAGATAGACTCCAGTCTGGAGCAAATAACTATTTCAGGGAGGGGGTCAGTGCCGCTGTAGTGGAGAGCCCCAACACCGGTCATGCAGAAGGTACTCAGTAGGGGGTCACTGTTGGCTACAAGGAGGCTGTTGAGCACCTTTTCAACAAAAAATAGCGCAGGAGATTGGCCAGTGATCTGCCAGCATTTACGAAATTTCCAGATAACTACCAGGACTACCTCATCAAATCCCCTCACAAGTCAGATGCTAAGCATGGATGGCTAAAGTGGGTCTACCATGAGAAGGACCAGATGAAGAGAATCCCAAAAGATGACCCTCAGTAGATAGTGTTTAAGCGACAGTACGGACCTGACGAAGTAGCTCCTAATGAAGGTCCTCAAAACTCGGATGAAGTAGCTTCTGACGAAGGTCCTCAAGACTCTGACGAAGTAGGAGAGACCACAGACGAAGTTCCTCAGCCTTCTGATGAATGAAAAAAAGGTGCAGCAGCTGCGACAGTCTGCCAGCGATGACGTGTAGAGCAGGCTAGTTTCCTGGCTGGATTCAGCTTGTAGAGGAAGGTCTGTGCCTTTTCCAGAGATGGCTTGAAGTGTGACACCTCACCTGTCTCCTTGTTGCTGAAGATGAAGCGGTACAGCTCGGCTACCCTCTGTACACCTGCGGTAAAGTCCCCTTTGGTCTCCTTGAGGGTTAGGCTGTCATATATGGTCTCGAGCAGGGCATGTCCACACTTGGAGCTGAAGTATAGCAACCGGGTATTGTGGTGGATGTCTGGTGAGATCTCGTGGGTGTACTTCTGAAAGAGGCTGAAGACAAAAATCTTTGTGTGCCGGATGCGCCTGGTGATGTTGTTGAGGTAGGTGACTCTCTTCTGGTCCATTGCAGGGTCATCAATAACTAGAACAAGTGGTTCTGTCAGTCGGGCTGCCAGCAGCTTCTCCATCAGTGCTTGCAGGTTCTGCGTCTTGGTGATTGGGCCATTGTACCATTGATCATTACTGTCAACCACCCCAGCGGTGGAGTCAGACACCAGAAGGATGTGTTGAGAGTGTAGATGTTCGGCCAGGAGAGCCCGCAGCAAGATGTTTTTCCTGTGTCCTGATGGGGCAATGATCAGCACCACCTGGCCAGCATCGGCCGGCCTACTGTCGAATGGTACAGACATGCATGCGTGGATGGTTAGCACTTGGTCGGCGGTGGCCTCGTCTATATCTGGGAGACTAAACGGCAGTACTGCAGGGGAACGCCTTGTGGGCAGTCCACCATTCCCGGGCATTGGCGATCCTCAGTCCATGTGCTCAACTATGGGCTACACACCGCTCTCTGGCATGCCATGCCTCATATGCTACAGGGGTCTCGTGATCCATCTCTCACTATTCAGAGGGGTTAAACGTAGGCGACGATGATCTCAGCCATTGCACTCGTTGCTAGCCCTAGGACCGCAGCCTCCATTAGTGTAACACGGTCACCCATGATCTTGGCGGCAGCAGTGTAGGAGGCACCACTGAGGGCGATCTTTGGGATGAGGTGAGTTATTCCGAAACAGTGCCCGGCCACCCCACTCACCACTGTAGCGAGGACAGCTGCAGTGGCGGCAGGAAGAACCTCATTTCCCATTGTCATCATCACCACGGCCACATTCGCTGCCACGTACTGGCGACATGGACTGCCAGAGGTTTTGCTTTGGTCAGTAACTTCTGTGTCTTGGTTCACAGCAGGTTCTCCACCTTCTGAAGCCTCACCTGGCTCTCGGGCAGTTGCTTCACAATCTGTACCGTTGACGGCATTGTTTAAGCACTGAGTATACAATGCAGTTAGATGTATGCGTCCCCTGTCGAGAGAGCTAATAAGATCTTCCCAGTCTGCGTCTGCCAGGTGGCTGGGTTGCTACTCAGGAATATTCATCTCTCTTTTGAGACATCTTAAACATGTCCGGGCTCTCGCTATGTGAGAAGTACTATGATGTCTTCCGGAGGGAGTTGAAGGACTACAAGAAGAAGACACCAGATGAGCTTGCTCAGCTCTCCAGTGCTGAGCTGACAGAGGAGCTGACAGATCTGAAGCTCTATCTAGGATTTGGCAAGTGACAGATCTGCTTCCTCGAATAACTTATCATGGGCGGGAGTATCGTCAAGCGGCTCCTGTGAGCTGAAGGTTTGTACAAGGATCGGGAGTATCTATCAGATGTGTTCCAGCAGTTGCAGATCGCCATGACCTCACCAGAGTCAGAGCTGAACAAGGCTCTGCAATACTACAAGCCAGAAAAAGCATGCGCTGCCGAACCCTCCAGCCCTTGGATGTGCATGTGCAGCAGGTAGAGGGGCTGTATGGCATGCCAAGCTGGTTCAGTGTCTCACCGTGGTCCCCCACTGCTACTGTAGAGAGTCAGGATAGTCTTATAGCTGATTTGCTAGCGGCGGAGTAGGCTGATCCCGAGTGCCATGATAGCTAGGCCTGACACCACACATAGAGCTACCACAGGAAGTGGTGTCATGTTGACTGGCTGCGGTGTCGGGGCGCCTGGAGCTGCCGTGTCGACTGGCTGCAGTGTCAGGGTCAGATCGACTGTATGGCTCGTACTATGCATAGGTGCGTTGATACCAGTGTTAAAGCCGAAGTGGACACCGGGGGAACTCCCCTTGACTATCATGTTGTTATAGCCCCTGACTTGGAGGTTCTCGATGTTCACGATCATGTTGCTCGGAATCAACCGTAGGTGTGGCGAAATATCAAAGTCAAGTTTGTGACGGGCCTTCTGCAACCCCTGCTGGAACTTAGCAATAAGACTACTGGGGTCTGCCACGATGATCATATCCTCAACGAGACTGATGAACATGGCTTGGACCTCTGCACTGCTGACACCATCCAAGGAATGACGCAGCTTGCTCTCTGCTCTAAGGAGGCAGTAGCACTGTGCTTCCAGGGACTGGTTGATGTGAACCATCCCTGCTGGTGTGAGGCCTGAGGTGGTGTGTTGGACAATGTACTTCCACAGATCTGGATCAGTGATGTGCATATTTTGCAGCAGCGCTCCTGGGTCGAAGTCTGGATCGAACAAAAATGTCGCTGTCTTCCGATGGCCTACTCGTCGGGGGGTTCCATAGGGGAATCCTGAGTAGTCACGTCTCCGGTCACCATACATAACCCCTAGACCGCTGTTGTCACCACCATGCCACAGATAGTCTGGGTGAGCACGGAATCTCTCTGTAGTCTGCTGGCTGCTGAGACGCTATGACTGTTGAGCTGTTGGTCGAAGGCTTTTGTATCAGGGAGGCTTGCACCCAGCTCATGGAGGATTCGTCGCACCGTGAGATTCACGTGGAATCTGAGTCAGCTGGCGATGAGCACTGCTTCAGGAGTACCAGAATAGGAGTGAAGCAGGGTGGAACTTACTCCACATCCTGCCGTGGCACACCACACGGCAATGTTCAGCTGCTGATTACAGTATGAGAGGCTTGGAGCAGCCATCCAAGTATGAGCTTGCTTCGCATCCTTGATGGTGATCGGGCTATTGGTCAGCAGTCGTGGGTTGATGGAGAAGCTGGTTCGGGACCGTCCATCCACTGTGATGGAGAACGGTGTTAGCTCTGGTATATCATCCAGTAGACCTGTCAGGCAGTCAAGGGTGTACCCAGGAGGGGCGGTTGGCTCCGGATGACTGTCGCGAGGTTCAGTTGGAAGGCCATCTATACTGGTTTTCTTAAAGCTACTGTACAGGCAGCACACTATTTGTAGTCATCTCGACTCCAGAGACCAGTGAGGCGACCTCGCCGTAACATCTCGTTTTTAACTCCTCCATATCAACCTGCCCACTGGAGCCTTTGAGGTATTGCTGTCGCACTTTAGGTTTCCCCATGCGGTACAGGGCTTGGACCTTCAATATATGGTGGTACTCTTCATCAGTGACCTGGCCATCCTTGAGAGATTTGCATACATACTTAGCATGCTTCTCCAGCCTCCTTGTGAGCTGCCGCTGCCCCACCCCAAGCCTGTGGCTACGACAGTGCCGGCTAGTGTCACGCCACCCAGCGGGATGGCGATGATGTCCCTCACCCCTGTAGCGAGACTGGCCACAACTGCCACCCCAACACTGGCTCCAATCACATCCGCAGCAGTGGTTGTACGCACGAGGACGTTGTTGGCTGTCTTATATCGCCTGCGCCTTCTGCTGTACTTTTCTGCCTGATGGCCGAGATTCTGTCTGATGGTATCTATCTGCTGGAGTCGCCAGCCATGGATGGTACCGCCCTCGTTAGCCATTAGCGAGGGGATATTCTGGTTGCTTCTGCCACTCTGATTTTGCCATAGTATACCTGGAGATTAAACCTGCATCACCTGCAGAATCTGCTCATGAGTCCTAGAAGGGTACATTTTGGAGAGCCTGGTGAACCGTGCCAGCTTGCTGGTTTAGAGACAGATGTCTCTTAGACAGAGGTATCCAGCACTATGTCGGGTGCCAGTAGCTTTCTGAGACATGACATCTGGAACTTCACCTTATCACCAAGATAGTAGGTCCGCCACTGGATGGCTTTCTTGGTCTTACAATTCTGCGCCATCTCCTCTTTCCACTGCATGACATCTGGCTCATCCTCGTCTGTGAAGACTCCTGCGTCCCGCTTACTCTCCTCCAGGAGGGCCTACCAGTATCGGAAATTTTCACTGTTCCTTCGCCTCCTTGCAAGGCTCGCGTTCTGTTGATACCAGTTCTCCCGCTGTAGTCGCTCTCCTTCGTGTTGCAGTGCGAGCCTCTGTTCGTTTAAGGCCTTTATCTGTGCAGGGGTCATGAAGGGGCGAACCTCTTTCTTCATCATCTCGGCCAAGGTCAGACAATGCTGGAATGATATCATGTTGTCGTCAGGTCAATGAGTAATAAGAATGTAAACTCTAAATGGACGTCCGATATCCCATCCGTGCTGGCATATATGTTAATGTAGGGGCTGTCAAACAGGTGATTTACAGGTGTGAACAGGCTAGGACTGATAGCTTTCAATAGGTTGCTGTTGGCACCTGGGAGATACTCTATCAGGTCCCGGCCGACTTCTACTAGTGAGCTGCTGTGTGCACTTCCCGGAGGTTGTTGTAGCACATCGGCGTGTATGTATGTTGTGCCCCGCTGCGGAACCTCGAAGAGGACCCATTCTACATGGTACTGTCCCACCCGTCTCCCCTCTAGAGAGGATGCGATTACGTTCTCACCACTGGAGAGCAGCAGTCGGATAATCGGCATGATTATATCTCCTGTTTAAACCCATTCTATTGTGTGCTATGGAGCCCATATTTGCTCACTCGACTGGTCTTGCTGACCTGGCAGATGTGTATGCAGTTGATGCTGCCAAGGTAGAAGAGAGCGATGGCAAGTCATTCGCCCTACAGTACTAAGCAAGCTCAAAGGCATACTCCCTCCACCGCATTGGTGGTGATGGAGTGGAGCTGCTCACAGACCTCAAGGATGTGACGAAGGAGCACCTGGGTTGCAACATAGATGGCCACAAGAGGGTGTTTTGGTACAATTTACCAAAGAGGAAGTACATCCTCGAGCCGCTGATTGAGCTCTCGGATACAGAGGTGGCAGACATCAACACCCTAAATAACGACCTCAGCTTTCATCTGGTCAAACCCTATTCGAGCGGTGCCCCGCCGATGGCCCGTAATGGCCTGCTATTGACCCTGGCAAAAACCCTGCAGTTCATATTTGAGAAGAATGAATTGTGGTACTGCGTTGGACCTGGGGGGGGGGGTGACTGGCAAACATGGTTGCCCCTATATAGGCCTCCCATAGGCATTGACATAGAGGGTACTCCCCTCTCCACTGTTGTGAAAAAGGAAGGGACAGTTCGAAAGCTCTACAATCGGGGATCATCCTTCCTCACCTACATAGGTGAAGGTGTCTTCCTGACGAGGGTGGGTCACCGGATTGGGGTTACAGGTGGAAAGCTCCTGCTGCGTCCTCCATTCGATGGACCAGAAGAAGCTGTTAACCTCCAGGAGGGCACCTTATGGGTAGATGGTGTGCCACATGGCTCTAAAGTCAAGGGTGCTGTTAAACTGCGTCAGCGAGTCAGACTCACTAGCCCGCAAATGACTCATATGGTCCTAGAGCTACATTTCTTAGCCAGCGGCAGAGTGAAGCAGCTAGCCCCTGCCCCTGAGGGGATGAAGATCACTATCGATTCAGATGGAACAGGGCTCGATCTAGCACAGATATTTCTCGAGGGGTTCACTCTGTTCAGTTTAACTCTTCATATATAGCCATGATTCTCATCATACTGCTCGTGCTGGCGTCTACAGCAGTGGCACAGGCCACTGAGACTGCTATGATATTTGTTGCCAAGTGGGCCCACTTTCGGGATGACCCCCGGTACAATCCTTTGGTCGACCCCTTGCGGAGAAAGATTTACGACCGCTTTCACCCACGTAAAGAGATCAAGTCTGTCTGCCACTTCTATGGGGTGGAGAGGGTAGGCCGTGGTTGCCTGCTGGAGACCCCTGCTCAGCACCAGATTCTCTGCGTAACATGTGAACATGCCAGAGTCTGCCGTGGTTCAAATGCTAATCACTTTAGCCTCCTCCCAGGTGAGCATTGTCAAGGTAGATTGAAGCCCCTATGGGTGGTCCCATCATGCCGATGCGACTCTGGCAGAGACTACGTGTTTGTCTGAGCCTACACAGAATAGAGAGAGAGACCGGCCTTGTGGTTGATGGCGATCAGTGGTGTATATCACTGTGGAGGCATGTCTCTAAATGGGCGTTCAGACCCTGGTAGTAGTAGTGTGATACTACCTCCCTGGCAGCCGTTATGCGATCTGTGGTGGGCCCCGCAACCTATGCTCCAGGGATTAAGGGGGCGGTGGGAGTCACGGTTCGCCGAACGGCGGTCAGTTGAGGGAGGTGGTATCATTTTAATTCCGACACTACTACTCGTACTGTAATCCTCGCCTCCTTCCTGTCCTGATAGGTCCCTGGAACGACGAGAACGGTGCAGAAATTACGGGTACCTTCTCGGTACACTATAAGTACATACTCACTCCCAATATCGACACATGTTGTCAGGGAAGCTCTACGCGCGCATGCGCACCACGCGGTCTAATGGTCTTTTAACGAAAACCTCTCCTATAGGCCTTATATATGCATACTGTCCTACGCAGGGGTGCACTTAGAGCGAATCCGAGACTGCCGTTCATTACCCAGCTTAGCTGGGACGGTCGGTACCCGTCCGGTCGATCCGCGCTACTCTTAACAAAGATATATATCCAGTTGTTCGACACACAATGAATAAACAAACGATAAATCTGATGATTGAACTAATAATTTATCAATTACTCTACTACACACATACATTAATGAATGTAACAGGAATACATATTATTGGTAGTCAGTAAGCGTCTAGATTTTAACAACTATTGCTGGCATAATCAGGGATGAAAGTTGTATTGGCCTACCTCATTTATGATGCTTACAAAGAAGTTAAAAGTCGTGTGCGTTTATTTGGGTAAAACGTTCACGAAAACACATGTATACTTGCCACACATTTTCCGGAGAAAAGATATTACATACAATAATTGTACCCACACATCCTTGACCCCACCCCATAAAACCGATATACGCTTCAAACCGGTTTGAAAGTTGACATCGTCACCAGTTTGATATTATGCCATACCGACCAGTCTTATTTGCACCCTGTTCAAGAGTGAAAACGTTGCAAAACGTTTTGCTAAATCTGTGACAATCGGCGATTTTAATATTCAGTAATTCATGTAATATGCAAATCGAAGAAATTTGTTAACTGTATTCGTTTTACATAGAGCTTTTCACCTTTCCAGAGTACCCACCCATCATATGACGTCACAATGAATTGCATGGTGTGTACAATGACATCATAATGAATGACGTCATGAATGACGTCGATAAGTACGTCACGAACGCATATTTGATGACGGTCTATGGGTTGTTGTACAAATTGTTTGCTTTTACTATTTAATAAATATTCTGTTGAATATTTTGAAATTAATTTGACTGGGCGCTGTTGCTGCCTATGGCAGCAACAGCACCCAGTCTAATTAGTTACGAAATATTCACAGCTTCCCTGAATAGTTTTCAGGAAATTGATAGCTAGGGCATTCGGGGATCGATCAATCCAAACACGGCGAGGTGTGGGTGGAGCTTAGCAAGTGATGGGCGGGGCATAGCTAAAAATGGAAAGGTCCATTTCGACCCTATTAACATAGAATTATCTGATACATTGTGATGATAACAAACATATTTTGTGTTTATAAATAAATGTTAAATTATATTTATGCCGTTGGAATTTGTAATAGACAAGCTATAGTTTATATTGTTTACTTGTATGCATTTCTGCATGCTCACATACGCAAACACTGGAAGAGACAATTCGTGCTCTCGCGCGATGCCAGAAAATTGCAAACCACACACTATTGCACTTATCCAAAAGTTATTTTCCTGACAAAAAATCACGACAAGCTGGTTGCCCTGCGATTTACTTATGAACACTAAATATATTTCTTATCATCACATATGGCTGCTCAGACTAATTGCATCGACTTGAATAGGGTCCAAATTGCACTCTATATAATTGCACATATTGATGCAAGGCATCAATGGTAAATAGCGTGCCCGGAACTTATTATAATTCTGAGAATAAACTCAACTGTTTCATGAAAAAATAATGTTATATAAAGGCATACAAGCCACTTATGGCAAAAATATACACGGACAATAAACACAAAAGAAGGAATATTTCTTGCAAAAAGATATGGGCAGTAGTAACTCCAGGCCAAACTCCTTAACAGAGAGAGGAACAGACAAAATTAAGAGCAGCCAGTGATGAGAAAATTGCACTACTGCCTCAACAGAGCCTAACAGATCAAATTTGGGTCATTACGTATCAACAACTTGTAAAGATAAAGAAATCAACAGAACTGGCAACCCAGCCAGTAGAAAATCAGCGCAAGAAGCAGTACACACCCTGACACCCATTCAAACATATTAAAGAAAAACTCAAGAGTATTTTAAACCTAAATCTTTATACCTTCCTAAACAGACGTGAAGAGCTTATTACCCGGAAATATATTGATGAAATATACACTGCAATGCTAGTGAAATGCACAAAGCAAGTATATTTTTGATGCAATACAGGACCCCGATCTGTACTGACAGAAAACCTTTTCAACAAAGTTAAGTGGCCAGGATAGAACCAATACCGTGAACCTAGTTTTCTCCAACGAAAATGATATAGTAGAAAACATTCTGACAAGACCCAGTGGGAAACAGCCACAATCATGATCTGTTTCATTTAGCTATCATATCTATTAAACGATATCTTTACTGGAAACAGTTACAAAGTATTATATCGAATATTTTTGCTCGACAAAAAAGCGAAAATCGGCCTCAACTGTTGTAATGATGACGATCTTGTTGACTGTATGTGCAAATGTTAGGGTATTAGCCTGATAAGTCAGGTTCTACCAGTACACGCGGCTAATAATATGGGATATGTAGAAATATTTTCACATTACTATAATAAATATTTGGTGGTAGAATTATTACAATATTTCGTACAGCACAAGAACATAGTGAGTTCTACATGGCCTTATGTTCGAAAACTGGCTACAAGGCATGTAGAGATATTCTGGTACTGAATATAGTACATTAGTTGAATTTGACAATGGTGTGCCACTACTAAATTGCATATGACGAAATTACTGTATACTAAACATTTCTTAAACCTTTGATACTTTATTAGCGTATTCATATACGTATCTAACCATATGGGTGAACTTCTGGGGTCGAACCTATTGCAAACAGTGTGGTACAGAAAATCGTTGATCTGACAGAATTTGCGCCAATTTTCGGTATAGAATTGTGTACTATGAAATTACGATCCTGTAGAATTTTTTAAAATTCGGAATACAACTAGCATATTTCCTATAAGTATTTGTGGGTGAAATTCTGGAGGTGAACGTATTGCAATGAAAACCATGAATTGTCCTAAGTTTGAGCTTATTTACGCTATGAAATTTTTAAATCTCACTACGTCGTAAGCTTATGCCTATGCCTATCTAAACATATGGGTGATATTCTGGGCCGAACCCATTATGAGCGATATGTCAGGACATATCGACACCTATCTGAATGTGGTGAATGTGAACCAACCATATTACAATGGGGGCCATATGGCGAACATGTAACTACATATTACCAAATTACTTGATGGTAGAATCGTGCAAAAGCAGTAGTACATATTCAGTTATATAGAGTTTTATGTAACAAAAGATTACAAACCGAGAACTGAGATTCTAATACTGAATATAGTAAATTGTTGGCATTTGACAACTGTCCATGGCTACTAAATTGAATATTTCGAAATTACTACGTGGTAGAAATCTCAAGATTCATTAGCGTATTCATATCCCTATCTAACCATATGGGTGAAATTATGTAGCCACACATATTGCAGATGGTAGGGTATTGAAAACCACAGATCTGCCAACATTGGAACAAATTTATGCGATGAAATCACATACTACGAAAATACATCACGTTCGAATACTTTTAAATTCCCAATGTAACTAGCATATTCAAACTCCTATACATCTATGTGAGCGAAGTTCTGGAACTGACCATACTACAGACAATAGGGCACTGAAAACTGTGATGGTTTATTAATACAATGAACCTTTCCAGTTTAGCTATGCCCTGCCCATCTCTAGCTAAACTCCACCCATACCACTCTCAAGTTGGGATCGATGGATTTCTGAACTACTAGACGATAAATTTCAAGAAAACTATACAGGTAAGCCGTGGAATTTTTTGGCACTAAATTGACTGGGTCCTGTTGCTGCCTATGGCAACAACAGCGGCCAGTCAAATTACCTTCAAAATATTCAACAGCATTTCTATTAAATAAGAAAAACATAGAATTCGTACAACGTGTCAGATTATTAAGCATTTAAGATGGACTAAATCGAGTCAGTCATGACGTCATTATTATGACGTTATCCTACGCGTCACTTAATTAATTACGACGTCATATGACGTAATATGATGGATAGACAACCTGAAAAGGCCCATTAGCAAGTGGTATTAATTACCCTCGCTCCGTCAGAGGATGAGTGTATTGTATTCGGGTCTATGTGCGTTCGGGGTGGCAAGGGTCTACAATCTATGATTGGCCTTGTTAAAATATGTGACCTATGAATACGGGTGCTTTCTTAATACAAGTAGTCCATATTGTGTGGATCACGCATTACCAAGTGGTATTAGCCCTGTAATGCTCAATTTACTCATACCAATTTCAATAGAGGGATCCATTTCTAGGTATGCCATGCCTATTTCTAGCTAAGCTCCACCCCTTTTTTGCGTGCTGGAATCGATGTCTATATATACGCTGAATAATGAATTCCCAGACTTCCAATTTCAAGGTAACTATACAGGTAAGCTGATGACTATTTTGAAACTAATTTGACTGGGTCCAACGAAAACCATGAATCGGCCTAAATTTGAGCTTAAATTATTTCAGGGTAGATAGTTTTAAATCTCACTACTCCGTAAGCGTACGCCTATACCTATCTAAACATATGGGTGACATTCTGGGGCCGAACCCATTATGAGCGATATGCCAGGACATACCGACACCTATCTGTATGTGGTGAATGTGACCCAACCATATTATAATGGGGCCATACGGCGAATATGTAACTACCTACGATGAGATTACTTGATGGTAGAATTGTGCAAAAGCACTAGCTCATATTGAGTTATATACATCCATATATTTAAAAAATTATTACAAATCGAGAACTGACATTCTGATACCGAATATAGTAAATTGTTGGCATTTGACAACTGTCGGTGGCTACCAAATTGAATATTACGAAATTACTACGTGGTAGAAAACTCAAGATTCCTTAGCGTGTCCATATCGCTATCTAACCATATCGGTGAAATTATGTGGCCAAACCTATTGTGACGGGTAGTAGGGCATTGAAAACCCGCAGATCTGCCAAAATTGAAACGAATTTACGCGATGAAATCGTATATTACGAAATGACTTCACGGTCGAATTTTTTTAAATTCCCAATATAACTATCGTATTCAAATCCCTCTACGTCTATGTGAGCGAATTTCTGGAGCCGACCATATTACATACATACAGTAGGGCACCTAAAAGCACGGAAACCCCAACATTTAAGCTAATTTTTGCCTAATAAAATTTTTTCATCTAGAATTTGTTAGATTCGGAATATACCTAGTATATTAAGGCTCAAGTCTATGTAGGTGAAATTATGGGGCTAAACATAATACAGACAAAAGGGCACTGAAAACTGTGAATCACCGGAGATTTAGCAAATTTTCGGTATGAAATTGTGCACTACGAAATTGCTTCATGGTAAAAAACTTTTTAACCTCAATCCATTACTTCACTAGCATATTGATATACCTATCTAACTACATGGTTGAAATTATGTGGCCGAATTTCCTGTAGACGTTCTTAACTTAGCACATGCATAGGCCTACACTTTCTGTATTCAACAATCTGCTACAATATTATTGACAGCAGTTTTGACTGGAAATTTGGAACATTGGTAGTCTATCAATACTGCTACATAATTGCATTGGCCCTTCATGGATTTATTCCCACGGATGGATTAAAGACAAAAGGATACTACTGATAATCACACATACATTATTCCTTCGTATCCCGCGAGTTCTCTTTCGATACGAGATCGAGAAATGTATCTCTTATGTAGGGGCCTATTGAGTAGCCATTGGCGTAGCGATTTCACGATCCACAGTGTTGCTTCTACAGTCTGCTACGGAGATAGACTGGGTCCTGGTCTGTCTGGTATCCGAAGTAGAGTCTGTGTAACACTCTAGTCGTTGTGATAACGTAAGAAGATGACCGGTCATTACATTAGAGGTGTAGTTTCGAAGAAGCCAAGCCTTTATTTTTAGATGGATCCATTATTGTTAGCGAACTCTGTCTACTTTTTCGCCCTCTACAATATTATTACGCATGTTTTTCTTTTGAAATTTACCACACACATAGTACGCCTCAAGACTGTCTGTAACAAGTCTGTAATTTTTACCCTATCTCGAATGCAACAAATGTGAATCTTACTATAATACAATACGGGAAAGGTTAAACAGACATGGTACATCATCGTCGTCCTCATAATCTATTAACCCTGTATTACCTAAATTGAGTCAAGAATATAATAAAAATAATTGGTTATTGAGTGGTTATTTGCAGGCCAATAGATGACTGTTTTGAAGAGATACTATTGGAATGACTGGCTCAATTATCGAGCCAATCATTTCAATGGTGAATTTTCAAAAACGATCTCTTGACCTGCAAATTAACATCCTCAAGATCACTGTAGAGGCCGGTTTTGGCGGCCTCCTCATGGAAGGGTTAAAATACATTAAGAGAAGATGATAGGCTTACATGGGCAGTCGTTGTCGTTGCAATACTTAATACAGGTCTATGATAGCAACAAGTATGTGGGTAGGGTGGGGTGGGCTACCAGTCAAAGTATTAAAAAGATATTCATGTAGTTGTCTTTATCTGAGATATTGAAATTTCGGTGTTAAACATTCTAAAGGATTTTGTTATAAAAACACACAATTGTGCCCAAGTAAGTCACATCTTAGTGGCGGTTGCTTGAAATGACTTCCATAGGCCTAATCGGTCACTGATTAGTCAATCGGTCACTGAATCCGGATGGTATATTAATACATTAATACCGCGCTCGTGTTAGTATCGATTGATCTCTGAGCTTCTTGACTATCAATTTCCAGAAAAGTATACAGGTAAGGTGTTGACTATTTTGAAACCAATTTGTCTGGGTGCTGTTGCTGCTTGTGGCAGTAACATCGCCCAGTCAAATTAGTTTCAAAATATTCATCAGCATGTTTTGTAAATAGCAAAGACACACAATTCGTACAACGTGTCGGACTATTAAGCATTTAAGACGGACTAAATTGAGTCAGTCATGACGTCATGATTATGACGTCATCCTATGCATCACGTCGTTGATTATGACATCATATGACGTAAGATGATGGATAGACAACATGAAAATGCCAATTAGCAAGTGGTATTAATTATCCTCCCTCCGTCAGAGGACGAGTACATTGTATTCAGGGCAACAATCTATGATTGGCCTTGTTAAAATATGTGACCTATAAATATGGGTGGTCTCTTAATACAAGTGGTCCATATTGTGTGGCCACGCATTACCCAGTGGAATTAGCCATGTAATGCTCAATTTGCTCATGACAATTTCAACAGAGAGATCCATTTCTAGGTATGCCACGCCTATTTCTAGCTAAACTCCACCCCGTTTTGCGTGTTGGAATCGATGTATATATACACGCTGAATAATGAATTCCCAGATTTCCAATTTCAAGGTAACTATACAGGTAAGCTGAAGACTATATTGAAACTAATTTGGCTGGGTGCTTTTAAAGGTTTGCTGCCTCTGGCCGCAAAAACGCCAGGTCAAATTAGTTTCAAAATATTCAACACGATGTTGATTAAACAGTAAAGACATACAATTCGTACACTTGCCGGACTATTCAATTTTCATGACTGAGCTCAATACGCCATTCATTTACACATTTTGGATTGTGACGTCAGCCTGTATATGAAGTAATTGATTATGACGTCATATCCTTCAGTTACAGATCGAACCCAGCAATTATCATAGAAAATGACTGTTGAATAAATAGCAAATACATACAATTCGAACAGCGTCTAGTCAAATTAGTTTCAAAATATTCAACACCAAGTTGATTAAATAGTAAGGACGTGCAATTCGCATACTTGACTGGCTATTCAATGTTCCTGGTGGAGCTAGATACGTCATTCATTACACATTTTGTTTGTGACGTCCTGCTACATCTGACCTAAATAATTATGACGTCATATACAGAAAAATCCATTATCATAGAAAATGTCCTATGTGTAGTTGCCGTCCAAGAGACCATTATGGTTTTTCTTTTGCAATTTACTACTGGAATTATAGGATCGGTTATCCAACCAGTCATTCCAGTGGTAAACTTTCAAAACAAGTTCTCCGGGGAGTAGCCAATGCAAATGGACATTTCTCACGATCCCCGCAACAAGCCATTTGTGGTCAGTTTGATAGAGTGCTAAAGTGGACATATAACAGACGCTGCGAGTGGGCGTGTGCTTGAGTACTTTCAGCTGCAGAAGGAATGATAAACATGTTTTGTACGCAGTCCTCCAGAAAAAGAAGCTTATTTAGAGTAGTTATTTGGAGTTCCGTTGGCTGTTTATTAAAATAATTAAGCGGTCATCGCCGCGCAAACTCTATTACAGTCGGACCAGAACAAATAAGAGAACTCGCCATGAATCACGCGCATGAAGATCATAATTATGAGATATCCAGCAATCTAAAAATAGAGCCGTGTCTTCGCGCCGAGAATTATTAGATCTCGTGTCGATGGAGATCTCGCGAGACACTGACCCACAATCACCAGCGCGAAATGGCCGCGCCTATAGGTAATTCTAGGCAGCAAAAAATAGAAGTGTGCCCGCTGGAGCGGGCACGCAAAAACAGATAAATTATTTTAAGAATTTTGCTAATTCAACGCATAGCTATATAAGTTTTGAAACGTTTTCCCTTTTGAGAAGGTTGAGGTAACTAATTTAACCGTGCCTACTCAAAACTTTGATAAAAATGCGTTTCTTGGTACATGGATTAAAAAACCCACGATGTCCGGCCTGTTAAAAATCCACATGTTTTGGGACAGATCCGGAGAGATTGTTGCCCTGGAACATCATGTGATGAGTTAGTTAGGAAATAATTGGCCAATTGCACGAATTCTGATATTGCATGAAACTAGGCCTTTCGTGACCTCTACCTGACTTCGGACTGTCAGAAGTTGAGGTTTTGTATCATCTACACTCTAATATGTCTTCTGTGGAAAAAGTTGCACCTTTGAAAGTCATGTCCCTCCACGCCAAATGTTAAAACACCTTTAGTACAAAGAACGAAATAACTTAACATGATTCAAAAACAAAATTTACTGGTACTGTTGAATATTTTGAACATAATGGACGTTTCCAGATTATCCATCCATCATGTGAGGTCATAATCAACTACGTGACGTGTAGGAGGACGTCATAATCAATGACGTCACGAATGGCATAGATAAGTTCGTCACGAACGCTTAATTGATAACGGAATAATCGTTGTTGTACGACTAGTATGCCTTTACTATTTAATAAAGTTGATGTTGAATATTTTGAAACTAATTTGACTGGGCCCTGTTTCTGCCATATGCAGCAACAGCACCCAGTCAAATTAGTTTCAAAATATTGAACAGCTTACCTGTATAGTTTTCTGGAAATTGAGATTCATAGGATGCAGGGATCCCAACACGGACAAAGCGTGGGTGGAGCTTAGCTAGAGATGGGCGGAGCACAGCTAAAACTGGATTTCTCTATTAGATTGCAAGACATTGCTGCATACATTGTTTTGTTTTGGAAACACGATAAGTTATTTCTGAGCCGTACTGTAACTAAATGTATGGGGAGATAAGCCGTATATTCATATTATAACGCGCGCACGAATGGGGCATAGATACAACTGAACATATTTATTGGATGCGTATTATTTATTGACATTGGATGAAAAAGTCAATTACGTTAAATTCACTTGAACATGTTTTTGGTCGAGAAAACAGCTGAGTAGAAATGCTTCTTTAGCGGCCACAATATGGAGCACAACAACCCGGACAGTCGAGACCAAATGGGGCTGAAAAAAAATAACAATAATATCTATATATATATATATATATATATATATATATATATATATATATATATATATATATATATATATATATATATATATATATATATATATATATATATATATATATATATATATATATATATATAGAGAGAGAGAGAGAGAGAGAGAGAGAGAGAGAGAGAGAGAGAGAGAGAGAGAGAGAGAGATCAGGCATATATATATATATATATATATATATATATATATATATATATATATATATATATATATATATATATATATATATATGCCTACGCTACTTACAAATGCAACAAACGCCGTATATATTTATGGAAGCGTCTGGTACATCCGAACATTCGTCAGCGGATAGGTCAGCGCAACATCTACCATCATCAGTCAAATCAAAGCCGGCAGGACAGGCTGAGAAAAATAATGTAATATATGTTAATATTACGCAATGTATATCAGGAACCTGGTTTGCGCATGCTTAGATGGTGGCTGATCTATATCAATGGCTAGATGATACTGGTTCTACGTTCATGGTTACAAGGTACCGGTTCTATATCCATGGTTACAAGATACTGGGTATATGCCCACGGTTAAATACAAGATGCTGGTTTTATATGAATTGTTGCTAGATGTTGGTTCTATATCATCATCGTCATCGCCACCGCCACCTCCACCACCAACCACCGTCACCACCAATAACAACAACGGAGAGGGACGTGCCTGTGAGTCATTCGTGTCTTGCGAAACAAGATCGAGAAAAGTGTATTCTCGACCGTAGACTCGCGATCATGTCACATGGCTGCCAGCCCATAGGGATCTATAGCGGCCAATATACTACACGGAATTTCCTGTAGTAGTACCAAAGATAATATATAGATATTATCTTTGATAGTACTATTAATTGACACATTGAATAACTGAACAACCGCTTTAAATAGCTCTGTAAATATATATTTAACGTCCGATCTTATGTCAATGTTACGAAGATTTGCACTCATGTATTTACTCGCAGACATGCATTTCTGGATAAACGTGATTTTAAAATGCTAGCGAACGATAGTTCATGATGTTGTTTGTATTTCCTTACAATGCCTAGTTCCCATTAGGAGCACAGCGACGCGATACGTTGCTGAAAATCATATAACCTGCTCTGCTACCCGGGTCACACCCACCCACTTGATCGGACACATAGGCACATGTATACATTGTTGACTATTTACTTGCTCGATATGGCATATAGAATTAGATACAATTATTAGCATAGCCAATATGGTCCGTTGATAAAATTTAGACTACGCATACAGCAGTGCTCCTTCATAGGGTGCTTATTCCTGAAAGAAGAAGGAAAATACGTCATTATCTGGGAAAGCCCTTTTTCAGCCAAGCCAATCAGTTGTCAGATGTCTTTGAATGTCATAAGTCCCTACTGTTTTTTTTATATTTCAGCAGGTTATGGAACCCACACGATATAGGGGGACACACAATTCTTCTTGTATAGACTTAATATTCACTAGTGAAGGTAATATAAGAAATATAGAAGCCCACATAGGAAAAAGGGATCATTCAATAATCAAATTACAGTTAACTTTAAAAATAAACCTGTCATCAGAGCCTAGGACAAGATTAAGTTACGATAAAGCTGACTACCAAGCAATGGAAATAGAACTAGACATAAATTGGGATGTAGTTTTGAGAAACAAGGGGGTTGATAAACAATGGGCCTTTCCATTTATAGCTATGCCACGCCCATCACTAGCTAAGCTCCACCCACACCTTACCACCCAGTCAAATTAGTTTCAAAATATTCAACAGAATATTTATTAAATGGTAAAAGCAAACAATTTGTACAACAACGCATAGACCGTCTTCAAATATGCGTTCCTGACGTACTTATTGACGTCATTCATTATGATGTCATTCTACACACCACGCAGTTCATTATGACGTCATATGATGGGTGGGTACTCTGGAAAGGTGAATTGGAAATATTTTCGGAAAAATTGCATGTTGTTGTACAGATATGGGTTCCTAAAGCTACACTAAAACAAATCGTTAAGCGTAATAGTAACCAGCATTAACTTTCTTTTGATAAAACTCTATTATCAAAAATTAAACGTAAGCGAATTCTTTGGGTCAGACATAGACAAAATCACGATGATATTTCAAGATTGCAATATAACAAATTGCGAAATCAAATCCGCAGAGAAACCGGGAAAAGAATTAAGACTCATGGACAAAAAATTGCTGACAATTTAAAAAAGAATCCGAAGAAATAACTGGACTAATGTCCGATCCAAGACAAAAATAAAACGGTCAGTGCCCCCGATTTATACACAGATAACTATATGAAAAAGCTAACATCCTCGGATAAGGAAAATGCAGAAATCTTAGCAAACTTCTTTTCATCCGTTTTTATTGAAGAGTCTGATGGCCCTTTGCCACGGTTAAGTATATCATAAAAGGGAAATTAGAAAAATTGAATACATCTAAATCTCCTGGCCCTGATGGAACACACACACGAATCTTAAAAGAACTCAGTCATATATAGAGAATCTAGAACGAGGTCACCTTTCATATCACTATTATGGACCGAGTTGAAAATTATCAATTTGATAATTTTCAACGAGGTTCATACTAGTGATATGAAAAGTGACCGTGTTTGAGATTTTATTTATCATATAAACTGTAATTTTGAAATATTTGCCAATAGTTGTTGATGTGACTTTTATCTGATTTCTCATTGTTGATTTTCGTGAAATCGATACCGGCGCTGTGACGCACCACTACTTGGTAACGAATACTGAATGCCCAGCAAAATATAGTGACAAACACAAAATCTCGCAATGTCAGCCGTAAACCACACTTTTCTTCTAAGACAATCGCAGAGCCACGGCCATCAATCGTTACTTCGCTGCCAACTGATAAACTGTCAAACAATGACATTTTGCGACGATGTTTCATGAATGACAAATCATAGTAAATAAATTGTAGTAAAATAGTACCGCGTAGTAATCCCTACGCGTCAAGCTCGCATCAATCGTTGTTTTAATTGGTCGATTTAAATAGGTTGCGCACACAATAGCCAATGAAAATACTCCGTTGAATATGGCACGTGTGCTTGTTTATATGATAAATTAGCATATACATTATTAATCATTTTTGAAAGCTCATTAAAAACAGCAAGATTCCAAATTCCTGGAAACAAGCCAATATTACTCCCGTATTAAAAAAGGTGACCGAAAATGGGCCGGCAATTACAGCTAGACCTATAAGTCTCACATACATTGCTTGTAAAATCCTAGAAGGCATAATTAGAGATAGTATCCTACTTCATAGGAAGAAATATAAATTATTTAATAAAAAAATCAATACGGGTTTATCCCAGGTAGAAGTACAACCTTACAGTTATTAACCGTGATAGACAAAAATGGACCCGAACATTAGATGATGGGGTGGGGGGGGGGGGGGGTTGCTGTTGATGTGGTCTATTTTGATTTTTTAAAGGCTTTCTACAAAGTGCTCCATCAGACGTTAGGATACAATTTGGGTTTATATAACATATGTCCTAGAGTTAAGAAATGGATAGGAAACTTTCTTTCAGAACGCAAACAAAGGGTGGTTACTAATGAACGTACTTCAGACTATACAAATTGTGGGTGAACCAAACCCTGTTTTACTGCTGCCAAGCCATAGATATAAACCCAAAACTATATCCAACAACCATAAATTAACCACGCTTATGTAAATAACACACTATATAATTGCAAGTGTATAGCAATCTGTCACTATATGCCAGCATAGCCTTCTCACAGGAAATATAATGTGATTGATTGATTGATTGATTGATTGATTGATTGATTGCTTGATTGATTGATTGATTGATTGATTATCTCCGGCATGGAGAGGGGCGTGTCTGTGAGTCTATTCTGCGTCAAGTGACGGTAAAGGTACGCGTATGCGTAGACAGCTGGACTAAGATGTCGTATTCTGATCTAAACCACCATCTTCGTCCATTTTTGTTTAATATTCATGATAAAAAAAAATCTTGTTCAGCTTCAACACTGTTACTGCGACTCTGGCTGTCATTTTAAATGTGTAACTACCGCCATATTGTAATCTGATTATAGGCCGTTCAGAAATGACAATTGTACACCTCAGACATATAATTGGGGTTGGCGAACTTGGGTATCCGAACGTATGCATTGTGTAAAATACTGTATCTATTCAATGACACGTGGGTTGTTGACGCAACTTATTCACCACTTATGCATCACGCACGTGCGAATGTCAAAAATCGACACTGACCCTCCTTAACCCGTACCACTCTGATGCCAATATTCTATCATTAATAGCAAAGAAACTGGTGAACATGTTCAACAGCATTTGTGGACGCTGTTGCTGTCATAGACAGTAACATCTTCCACCATATTTGTTGAGAAATGAACACTAGTTAACCTTTTAATTGAACTTGAAAATTAAATTCTTTTATTTCATAGTGGTAAGGGTCAATACTGTTCGAATACGACTACTTACGTGTGTAACAACAACCATCATCATCGTCCATGGAAGCGCCTAATATATCCGAACATTCCGTCTCTTTTATATCCGCACAGCAATTACCACCCGTTTGGTCAAAACCGTCCATACACGCTGAGGATGACATGATTGATATGAAGTTAATATGAAATGAAGCAGAATAGGTAAGGAACACGTGACGATATCTCCATGATTACAAGATGGCCGTCCTATATCAGTGGCTACAAAATGTTAGTTCTATATCCATGCACAGGCCTTTGAATTTCCGTCAAGCCATCCAACTAACACACGTGGCCTGTGATCCATGGTTACATGATGGCTGTTCAATATCAAATTAGGTTAGAATGATTTGTGTCTCAATGTGTTGTCTGATAAACTAGAAGCCCGCAGTAAAACTGTCAAATAATCTTCAGGTCATGACTCATTGGGCAAGTACATACATGGCTTGTCGAATGTAATGCTTCCAAAACAAGCACTTTATTTATTTCTCTACCACAAATCCAATTGCCTTTCCAATAAATTTCAAAATTTCTGTAATAGTCCCATCCATCCGCCACATACACATTGGCATTATATTCAACAATAACGGTCACTGGTAAAAACCACGCGGAAACTCTCATAGCAACGCCCAGCTCAAGCGGTCCATGCTCAAGGGACTTAAATATATCTTAGACCGCGAATGTCTCGAAATTGTGTAAAAAAACTTTATTAGGCCATCACTGTCTGGGATATGCAGATTCTGTTTGGGATATGCAGATTCTGTCTGGGATAAGTTAACTTACCACATGATGCTGTAGCCTAAATGTTAACAGACTAGAAGAAGTACAAAAGGATGCGCTTATAGGACAATTAGCAGAGTGACACAGAGTGTACACTCCGAAGACTTGTATATAGAAACTGGGGTGGAAACACCCACAGAAAATTATAGACTAGCCCTGTTTTACAAACTTGTCAATGAGATGACGTGCGAAACATTGACTGATTATCTTTCTCCACTGCTACAAACACGTAATCCCTACACTGTCCGCTGTTCGAGTTCCTTCACCCGAGTTAGATGCCGGACGGAACTTTATCGTGAGTCGTTTTTCTCAGCCTGGAACGTTATCGTGAGTCGTTTTTCCGGGCCTAGAACGACCTTCCTGTACCTGCCATTATGCCTAATTCTTCTTCTTCTTTTCGTTCGCTGATCATACCGCCAGTCCTGTAAGTGACTATCGACATAAGCGTTAAGTGCGTGGATTATTAGAGTGCGCTGTGCGGCCTGGAACCTCCGTCTTCAGCACTCGAGGTTTCTGTCAGGTTAACCAACCCTTACCTCCTTTAGTTGCCTCTTACGACACGCAGAGGATACGGAAGGTGTATTCTAAGCCCCACCTACAGGGCAAATTATGTCTAATAATCTACCAGAATTCATGAACAAACTAAGAACGCTTTTGAAAATGAGCTTTCCTCAAACCATATCTCTTCCCCACCCACACCAACAACCCTAACCACTCATCAACTTCTATGTAGTCGCACTGGCTTTAATGTAGAGATAAACGTCACAGTGTCCACCATTCTATGTTAATACTTCAGTGACACCTGTCGGTTTAAATGATATAATAATTGCTATCCACTTATAGATTGGGTCGACAAGCAGAGGTTTTTTGGATGGCCCTGCAGTGTGGACCAACACGGGTAACTACATCACATTGAGCTCCTCCTACCTTCCTCTATCCCCTTCTACTTCTTCAAATCATGCTTTCTCGCCTCTGCCGAAGATTTCATTCTGTCATCCTTAAGCTACCTACAAAATTATTGTTGTCATTGATATCAGTGGCGATGATATCATGGTGATAATAATAATAATAATAATAATAATAATAATAATAATAAAAAAAAAAATAATAATAATAATAATAATAAATATTGATATTACTGTTGATGATTTGTTCTTCTTCTTCTTCTTTTTTCTTCTTCCTCCTCCTCCTCCTCCCCTCCTCCTCCTCCTCCTCCCCCTCCCCTCCTGTGTGTGTGTGTGTGTGTGTGTGTGTGTGTGTGTGTGTGTGTGTGTGTGTGTGTGTGTGTGTGTGTGTGTGTGTGTGTGTGTGTGTGTGTGTGTGTGTGTGTGTGTGTGTGTGTGTGTGTGTGTGTGTGTGTGTGTGTGTGTGTGTGTGTGTGTGTGTGTGTGTGTGTGTGTGTGTGTGTGTGTGTGTGTGTGTGTGTGTGTGTGTGTGTGTGTGTGTGTGTGTGTGTGTGTGTGTGTGTGTGTGTGTGTGTGTGTGTGTGTGTGTGTGTGTGTGTGTGTGTGTGTGTGTGTGTGTGTGTGTGTGTGTGTGTGTGTGTGTGTGTGTGTGTGTGTGTGTGTGTGTGTGTGTGTGTGTGTGTGTGTGTGTGTGTGTGTGTGTGTGTGTGTGTGTGTGTGTGTGTGTGTGTGTGTGTGTGTGTGTGTGTGTGTGTGTGTGTGTGTGTGTGTGTGTGTGTGTGTGTGTGTGTGTGTGTGTGTGTGTGTGTGTGTGTGTGTGTGTGTGTGTGTGTGTGTGTGTGTGTGTGTGTGTGTGTGTGTGTGTGTGTGTGTGTGTGTGTGTGTGTGTGTGTGTGTGTGTGTGTGTGTGTGTGTGTGTGTGTGTGTGTGTGTGTGTGTGTGTGTGTGTGTGTGTGTGTGTGTGTGTGTGTGTGTGTGTGTGTGTGTGTGTGTGTGTGTGTGTGTGTGTGTGTGTGTGTGTGTGTGTGTGTGTGTGTGTGTGTGTGTGTGTGTGTGTGTGTGTGTGTGTGTGTGTGTGTGTGTGTGTGTGTGTGTGTGTGTGTGTGTGTGTGTGTGTGTGTGTGTGTGTGTGTGTGTGTGTGTGTGTGTGTGTGTGTGTGTGTGTGTGTGTGTGTGTGTGTGTGTGTGTGTGTGTGTGTGTGTGTGTGTGTGTGTGTGTGTGTGTGTGTGTGTGTGTGTGTGTGTGTGTGTGTGTGTGTGTGTGTGTGTGTGTGTGTGTGTGTGTGTGTGTGTGTGTGTGTGTGTGTGTGTGTGTGACATTCCATTTCCGTATTGGGACTGTAAACGGCAGCCATCTGTGTGTCAGAAATTGACATTATTGACATCTTGATTGGCAGTTGGGCGTGAGAAATAGAATGAGATGCCATAATACTAGTATGTATGTATAATTAATGTATTCTGGGGCTGTAGTAGTAGAAACATCCTACAGCGGCAATCAGTGCTTCTTCACTTTTGACCACTGTGTCTTGTCCTCAGCCGAAATCGTTAGCTTCCTCAGGTCCATTCTTAATCTGAGTGTACCGAGTCCCGCTTTCTTGAGGTTACCTCTTAGCATGCTTAATCTGAGTGTACCGAGTCCCGCTTTCTTGAGGTTAACTCGTAGCATGCTTAATCTGAGTGTACTGACTCCCACTTTCTTGAGGTTACCTCGTAGCACGCTTAATAGATTTACGCAATGACGTCTTCCCCTGGCTTTGTATTTGCTGGCTTCAAGTAAGGCGAATTCCAAGCTCTCTGTGCAGGTGTGTCTGCGGGCATCCTTAACACATGGCCAAGCATGGGCCATCCTTGCTGGGATACTTATGGACAGCCCCGATATTATTATACACCTTGTATAGTGCATCGTTAGAGATTATGGTGTCTGGCCATCGGTGTCCAGTGATGGCACAAAGGTATTTGCGGTGGCAGGCATCAAGTTTAGCTAGAGTTGCTTTTGGAGCTACACCGCTGTTACATTTACATATCATCAATGATAAAGCAAGGTTGTGTTTTATAAACATAGTCATTTTGTCAAGGGCATCTTTGATCTACAAATCCATATCTTCAATGAGGTCTGCAAAGCTATGCTCCCCATGATGTAGAGTTTTAGGAGACCAGCGATACAACCCTGTGAACGCAGATTCACTGGGCCTGTACTGGACTGCCATCGAGCCAATACGTTATCAGGGGAAGGAAAGCGTGTTGGGCGAGATTAAATCGCAGACAGTCGCATGCTGGTAGTAGCGGCATGTAATTGTCCGCGATTTGATTTCACCCAACCATTTCCTTCTTTGCGCATGTACGAGAAGGGTTTCTCAATGGAAATACGATCCGAACAAATCATATGGTATCGGAGAAAATCGCATCGTATGAGGGTGTCTTTTGCGATTTGCTGCGATAAGATTTCCTGCGTGCGAGTTTGTTGGATAAAATCTTGTCGTCTTGTCACGATAACTTACAGACAAAATCGCACAATGTGAGGTGAGCCAATGATGTCTGGTTAATACATATAATTATCTGACCGAGACATACCTATATCTTCAACGCTTTTAGCCATAATAGCGATGGCGCTACATGCCACGAGAAACAGCAAAGTTATCTGAGCCATGGTTTGGATCTGCAAAAAAACATATAAAGGGGGTTAAAGGGGATTTTCCTTGCGTGCGTTAATCACTTGTGTGTGAACAGCACCTCACAGCGCTCAAAATACTACTTGATATATCAATTAAACATTTTGATGGTCAATATCTTCCAAGATATTTTAATTTTAGAAGACTATTTTTGTCAACTTACCACTGAGACCATTTTCGCCTTTTTTCGCCGGCTTGCCCATTAACGGGGTAATGGTAAAGAAAATTAAGGGTTTTACTTTGCCAGTGTTTAGCTGCCGGCTGAGAGAAGACTTTAAAAAAATGTACCACTAGAATGACTGGCTCTGTTACCGTTTCTAGCTCAACTCCGCCCACTTTGCAAACATTTAAATCCAATTTTTACACTTTGAATTGGGTTAATGAGACCAATGGTGGTGGCTGTGTCCTGTTAAGTAAAACGACGTAAAATCGTCTCCCATTACCCCCAAAGGAATATACCCAGTCAGAGGAATATACACGTCACGACAATATAATTTCATTACACCAAATGAAATGTACTCAGTCAGAAGCATATACACACGTCACGATAATATAATTTCTGTTCGACATTAAATATAACCAAGGTTTAATGATTACAATCACGTCTATGCTGTTACCGCTGTTGCTGCTGCTGCTGTTTCTGCTGCTACGCCTGCTGCTACTACTGGTGCTGCTGCTGACTGATTATCATGGTGATGAGGATGAAGACGATATCAATAATAATAATAATAATAATAATAATAATAATAATAATAATAATAATTATAATAATAATAATAATAATAATACATCAGTGTTACACTGACGGGAATTGGCAAAAATCTTGGGGTTTTGCATTTCCAAATGCAAACCTAGCTTCGTATCAAAATCACAATGATCTTGACCTCAAAAGTCTGAATGTTTGTGCTGTTCCTCCTGACTGAGGTAGGTATATGATGATACTTAGTTCCAAATAATTTGACCAATTCTGAAATAAAGGCCAGACGAGCTAAGCAGAAGCAAACGGCTACGGTCTGTATTTTATACAAAAATTACAATGACGGTGACCTCTAACCTCAATGCCACTGTACTTCAATAGGTGACCAAGTTAAATTCACATATGGTGAACTAATCCTGAGATATAAGGTAATATATTGAGCAAAACCAAGCATTTAGCCGAAAAGAATCGAGTTTTATATTAGGATCACAGTTAACTTGACATTTGACGTCAAGAAGCGTGTGCTGCGTCTGCTTAATATATTTAACCATGTGTTCCAAGTTTAGTAACAATAGGCTGAACGAATCATTAGATAAAAAACAATACAGTATTATAACAAGGTCCTGGCGGCCTTGACCTTTGACCTCAATAGCATTGTGTTCCATCCTGTTGATATATGTAATCATTTGTCAAAGTTTTGTCCAAATAGGCTGAAGCCATGGCAAGATATACGTTGAGCTAAACACAAAACTTAACGGTAAAAATAGTTATATATCAATGTGAACGAGGAACAAGTGTTCATTTAACATTTTCAAAATATGTGTTGCATTTATATAATTTACTTGATCTGCTGCACTGCCGCCTGTTACAGGACCGCCCACTACAGAATGCGCTAAAATATATATGTGCTCAGTGTACAATCCACCGGAAATCGTCATTTACATGTTTACGATGTTTTCAATGATTCTGTCCGTTTATCCCTATGTGGTTGCTGATACTTTGTCATGATGTATGGATCGTCACCCAGTTGATTTCATGCTCCATAGAGTGGTGTTGCATCCCAGTACCCACGATACAGTTCGTTCATATGCTTTGCTGTACTGATTCGTGTCCATTTGGTCAGGATAAACCTACCCACACCAACTCTATTAAGTGAACATCCATGATTTGCTCATCTGATTCGTTGTGTTATAACTGGCTTCATGATGATCTGTTTAGCTCGTGCCCGACTATCTTACACCAAGTTCACAGTGACATTCGACTCTGATCTCATGACCTCGCTAACATTGTGCTCCATTCACTTAATATAATGAAGTGTGCGTCCCAATTTAGTTGCAATATTCAGCCTTGCCGAGATATAAGACGATATGTTGCGATAAACTCAAAGCTTAACCGTAAAAAGTAGAGCTTTATACCAAGGTCACAGTGACCTTGAACGTTGACCACAATATCAGTGTGCTCCGTCCCCTTGATATAAGGAAGCATGTCGCCAAGCTTAGTCCCAATAGGGTGAAGCCATGCCGAGATCTTGAGCTAACCGCAAAACTTAACTATAAAAAGTAAAGTTTTATACCAAATCCAAAGTGACCTTGACCCTTGACTTCAATATCATTGTGCTCCATTCCCTTCATGTATGGAAGGGGGTTTCAAACTATAGTCCCAAGCGGGTGAAGACATGCCGAGATATAAGTTCAACCGAGATTGAACCCGAGAAACAGACAGACAGACGGATGGCGCAACTGAACACATTGATATACCAATTTTCGCCAATAATGATAATATGGAGACAAAATTGCTTCTAAGTGAACGGTAAAATATGTAAATGGATTATATCCACGATATGAATGTTCGTAATATTTTATCTGTATGATAAAAAAGTAAAAAATTGGAAAACTTTTAAAATTTGTGAAAAATATTTTGTACAATTTAAAAAAGCAAATTCTAACATACTTACGTGTGTGAGATACGTCAAGAGATGTGCTCATCTATCTCTCGAGCTCGCGTTTAATTTATACCCCTATGTTTACGTTGATGACAACCATTGATAAGCAAGCCTTTCCTTCCTATTCACAGCAATTTGCCATGATTTCATCATGTCTAATTGGATAGATATGGCAAAGGAAATTGTGTTTTCGAAACTTTTCACTGCCTTTTTCGCATTTCCTAACAAGTAGATTTTATCATATTTCATTATCGCGTTGAGGGAAAGGATATTGTGTTTTTTGAAAATTTTAATAAAATGGCATGCTTTCTCATATTCGCGAAATACTGTAAAATAGATATATTTATTTTTGAAATATTGCCTTTCTGCAATGGATGAATTCATCCCCCCCCCCCCCCTCCTCCCACCACACTGGTCAATTTAGTTTCAAAATATTCAACAAGTTAGCTGAATAGTTACCATGAAATTGGGATTCTGGAAATTCAGGAGTCAAAGTATATAAATCGAGCCCAAGATGTACAAATCATGGGCGGAGCTTAGCTAAAGCCATAGCTAACAGTGGATTCATCCAGTAAGCAGTATCTCTAATAAATCCGGCCACCAAAGGATTCAAAGGCCATTGTTGCCGCGTTGCTTTGCGAGCCTTTGATAAAATTCCAGAAATTTGTCAATAAGTAATAAAGAATTAATTAAAGGCATTCCCTGATACCTGGGCGTATGCGAAGATAAAATGTAATTAAATCAAGCTATGCAAAGGTAAACTGATGATAGCAGCTTCATACATACACACAATCTAACTTGTTGCTGTGCACAGGATATTAAATATTAAGATTGGTGGAAAATATAAAATTTAATTTAAAATGACATCAATTCTGAATAATATCCCAAATTGCATGCCATAGATTGTCTGTGTGAAAACGTCTCCATATTGTAAACACTTATCACCCTCGTCATTCTAGATGTATTCTTGCGTACGTGCGTGTGTGTGTATGTGTGGTTGTGTGTGCGAGTGCGTGCGCGCGTGCGTGTGTGTTCGTACGTGTGTGTTCGGTTGGGTGATTGCGTCCGCGCGTGAGTCTGTCATATCCGTGAAACAGTAACGCAGCCTCCGGTCCATAGAGATCAAGTGCATTGGACAGACAGTGGCCATATGGCTGGCCATTTATGGGATCAGTAGGCCAGGTCCAGCTTTAAAGGGCACGACGCCTGTCAAAGATGAATGGTGCGCCATCAGGAAGTAAAAAACGGACATTCATTCTTAAGACGAGGACGCTTACCACGACACTCGGCACGTTCTTCCTCTATTGAAATTGAATGTTGGCTGTTTAGCAAACTCGTGAAGATAATAATCTCAAAATTATCCTTAAATATACATTCACCTTCATTGATAAGGAACTCCATCTGAACACCACATACACATATCGCTCTTTCTTTTTTTTTATCACAACTGCTGCTACTCAATCAATCTTTTCGGTTCAACCGTATGTCAGTATTTCTTTGGCCAGCCATATCCAAAGTAGCTTTGATGACAAGAGCAGATGCTTGCTTCATTTTTACACACTTGCTAGCAATATCACCACCTTTTGCTACAGTCCTACGATCAGCATATTCAGGCTCTCTGTCTGAGAATGGAGAGCACAACTCCAACCAGTCCTAAAAGGTGTCACAGGCTTCAGTATCCGGGTATGCCAGCTTGAGATACTAGCGAGCATGGGCACATCCTAGTCGAACATTTGTGACTACAGGTCACCCTGAAATTCACCTTTCCAGAGTATCCACCCATCATCTAACCTCGTATGACGTCATAATCATCTCAGCGCGCGTATGATGACGCCACAATCATTACGTCACAAAGGGTTCCATATAGACAGTCACAAAATCTCAAATACTCCGACGCGTTGTATGAATTGTATGTCTTTGTAATACTTTGCTATTTAAGAAATGAAAGTTTTCTTGAGATTGATAGTCAGGGAGTTCAGAGATCGATCGATCCGAACACGAGCGAGGTGTGGGTGGAGCTTAGCTGGAGATGAGCGTGGCATAGCTAAAAATGGTTGGGTCCCTTGTCCATGACATAACAGATCGAGATACAACACTACATTGTGTGCACCTATTTTTAGTGTGCCATGTGCGATAACCCAACCACGAGTCATAGACCTGGAGATTTTTTTTCAATCACATTAATTCTTGTTCGATTAATTGGTCATTGAAGTTTCGACTCTAGAATGCATTTGTTCCTATCCTGGTGTGTTTTGCAGATATGATATTGCCCAAGCCTTTCATCTGATCCATGTAGAGGTGGGTAGGTTTTGCATATGCAGGGTGACCAGCAGTATGGAACAAGGGGATCATTTCACTACATGAAGAGGTAAACCACAATCCTCAATGTGCTCTGCTCGGAAAGCATACCTAATAAGGTATAATGGTTTCAAATATTCAACCCAAGACTTACGGTTACCAGCTCTACTGTGGGTGGTGGTAGCTTCCACGAGATCATCCATAATATACATCATCATTTTACGAATCGACCATGGTAACATTCGCCATTCAACAGAATCGTGTGCATAACCTGGACGATTAAGTGTCACACTACTGAGACATCCGGGTGTTTGCAGTAAGATAAACATAATGAATAATGATGTGCAAAGCTGAGCACGAGGTGCGAACACGTGCGTTGCCTGTCATCTTGTGGATTGTAGTATTTGGAACATAAACCGTTTCTCACATTTTGTAAATCAGTGCGTAGCCAATTTAATCCATATATGGCCTGCGTAAGTGAAAACCACCAGGTCTAATACCAGTGTGGTCCAGCTCTGGATAAAATGATTGCACTATTAATGTTTCTCTGATAGAGTGTAAATACTCAAATGTTTCAAACCAAATCCATGCTTTCAAACTGCTTTGCTAAACATACAGCAGAATATATGGTGGCAGGTTGAGATGTGTCCTGATTATAGTGCTACAGATATTAGCTGGGAATAAACAAATCCGCCTACCCAATGTGGCGGCACAACATTTTGTGCTATATATCAAATTAACGAACAGAGTTTCTCGTTTTTTAAATATGAAAGATGTAGTTTCCAAAATTCCAACTCCCACGACGATGCTAGAATGGAATACTGTTTAGAGACTACGGAACACAAGACACTCGAAGGTAATGGTGGTGTTATCGGCCCAACTATGAGATGATCCGTCCTAGCTAGATGTTTTCTGGCCAGGCTAATTGTTTTAAAATTTTCGAATCAACATATCTTCAAACACTCCAGATAAAAGGCAAATAAATCAATATGTAATGGCGTTAAAACAGGCGAGATGGACTTCTCCAGTTTCAGCTATGCCACGTCCATCTCTAGTTAAGCGCCGCCCACGCTTCGTCCTTGTTGAGATCACTCGATCCCTGAACACCATGACTATCAATTTCCAGAAAACTATACAGGCAAGCTGTTGAATATTTTGAAACTAATTTGGCTGGGCGCTATTGCTGCCATTAACTAAATCGACTGGGTGCTGTTGCTGTCAAATTAGTTTCAAAATATTCAACAGCATGTTTATTAAACATTAAAGACATACAATTCATACAACCTGACGGACTATTAAGCGTTTAAGACGGACTAAATCGAGTCATTCATGATGTAATGATTATACCGTCATCCTATACGTCATGGAGTTGATTATGACGTCATGTGATGGATGGATAAACTGGAAAGGTCAATTCTAACATTTGTAAGATGGAGCTAATGTTTGACGGCACAGTCATTGATCCATTTAATTTGCTTAACCTTCCCATTAACGTGGTAAACTGTAGTATTGGAGCAGCTGCACGGAAACACACCCCGGATGGCCTTCTGTCTGCCCTAGATAAAGCAAATGCAATGGTTAACACATTTGTTACAGAGCGTCTTGTCATTGCGAATAGACAGTATAATACAACAACAACAACAACACAACGACAACAACACCACCACCACCACTAACAATAACAACAACAACAACTACGACATGTTCATTGCTTCATATCTGTATTTTATGTATTGTAAGTTATGTGAATGCTTTTTTATTGTTGTCTTTTTTGTGTATATCGTTTTCGGTTTGCGATGGTCTATGATATATATATATATATATATATATATATATATATATATATATATATATATATATATATATATATATATATATATATATATATATGTATATATATATATATATGTATATATATATATATATGAGGTCCAGCACCTTATAGGCATTGCCTTGGATGGACTTCCTGTAGTATCTGTGTACATGCAAATAAATCATAAAATAAATAATATTGAACTTGAGCAAATGCCAGAAAAGAGCCTATATGACAAGCCCACGAAGTATCATAAATCAATGACAGAAATGAAAAATACTGCTGTCTGTAAATGTCAGGAACAAGATACTTCTTATGAGAAATCAATTTCCTCACTCAATCATATGCTATCATAATCAACTACGTGACGTGACGTCATGAAAGATTCGAAATAGTCCGCCTTAAATGATTAATAGGCAGCAACAACACCCAGTCAAATTAGTTCCAAAATATTCACCAGGTTTCTCTGTATAGTTATTTTGGAAATTGGTAGTCAGGAAGCTCAGGGATCGATCGATCCCAACATGAGCGCGGTGTGGGCGGAGCTTAACTCGGGATGGGCTGGGCATTGCTAAAACCTGACAACACATCTACACACCGTGATATTTTAATGGACGATGGCGCTGTCTTTTCACGTAACAAATCACACTTTCTAAACTAGCTCTAATTCCGATAGATAACATTACATTCATTCAATCAGCAGATGCAATCTCAATGAGAGCCGATAATAATGCGCCAATGAAACTGCGGTTTATTCATCAATCAAATGACGTCATAAACAAACTACGTGATGTGTAGGATGGAGTCATTGATGCTGAAGTCATGAATGACGTAGAGAAGTTCGACACGAACGCTTAATTCATGAATCCATTTCATCACTCAATAATATGACGTCATAATCAACTAAGTAACGTGTAGGCTGACGTCATAATCATGGCGTCATGAATGATTCGATATAGTCCGTCTTTAACACGTAATAGTCCGACACGTTGTACGAATTTAATAAACATTCTGTTGAATATTTCGAAACTAATTTGACTGGGTTAGGCACCAACATCACCCAGTCAATTTAGTTTCAAAATATTCAACGTTTCCCTGTATAGTTTTCTGGAAATTCATAGTCAAGAAGTTCAAGGATCGATCGATCCCAACACGAGCGACATGTGGGAGGAGATTAACTAGGGATGGGCGGGGCATAGTTAAAACTGGAAGGTCCATTAATGACGGAATTGATTGTTAAGCTTTGTTGCACGAACTGTGTCTTTATTAGTTAATAAACATGTTGTTGAATATTTCGAAACTAATCTGACTGGGCGCTGTTGCTGTCTTAGGCAGCAACAGCAAGCAGTCAAATTAGTTTCAAAATATTCAACAAGATGTTCATTAAATTATTAGACATACAATTCATACAACTGAGAGACTTTTAAAAGTTCATGACGAACTTAGCTGCGTCATTCATTACGCGTTTTGATTGTAACACCAGCCTACATGTGACGTAATTGATTATGACATCATATAGTTGAGCGAATGGATTGGATTCAACAATGGATGATTCTAGTTTTAACTATGCCCCACCCACCTCTAGCTAAGCTGCACAACACTTAGCCCGTGTTATGATCGATTGATCCCTGAACTCCCTGACTATCAATTTCGAAAAAACTATACAGGTAAGCTGTTGAATATTGTGAAACTAATTTGTGTGGGTGCTGTTGCTGCAGCGTCCAGGAAAATTAGTTTCAAAATGTTCAACAGCATGATTATTAATTAGTAAAGCCATACAATTCGGACAACAACGCTTAGTCTGTCATCAATTATGCGTCCATGACGAACTTAGCTATGTCATTCATGACGTCATTGATTATTGACTGTTGCGACGTTGGAGGCCATGTTTGGCCTATTGCCTATCTAATTCTTTTTTCATTACTGTGGTTGGTTGCGCAATGCGCGGATAATGGTTGAATTTCTTTTTTTACTGTTTGTATTATAGGGTTGCTGTGGTATATGTACAATTTACAATGTACAAATATACATCCCTGATCTGGTAGGAGAGACCCACCTTATCGAAGTGCGGGAACCTCTGGTTCTTCACGATGTGGCTTGAAGGGCTGGTAGGACAATCCCACCTGGCTCAACGACTTACAATAAGCATAATTATTCAAATGTACAATATATACATATATTTACATCATGTGGGTGAAAAGCCTGACCCTCCTTGCAAGCCTGATTGAATGATAGGACAGACCCACCTTATCAGTGCACATGTAGCCTCATATGGATGGTAGGACACGCCCACCTGTCCTGGTTTATATGTGTGGAGATATTTATAGTATGTATTATTAATACGTTTCGTGATTGGTAGGACCAATCTTCCTTGTCAATTTAATTGGGGAGGGTGGGGGGGGGGGGCTGTGACAGTTACGATTACAGTTCGGTGTATTCTTCCAGATTAATATGTGTGGAGATATATACAATATGTATTTTTAATACGCTTCGTGGTAACTGGTACTAAAACATATGACTTAAATACAGCAAGAACTCACCAAGCGACCTGTTGGGGCTGGTAAGGCTGACTCGCCTAATTAGCTTACTTAAATGGTAGGACATACCCACCTTAGCAGTACGTTTACGTTATTACAATATTTGTTTATGTGCTTGTGGGGCTGGTAGGACAAGCCCACCTGACCCGGCTTGTTGCGGACAAGAGTATTACATTATAGGTTGGCTGTGGACTAGTAATTGAACGTGGACCAAGAACAGCATAACAGTTTAGCTGGTGGGGTGGACCCGCCTCATTAATACATTTCGTGATTGGTAGAACCAACCCACCTTGTCAATTTACTTGGGGGACTGAGACAGTTACGATTTTCAGTTCGATGTATTCTTCCAGATTAATTAATTCAAAAATAATTGTATTAATAAAATCGTAAGACATTGCGCTTCTCACTATATTCGTCAAAGGTCGCAGTATTGAAGCATTAGTGATAAAAAAGAATTCAAATTGTTAAGAAAATGACATGGATTTATGTGAAAATTTGAAATAATACATATTAGAGGATCTGGAACGAGGTCCCATTTGACTATTATCATCCGAGTTGAAGATTATCACTTTGCACAACCTTTAGCCACGACTTCCTCTTCGAATAGCCGCCGTTGATCACAATGCCACCATGCGTATTTAGTATCCATGGAAAGCTGAAGATGCCCACTTTTTAGAAATCATATTCATGAAGTTATTCTGAAAACTACAACCAAAGAATCTGCCCACAAGCGCAGCTCAACTTTCGAAGCGCGAACTTGCTCAGCTATCCTCTTTCGCTTAGATGCTGCTGGATCTCTCGCTCTCGGGCCGTCGACCCCAGATTGGTTGAGGGCATTTCTAAGAAGCTAGCCATTTGCCAAAAGATAATGACATGCATAACCGGCCCGTATAAATACAGTCAATTCTGCTTGAAACGACATGAAGAAACTTCTGGTCCGAGTTCGTCGCTGACGATTCCAGCCGACGGTCCTCCGCTCCTCTCTGCTCTTCTCTGGTACCGCCAGTGAGCCTGCATCACAGAAACTTCCTTTTTTACCATTTCAAAATATTCAACAGCCACACGACCTCTTCATAGTTTTTGGCCAGCCATTCGCAAAAGCAGCCAAATTAACAACCCAAATTGTTCCACCATCATTTCCGAGAACTTTCCGCCCTCCTTGAGCCGCTTGGGCTATTGTGTAAGAAACTGCACATTTCCGCCACCACAGACTGAAACAGCAACTGTGTAACCTTCTCGTACGAACATGCATACGCCAGACTTCTGAGTGCTCAGGACAATCTAAATAATTCAGATGACGATCTCGCGATCCGCTTGGCATGAAGATATATATTAACGTTGTAAGCGGTGTCGCCTTTCTGATATTTACTAAGATGTCTGCAATAACCACTAAACTCGTGGTTGGCGTCCTATGTGCTCGGGGCAGCGTGAAGAAATATAATAGCACTGTGATGGGATGCTTGTTTCTGCCAAAATGGTCCCCACTCACACCCACCCACCCTCCAACCCCGCCCCCACCCCACACCCACTTAGAAAACTAGGCTCATCGCACTTCACTTGGAACTCACCTAAATGAAAAGATGTCAGCGGACCGACACCGCAATCCGAGCTCGTTCTAGCAGGCCTGAGTCGCTTTTGAGTAGCTATTAGTTGTAGGCTAAGGAAAGCTGAGCCTCCGGTTCGCCACATTGCTCAGCTCGCCTTTTTCTGCTCTTTTCTCGAGTGCTGCCTCCTCCGCCTGCCGTGAACAATCTCAACGACACGTCCGATTTGCGCTGCTGAGACCACTGCCATTGGACGTATTCCCGTTGGGCACGATTTTTGCTCATCTAGCATTTAGCTTGTCTTGTGACCCGCATTCCTTTATCTCTGCCCACGGTAGTCAAAGTCATTAGTACACCACTCGATTAGAAGAGACTTTGTTGCTTAAACATTGCAACAGCTACTAGTACGCATTGAGCACATGCCTAAAAAGAAACTCACCATGGCACGATCTTATCCATCGATTAGCGGCTCTTTTTCTTTGCGACGCCTGGCCAACCATCACGATAACATGATTAGCTACGTGACTCTGCGGTTATCACCTTCTATTTTGGCGACTGACCTCGGATAACTGTCAGGTCACCCGGAGCTGTTTTTGAGTTGACTGTGGTCACCTCAGACAGCCATCGCATTAGACCACTGTGACACTGAGACTCGAAAGAAATTTCTTAAATGATTTCCTATTAATTACATGCGTTAGAAGCCAAACATGAATCTCGGTCAGGTCGTTCTTGGACTCCATCAAGTCTTTCCTGACGCTGCTCAAGGGGGTCTTCATCTTCAAAGGGATGACTCACCTGACTTTGCGAGGGTAGAGGTTCTCGCATAATCTAATGGATAGCGTCCTTCTGCAGCCGATTTCTTCCTAGTTTTTGGACGGCCGCTCATAAAAGCAGCCAAATTAATAACCCAAATTGTTCCGCCATCGCTTCCGAGAACTTTCCGGCCTCCTTGAGCCGCCTGGGCTCTTGTGCAAGGAACTTCACGCTCCCACCACTGCGGACTGAAACAGAAACTTTAAAAACTTCTCGTACGAATCTGCACATGGTTGCCTTCTGCAAAACTTTGTGACTGTTCAAGGACACAGTGCCGTTTTCCTGTCGCAGAAAAAAACCCAAACAAACTTTCTGAACTCGGTACTTGCCTCCGGCCGAAGAGTTCCTCTTCCTGCCTGTGTCGTATTCACGGCTCTATCTGAAGAAACTTTGACGGGACACCCAGCGGAACTGCACTTTTACCGCTTGGACTAAAGAAAGGGTACACTTGCCTTTGAAACTAGTTTAGCGCTTCCTCCTGCCTCAGATACATCGTAAATGCATCCAGGAACGGTTCTTTTGCTCCTGTTCCACGGAAACTTCCAAACATTTCTGCCTGAAATCTGACAGTCATCTCGGTATTGCGATCTCCGGCCACTGAGGACTTAGTCACTGCGAACATACCTAACAAGGCTGCTTCAAAGCCAGCAACGTCAGCAATGTCAGAGCATAGAGCCCGTTTGGTGGACTTTTCTCCCTGTCATCTGTGCTAAATCTTAAATGCACTAACATCTGCAGCTTTCTCATTCGTTACAGATTTAGCGCTGTTGATATTTCTGCCCGATGCTTAACATCGAGTGAAGTCTCACTTTTTTTGTCTTTTCTTTTTTGCACAATCTGCTTTTACACTAGGTGATTTGTGTTAGGTGCCAAATTCGGACGCCGATCTCGCGCTCCACTCAACGTGAAGATATACATTAGTGTCGCAAGCTGTGTCCCCTTCTGACATTTACTAGAACATCCGCATTAGCCGCTAAATTCACTGGTGGCATCCTACGCATTCCGCGCAGCATGAAGAAAGATAATAGCTCTGTGGATCAGAGATGCTTCTTTCTGCCAAAAAGGGCCCCCCCCTGGGAACCTAGGCCCACTTTACTTCGAACTCCCCTAAATCGAGTCACCAGAAGAGAAGATGCAGAGGCCAGAGAAGATGCAGAGGGTAATCCCAGTCATGAAAGACACTTCACGCTACAACAAACTAAAGCCAGGTATCTAAAGACCAAAAGAAGAAGCTGGAGGGAAAAGACGGCAGGGTTTAATTTAGAGAGAGACACAACAAAGCTATGGAGACTGACTAAAGCACTGAATGATGAGGGTGTCGGGGGAGAGAAGATTACTCCTGAAGAAGATGGACAAACACTGTCAGGAAAGATGGCTGCAGATGCCTTTGCGAAGGCATATGCAAAAGAAAGCAACATTTCTATACCATGAATGCGTCAAAAAGAGGTTAGAAAAGAGCAAAAGGAAAGAACAGACACCAACACTCACGATGCAATGAAAGTTGACATTAGTGTAGCAGAACTGAAGAAGTCTATTCGCCAATTGAAGAAGAAGAAATCTCCCGGGCCAGATGGCATTACGAATGAAATGATCCAACACCTTGGTAATGCATCTCTCCGCAAGTTGCTAGATATCTTTAATCTCAGTTGGACCAATGGAGAGGTTCCTCAGTGCTGGAAGGAAGCCAGAATGACTTCTATTCTGAAAAAAGGGAAGAACAAGATGAAAGTGCTGAGCTACCGTCCTATCAGTCTTACAAGCTGCATATGCAAGACAATGGAGCGCATCGTCAACCAGCGGTTGCAGTGGTACCTGGAGTCGGAGAACACTATAGTTTCAGAGCAGGCTGGCTTCAGAAGATACATGAGCACAGAAGATCAAACAACACATCTTGCACAGGTCATAGAGGACACTTTTCAAGCCAAGAAGGTGATGCTAGCTGTGTTTATTGATCTGCAGAAGGCATTTGACAAGGTGTGGAAGGATGGCCTGCTCGTGAAGCTCCGGCGCACAGGTATCGGTGGCAACATGTTCCGATGGACCAAGTCATACCTACACAATCGCAGAGCTAGGGTGCTGGTGGATGGACAATCTGGACATAATGTATTGCTGAGACAAGGGGTACCACAAGGCGGAGTATTATCACCAACTCTGTTCATACTCTTCATTAATGATATTGTAGCAGAGCTGCCCAATGGGATCCAAGCAACCCTCTATGGAGATGACCTCGTACTCTGGTGCACCGAGGAGTACACAACGACTGCCACGTACAGAATGCAGCTCGCCTTGGACAGAATTACAGCTTGGGCCAATCGCTGGTGTATTACCATCAACAAAGAAAAATCATCAGCCATGCTATTCTCACTGTCCACCAAAATCAAGGTTGGCAATCTGACACTGGGCGGTACTCCACTCGAGTACGAGGACCAGCAGACATACCTGGGAGTCACCTATGACAGAAGATTAACATGGAAGGAGCACATCTAGAACGCAGAGGCAAAGGCGAGAAGAAAGCTAAACATCATGAGGAAGCTGGCAGGAACAAAGTGGGGTGCCAATGAAAGGATCCTCAAGACCATCTACCTAGGTGCCGTACGACCACACCTTGAGTATGGATCCAGCTCATGGATGACAGCAGCTAAATCACATCAACAGAACCTCGACAGAGTACAAAACCAGGCACTGCGCATCATCACTGGTGGAATGAGATCAACACCAATAGAAAAAATGAAGCAGACAGCAGGCATCCCCTCACTTAGCAAAGGAAGGGAATGCAAAGCACTGATCCAATGTGCAGTTCAAATCGTTCAACAAACACCCGATGAAGATCAGGCAAGCACAGCTGTCATTAGGAAGACTTAAAAGATCAAGTTTTGTGAGAGACAAAAGCACTTCAAAGGAAACACCAAGAAATGTTGCCAGCACAAATAGAAGACCAAAACCACACCCTTGATCCTCCACCCTGGGAAAACAAACTAGGGAGCATAGCTATTCGCACCGCAGTACCTCATCTCACAAACCATCAAATGCTTTCGGATAGCATTGCAGTGGATCCCCACACACTGTGGAGTCCAAGGAAAAGAGGAAGCGGACAAGATGGCAAAGGTGTGTGCAGAAGAGTATCAGACAGAAAACATGGTTACGCACATAGAGATGAAGACTATCATCAAGTCACTCTATAGAACACCTCAATCAGAAGATGCCTACCATCATCTCTCGAGGCCAGAGCAAGTGACCATTTTTCGTCTCAGAACTGGACATAACAGACTAAACCAACACATGTACAGGCGGTTCCACCTTACGACATCGCCCGCTTGTCCTTGTGGAGAAGCAGAACAGACCACAGAGCACATACTTCAATGTTACAGTACGTATCAGCTGCTGAGAGAAGAGATCTGGCCTTTGTCAACCTCTTTTCTTGAAAAGCTGTATGGGCCTGTGGAAGAACTGCAGAAAACCAGATTTCATCTTGAGAACGGCTCTCCAAGTGTGATAGCAGCGATCGAAAAGAAGAAGTCACCGGCAGACTTTTAACTGCCTTTCCCCGGTAGCTCCCGCATAGGACAGCGATGACCGCCGTGTCTCAGACACTGGAATCCGAGCTCATTCTAGCAGGCCCCTGGGACGCTTTTGAGTAACTATTAGTTGTAGGCTAAGGAAAGCCGAGTCCGGTTTGCCCTATTCCTCAGCTCACATTTTCTACTCTTCGCGAGTGCCGCCTTCCCACGCTCGCTGCGTACGATCACAATGCTGTCCGATTCGTGCAGCCGAGACTGCTCCTCACGGACATATTTCCATCAGGCACCATGCCATTTTCGCTCACCTAGCGACCCCATGCCTTCATTTATCTCGGCTCCATTAGCGCACCCCTAAAAATGAACTCACAGCGGCATGATCTTCTTCGTCGATAAGCGACTCCTTTTTCTCTTTTTGAACAAATGGTCTGCGGCCAAGCTAAAATGATTAGTTACGCAACTCTGCGGTTTTCACCTTCTATTTTGGTGATTGAGCTCGGATAACTGTCGAGTCACCTAGATGTTTTTAAGATGACCACCCTCTCCTCAGACAGCTGTCGCATTAGATCGCTTCAGCGCCTAAGAGACGCCTTAAACTATTTCCTCTTAATGACATGAGTTGGAAGCCACATCTGAATCTCGGTCAGGTCACTCTTGGACTCCGTCAAGTCTTTCTTGACAACACTCAAGGCAGCCTTATCTCCGAGGGAAAGATTCAACCGACTTTGCGAGGCTAAAGGTTCTCCAATAATCTAATCGATATCGTCCTTCACATAAACCTCTACATTATTATTTTATTTTCTGAGGACTGAGACGGCGAGCGAGTTAGAAGTGTCACGGAGATAATGGTCGGTAAAACTCGATTCAGTGCCACTGGGCTACTGACATAATGTCTTCAACAGAAACACCATTAAATAATGCCGTGGAAGTTACCACACCACGGACACTATGAGCCTTGGCTCTATCTACTTGGATTCCAGTGGCTGTCTTATGACAGAATTGAATACATTCTACTATCCATCTGGAAATAGTGTCTCTTGACGCCCTACCATGGGGTTCAATATATGGCAACCATAGGGAGCATGGGCCAGCCAGTCCGCCAAACCTGAGTTCTTCTCTTGTACTTATTTAAGGCACGGACAGGACACCATGCTTTAGCACCAGGATCATATCTGGTTAAGGCAGGTAAAATAATAGGTTTACCCGGATTGATTCGTAGCCAAGAAATTCAATTTCGGTAGAAGTTTAAGGCCTTCACCTGTAACTATATAACGGTCAGGCTCAGCAGACAAGGCATGAATTTCACTTCTTTTTCTGCATCTGACTGAGGCTCTCGCAGTTAAAAATTGTTTTAAAAGTCAATAATTTTATAGAAATAGCACTCAGTGGTTCAAAAGTTTTATCACTTAAAATTTGAGGAGCCAGAGAGAATATGCTGATTTATATTCAGCAATAGAATTAGGCTTAAGACTATAGGCATCATACAGGTGACAGAGAAAATCAGCTACTACCTGAATAGATGCATCCATTGGATTGATACATCTCTTTAAGCACCATTCTGCAAATCTGTTGATTTTATAATTATATGCTCTGGTGGTTGACTCTCTTCTGGTTCTGGCCATAAAATTGGCTGTGCAGAAAAGCCCTCCTTAATTGCGGATTTTTTTTACAATATCCATGCAGTCAATTGAAACATTGACAGATTGTTGTGAAGGGTCTTGCCCTGGAAAATAATATTGTCCATCAGATGCAGAGGAGCCGGATTGCAGACCAGAAGGTCTAGCAGATCCGTAAACCATGATCGGCTTGGCCAATTCGGGGCGATCAGAAGCACTTGGCATTCCTCCTGTTTGATTTTCTGAAGAATCCTTGGAATCAGGATTGTTGGAGGGTATGCATATGCACACATTCCCTTCCAACTGATAGTTAGTGCATCTATTGCGATAGCGCTTCGATTTGGAATCGGAGAAACGTACATTGTCATCTTCGCATTCTTCATTGCGAATAAATCTATGTTGGGTTTCCCAAGTGATTGAACATTTGATCCGACACACATTGATTTAGTTGCCATTCCGTCGGCACAATGCTCATCCTTTGGCTCAATGAGTCTAACAGATTCAGCCTTCACGGAATATGAACTGCCTTCAAGGTAATCCTGTGATCCAGGCACCAGCAAAGCAGTTTCCATTTCATCATACAGAGACTGGGGCACTTCGTTCCGCCCTGGCAGTTTATGTAACTTACTACTGTTGAGTTGTCTGAACGTATCAACACAAACTTTCCCTGCACTTCCTTTAAGAAGTGTTCCATGCCTAGAATTACAGCTCGTAATTCTAGCATGTTGATATGCTCCTTTGACTGATCCAGATTCCAAAGCCCTGTTATTGTGGCTTCTTCCAGGCAAGCTCCCCATCCCTCCATCGATGCATCCGTAAACATCATTACTTGAGGGTGCGGAGGGGTCATGCTGACCCCCGCCAGGAGATTCGCTCTCTCCATCCACCTGTAAAGCTGATGAATGAGAGGATCCAACACTTGAATGTGCGAGTCCAGTGATCGGCCGCCTGTGCAAGGCCACCTGGGGAATGACTGGTTCCATTGAAACCATCAGACCTAGCATTCTCAGATAGACTCGTGCTAGAATATAACGACTGCTGCAAACCATTTGAATGCACGAGAGGAGATTCTCCACTCTCTCTTGGGATGGATAAACATATCCTATCTCCAGATCGAAGAACACACCCAGGTAAACAAACTTCTGAGATGGAGTCAGCTCTGATTTTTGAAAGTTGATTATCCAGCCTAAATCTGTGAGAGTTTTCAAAACTATCTCCAGATTTGCTTCTGGGCTGTGTGCCTTTAGCAACCAGTCATCTCTGTAAGTGTGGACAGCTATATATCTTCTGCGGAGGAAAGCAGTGATAGCAAGGGCCACTCGAGTGAAGACCCTCGGAGCCGTCGAAATTCCGAATGGGAGAACTGAATTCCCATTGTCATTCCTGAAAAGCAAATCTTAGGAACCGACGAAAACTCCTTGCAATGGGAATGTGGAAATAAGCGTCTTTCAGATCTATCGAAGTTGTCCACAGCCCCTTCTCTAACCCAACAACACTGATTTTATTGTTTCCATTTTGAAACTTGGTGTGTCTATAAATTTGTTTAGAGGTTTGAGGTTGAGAATTGGTCTCCACCACCCCACCCCCTCGGTGTTCTTTGTCACAAGAAACACGGTTGAATAGAAGGCCGGGCAATCTTGTACCGGTTGAATTGCTTCTTTTAGAATTAGAGATTCTATCTCCTCTTCTATGCACAACTGCTTGTCTGGATCTCTTGGAATTTGAGTCCAGACCGGTATCAGAGACAGATGCAAAGATGGGCCTATTATCCAATCTCGACTGTATCCACGCGAAAGCCATTGCAAGACTAAGCGGTCTTGAATTAACCGCTCCCACTCCTGAATGTGGAAAGTCTATTGACCTCCCACTGGTGCACCTAGGGTTAGCGGGGTGCACATACATTTTTGAAGTGGTCGTGTCTTTGGTACGTGTGACAACACCAGAGTGGTACCAGTGGTAACCGAAAATTCTTTTAGGCCATCAGGCCCGGTTACCACGTGCCGCGCTCAGCGCACCTCGGTGCGCAGACTACTGCCTGGCTGGCTGCGTTTGGAGCGCTGGCTGGCGCGGGCGGCAAGGTTTCTGAACCCGGCCGGCTTGCTGGCCTTTGACACTGCCTGCACAGCCACGCGCGTACTGCTGTTGAACAGCTGAGGGCTTAACACGTGCGAACACGCACATGTTCTCTGTGCAACACTTCAAATTGTGCGCGCAGCGTCCTCTGGTTGTTGACCAAGTTCACTGTCTCTTGGAGGTGCCAACAACCTTCACCTCCAAACAGACCAGGGCTCGCCATCGGCGCTTGCAATAAGCGCGACTTAAGCACTTGAGGCGGGCACAGATTGTCCAGTGCACACATGCGCCTTGTCCTCAGTGACTTGGTCACCGACCTAGTCAAACAGTCCAACGCCAGGTTGATACCATGCTGGATGGCTCGTTGGACTGTCACTGGACTAGGCTGCTACTACCCCTGACAGCAGTTGAGAGATGTGAGATAGCGCACTGATTGCTGCTCACGAACGCTCCTCAGTATCATGCAGTGCGGCGTTTGCTGAGCACATAGCACCCGAGCACAGAGCTCCCGTGTCAGCATGAGAGCCTGGCCGCGTACCTTCAGCCAGCGCGGCACGGTCGTCTGCGCTCGGTCTGGGCGCTAGACCATACCGAATGTATTGACTGGCAGTAACTCAACAACGTCTATCAACCTCGCGCGAGGGGGGTGGGGGCTTCCTGAGGCGACCTTTCAGTCTAATCGACTCCTCTGCCGCAGCGAACATATCTATGATATGCTCTGCATACGGCAGAGATTGAGCCAAGGCGGCCAACGGTTTAGACTATAACCACGCCCGCGGGTTACTGGCGGCCGGCTCATCCACTGAGAGCTCTGGTCTGACAGCGAGGAGCCACGCACATGCGTCAGACCAGTCTTCGCCTGTGGCCACCTGTGAATTGCCGACGAGCAGCGGGCCCTCGTTATCTTTAATGGCATTTGCAGGTGGGGCTGTGGAGGCGGCTACAGACGTACCCGACAGTCCGGGGAATGCATACGGGCCCGGAAGGGGGCTGGCATGACATTCTCCAAGGGCAGGCCGTGCACCTGGGCCACGCTCGTGTGAGGGGATAAGCCACACTAGCATGCTCCGGGTCGTCCGTATAAGATTCCACGGCTAAGCGTGGTATATTATACGGGCGGCCATCCACTCCAAATCAGCCCACAGGTTGAAACATGAAACCCGCTCCCGAGGGAATAGTACCATAGGTGCGAGCGGCCACACTCCCCATGAGGGGAGTGTAAATGCTCGCATCCATGGCTTCATGATCATCCCGGAAAGTTAGACTTCGATTTAGCAAAGAAAGCTAACCTAGATTGACCTGGAGAGGGCACATAGGCAGATGACGAGGGTACTCCGCGAGTGATCGTGGTCAGGCCCGCTGGTCGGGTCCTGCCTCATGCTACTCGCGGCGCTGGATCTCCAGGCAATGCGAACATCAAGCCTGGGTACAAGTCGGCCACCCCTGGATCACTGAAAGCTTTGTCCGAACTAGGAGGGCATGATCCAGGGACGGGGGCTACCCGGACTGAGGTCGATGCGCAGGAAGTTGAAACACATGTGCCTCGCAACATGCGGCGAAGCATGTCAAGCATCAGGTCGTTCAAGGTCCTATGCATCTCACTCACTAACTCTACCTTGAAGGCCTCCAGCTCACCCTTCTCAAAGGCCTTCTTCTTACCCATCTCCTTCCTCACCCTCTTGCCATCCTCTACCATCATCTTCGCCTGAGAACAGAAGAATTCAGAGGTTAGATAACAACCCCCCCCCCCACTCTTTACAAGTAGCACATTTGTTAGATAGCTTACAATCTGTGCAAGATGGGCAGAGGTGCGGAAAGATCTAGCCTTAAGATGCTTCAGACAAGACGGACATGATGAGTTCTGTAAAGGTAGACATATGAAGAGAATGAGTATTTTAGTTTGTTAATTTTGTTAACGTTTAAATAAAATAAAAAAACTCGAGAGAGAAGACAACGACTTTTATTACTGACAACACCGAATGGACAGATTGTAGATATGGGATTGTCTTCTGGGGGGGTCATGACCCCGGGGACATCTTATATTTGCAGTCCAAGACCCCCAGCGAAGAATATGACTATATTTTTGAATACCAGACGAGCTAGGGAACGGATAACACAATGAGCGAAAATGTATTAGCGCGATCTAGTGTGTGCATCAAGTCGATGCAAAACTGACACGAAAATATAGCTGATACAATAAGTGAAATTGGAATATGAAATTGGAATAGAATAGACTAAGACTTAGGGCAGTGAGCTGATGGAATCTATCAGTGATTGAAAGATGAAAGCTGTTGCTGCAGGCACGGCATAACCTTTTATAGTATTCAACAGAAGTTATGACCAATAGTTTTCTAAATATTCAAGCAAGAGCGTCGGTAGGATGCTACGCACAGAGTGTACGTAGCACAGACTGAATGACTCATAAAATGACGTAGTAAACGTGGCGACGACCGACTTACAATAAGGTGACCGGGTTTCTATATTTCTATAGAGGCGACCCACGACACCAGATACGACACCAGATGTTGGTGAATCAGATGTGGTACATGGTCACTACGTCATGACACCCTTCTGAAATGCAGGCGTAGGCCTAATAAGCAAGGGGCTGGACGTGGGCATGATAGCGTCTGGCGCCAAGAAGATTAGAAAACCAGACAAAAATTGTCGAAACAATATCCATCGCTGTCAAGTTTGGGGGAGGTTATCGGATAGAATTCCACACTCATGAGTCAATTAGGCCGCTTTAACTTGTTCGATGTTCTTTTCCTAAGAGAGAAAAATCGGAGTTTGATTAGTCAGGATGACGTCACAATCAATGAGCATCGAATCAAACTCTGGAAAGAAGAACCAAAACGAACATGGTAAAGAGCTCCAAGGAAGTATAAGATATGACTTTAACTTTTTAGAAAAATCTTGGTTCCGAAAATTATTGCGCTTGGGAGAACCTAGCCTCGAGTCCGTATAGTTCTGTGGAGCTGAATTTGTCGAAATTCAAACAAGTTCTTGGTGAATGGTTTTAAGTAGCCAAGAACGGTTTTTGACGAAAATGATTTAGAGAATCGTGAAACGCAACTTTGTAATGATAGAATAACCAGTATTCGTATTGTATGAAAATCAGTTATTTCCATAGACGCGAGTGACAGTAAAAGTTACTCAAAGTATCTGGTGGTAGTATAAGCCACCCATAATGGATAGAGATTGTTGGTAGTATAAGCCACTCATATTTACTTAGAGTTTTATTTAACAGTTTGTTTTCTATCGTGACAGCATAAGTCACACATATCCGTAACCATATTAGACAGTCAAACTTAAGAGAATAAATTATCACTTCGATATTCTCGAAGCAAGAGTTTGGGTTGTGTATTGTCCAGTCTGGAAGCGACGGAAGACCACCGTCCCGAGCCACCATCTTTTACCCGAGTCAGATCAGGCCCAGATTATCGAGTATAAATATCGTCACCATTACCTTAGACGAGGCGAGCAGATAATCATACTACTGCATCTTTGATAAGAGGTTGTCGCAGCAACCGGTACATCATATTCTTATCAGAAGTGTAGTAGATATATTTCTAAAATAGACCCGAAGATCGAAAATCTTCAGTGGCTTCGCCGTGCCAGGATTTATATATTCCAGGATTGGACACTGTGTGAACCGTGAGTACAATATACCAAAGTAACGACTGAGATAGACTGCCCAGAATGGCCCAACCACAAAACCCTACCAACCCGGGACTACCGCCAACCGACCGACAATTGAGACCCGAAACAGTGGCAGCCATGCGGGAAATGGGGACGGCAATGGCGGGAGCCATAGTACAAGGCGGGGACCGACGCGAGACCGAGAGAATATACAGGCGAGAAATCCGGGACGCTATAGAACGCATCCAACCCTGTGACGGAGTGGTACCGGAAGAGGTACGAGAGTTTTTGGACGCCACAAGGAGGGCGTGGGCGGCCAACGAGGGGCGACTTGAAGGCGTACCTGTCTACGTCGTTACCCGAGCAGCCCGGGGACCATTAGCACGGGCACTGGACGGATTCCTTGCGGGGAAGGCGAGGGAGGACGTCACCTTCGAAGAGTTGCGGCAATACGTCACACTAAATTTTATATCCGCAAATGAAGGAGAGCGGATCAAATTCGATTTGGAGGGAACACAGCAACGCCGAAACGAGACAGTGGTCACGTTTAACAGACGGTATTTGGAGGCAAGCGTGCGCGCCTACCCTGAGGCGAACGCAGATAATCGCCGCACCGTCCTGGGCATTTATTTACGTGCCCTGAATGATAAAAACTTAAGCAAACGCATCATCCGGAAAAGGACGACGACATTGGCGCGGGCCATCGAAATTGCCGAGGAGGAGGAGACCTGCAACGACCTGCTACGGGCAATGAAAATTGACGGCGGCAGGCGTGAAGAGCGGATGGAGATAGATATGTTGGAGCCAGCGGAGGAAAAAGAGGTGTGGAAAGTAGTGAGGGGGTTAAAAAGCCAAATGGCGCAGCAGGCTAAAATGATCGAGCAGCTGTTCGGGTTGGTGCGGGATTTGCAAGCAGTGCAAGAACGACCTAAACCGGCAGCCCAACGCGCTGCACCCACGCGAAAAACAGCAACCCCGCCACCCAAGCAACTTAATCCGGGAGCGGGACGCAGATCGCCGAGAAGCGCCGCAAACATTACCTGCTACAATTGTGGACAAATCGGTCACTATAAAAGTGACTGCCGTCAGGCAGTGCAACCAACCGCACGACGACTACAACCGCGACCACAGCCCCGACCGCAACGACCACCCATGACATGTTTCACATGTGGCCGAGAAGGACATACGGCCCAGAATTGTTTTGGGACGTATATGAGCCGACAGGCGACTCCTGCCGTAACAATAAAATGTTTTGGGTGTGGCAAAGACGGCCACTACATAAGAGACTGTCCGCTGCGGAATGGTCCTGCCGGGACCCAACAAAAGAGTCCGGCTAACCGCAGGGCGATCAAGCGCCCCCGCACTGACGAAATGGAGATCGACGAGGTGAACGATCATCGACGACGCACGACACCCAGTGACTGTTCACGTAACAATCGAATGGACATGAACAATGCTCGACGTAACCAGTACGAATATATTGATCGTGATGGTTTTATTTTAACTAGTGAAAATACCGATGCATATGGCCGTCATTCAAACGGTAGCGAAAAGGATGCGTCGGATGACAGGCACAGTTACGCCGAAGTGGTTAATGGACGAAGGAGCCCGGGAAACGACGACGGAGAGAGCCGTTGGTGAGATCACCGACCGAGCGGTTCTTAATCCGTCTAAAAATGGATAAAGACGGTCCATCGGATCAGGGTGAGTACCTGCATGCCTTAGTGGATACTGGTGCTAGCACATCCTTGATTCGTAAGGATATATGGCGTAGCATGCTGAATGCTAGGCCATTGAAAAGAGCAAGAACGCTCTTAGCTGTAAATGGTTCCCCGATAAAGTTGTTGGGGGAAACACAAGTAAAATTCAAGAACGCCCGACCCATCCCTAGTACGATTGTGGCCAGAATGAGGCATGAATGTTTACTTGGAGCGGATGCTTTGCACCTGGGAAATGCAAAGATTGACTATCGGGCCAAAATTGTAGTATGGTTTGGCCAGATATATCCCTTTGAATATCCGCATAGAGAGCAGACAAATTATATCTATGCAAGCTGTAAGGAAACGACCGGATATAAAAATATCGACAAAGTCATGGCGGACTTTGCAGATATTTTTGATACGGCTCGTCCAAACACGTTAGGACTGGTCCCCAAAGTGAGGTGTACGGTACCAACAGGAGATGCTTATCTTATAAGGCAAAAAGCCTACCGTCTACCGTTGGCCAAGCAGTATATAGTCAAGAATCAAGTGGCTGAAATGCTGGCAGCGGGCGTCATAAGACCCTCGTCATCGCCATGGGCGTCGCCCATTACGTTGGTCCCTAAAAAGGACGGGGGGACTAGATTTTGTGTCGACTACAGAAAGTTGAATTCTGTGTGCAAGAAGGATAGTTATCCACTGCCAAACATAGCCGATATTTTTGATTCGATGTGCGGCGCAACGATATTTTCGACTATGGACTTGAAGTCTGGCTATTGGCAGATACCAATGGACAGCCAAGACATAGAGAAAACAGCGTTCGTTTGTAGTGAAGGCTTGTTCGACTTTGTTCGGATGCCGTTCGGTTTTGCGAACTCAGGTGCCGTATTTCAGAGGGCGATGAACGATATTTTCTGAGAATTCGTGGGAAAATATCTGCATGTTTTCGTCGACGATATAGTCATATATTCGAGAAATCCGACTGAGCATGCACAGCATTTGCGTAAGGTTATGCGTAGGATTCGAGAATACAATTTACAGGTTAAGAAAAAGAAATGCGAATTTGCCCGTAAGTCTGTGGACTTGTTAGGGTATCACATTTCTGCACAAGGAGTAGCTCCTCAGGTACAAAAGGTCAAGGTCATAAGGGAAATGTCACCACCCCGTGACGTGGGAGAGGTGAGAAGTTTCCTGGGCGCTACAGGGTATTACCGTTCTTGTGTGCAGGGCTATGCCGAAATCGCTAAGCCTTTGATAGAATTGACTAAGAAATATAAACGTTTTGAGTGGGGTCAGGAGGAACAGCAAGCGTTTAAGAAATTGCAAAACTTGCTGTGTAGTGAGACGGTTCTCACATATCCGAATTTGAATGCTCCATATAGATTGTATACTGATGCGTCTAGCTATGCGATAGGTGCGATACTGGTACAGGTAGATGACAAGGGTATTGAGCGTGTGATTCAGTATGTCAGCTCTACTCTTAAAGACAGTCAGTTGAATTGGCCTGTGATAGAAAAGGAAGCTTATGCGGTGATATACGCGCTAAAGAAGCTTAGACCTTATATATTTGGCGCACAGTTTACCGTGTATACCGACCACAAACCCCTAAAGAGTTTGTTTGTGGGCGAAGTTAAAAACACGAAGGTGCAGCGCTGGGCGGTACTGATTGCCGAGTACGGATGTAAGATTGAATACATCCAAGGCTCGAAGAATATTCGAGCGGACATGTTGTCCAGGTTACGTCGTCCGGTGGAAGTCGCGACGTTAGACACGGGCGACTTTGTAATACCAGACGTCGACGAGGGAGTGTTACCTCACGTCCCTCTGGAAGCATTCGACATACCATATGACGAATTGTGTGCCGAGCAGACCAAGGAATACCCGGAGTTGTTCAAAAACACCCCGGAGGAGTATATGGTCAAGAATGGCATTTTGTATTCTTTAATTACGCCTTCAGCGTTGGACGCTGAGTACCCCAGAATTGTCTTACCTACCCTGTTCCGTGAGAAAGTGCTCCGGATGGCTCATGAACGAGCTGGTCACCAAGGTCTACAGAAGACCATCGGTATGGTAAGAGATTCTTTTGTATGGACGTCTTTAAGAAAAGACGTAATTCGTATGCTTGAAACATGTACGAAGTGCCAGGTCAACCGACCTGTCACTACCCGACCCAGGTATAGTGAAATGCCCATGGCCAATTATCCGGGTCAGATAATTGGAATGGATTTGATTGGTCCATTATTAGAATCGAATAAGGGTAACGTGTATATCATGACGGTGATCGATCACTGCTCTGCTTGGGCAGAAGCATATCCGATTGCAGCGAAGACATTTCAAAATGTGGAAGAAAAGTTCTTCAACGAGTATGTCGCGCGTCATGGCGTCCCTGAGATTGTAATAACCGACCAGGGTAAAGAATTTTGTTCCCATTCTCTGGAGGAGCGGTTTAAGGAACACGGTATCGACCATAGACGGTCTAGCCCATACCATCCGCAGACCAATGGACGTACCGAGAGATTCAACCGCACTCTTAAGGAGTTGATCCAGAAAGGTGTGAACAACGCCTCGCGGGCGTGGGAAGACGAGTTGGGAGCAGCTTTGACAGCGTACCGCAGTACTCGTCATGCGACGACCGGATATACGCCATTTTATTTGACGTATGGGCGACGGGCGAGATTGCCAATGGCCGTTCCAATCGATGCGTCGCAAGACCTTGGTGAGAGACTAACGTATCTCAACAACGCCTTGCTACGTGCTCGGGAGGGAACAGCTATATCTCGAGAGATTCACAGGGAACAGGTTAATAAGCGTGCGAACGCTGGTGAGTTTAAAGTGGGGGATTCGGTGGTCGTCAAAGCTGAAGAGAGGATGAAGTTGACCTCTCGCAGTGACCCCGAGTATGAGATCTTTAAGATCAATGGACCTGTGGCGCACGTCCGCCATCAGAGGTCTGGTAAGGTGCGTGTAGTTAATGTATGTAAGTTGCGCATAGTCGACTCAGAAATGTGCTGGGACGCGGTACGACCACGCCCCATTCGTAACCCTACCAAGGGGACGAAGGCTAGCCATCACCCCAGGGCGATGTTGCCCGAGCCAGAACCTATGGTCACCAACGCAGATACGACACCCCAGGTTCGTAAGAAGCGGCCAGCTTCGGATATGGAACCAGAGGTGCGTACAGGGGGTAAGAGGGTTGACCGGAAAAGGGTGCAACCCAGTACGAATCGCAGTCGAAACCATGAGTCACCAAGTGACGTCATCGGAACTCCCAGGCCCATGGAGATTGACGCTCCAGAGGCGGCACCAGAGCTGCTCTCTGAACCAATGGAGATGCTTCCATCGCATCCTTATATGCTGCGCAAGCGCAGACATATACCAGATGACGATTCTGACAGCAAGCAACTCAGGTTAGACTTGAAGCGAAAGCAAGGGTATGGGCGGGAGAACGAATCCGGTAACAAGCGACTCCGAATTGGCGTAATAGACTCCGCCCTTTACGATGACGTGCTATACGCTGATTTCGTCAGTCGTGTAAATGCCGTTATTCAGCGGCACAACCGCCGATAGTGTGTATTGTATCGCTATACTTTAACATCGCAAATAGCCAGTACGTAAAATATCATAACAATTAAGACTAAATTTGTTCGCAGATACTAAAATGTATTCGTTTAAATTGTGTATAATGGCGTTGTGGTTTAGCATGGTATCAAGTATATGCGTCGGAATGTCGTGGTGCCGACCCTAGGGTGTGCCAGGGACAACTACGGGTCGACAAGACCCACGTGCCCTGTATTGTGAGTGTATTGACAAATGCGACTGATAGCAACTGTAATATTCAACTAACGAAGTCAAACGTAACCATTAGTAAATTATTTGCCAACGAGAAAATCGGAGTAGTGTTGCAAACGTTCGGCGAAACGGTGGAAATTCATTGCGACGGACGACTGACGGACCGATGAATGGTGAGTAATGGTGTGTATGCATTGATGTCTGGAAAATGCGGGTATAGTGGGGGGGGCTGGCGATTCGAACCTGTGGCGTCTTATAGTCGGACGTACACTCGAATAGGCCTAGCCATTGAAATGCCCCATTTGGATGTGTCTGGCGTTCTAAATCAATCCATGATAGTTGACCATTTAAAGCCACAACCGTGGAACCATTTACAAAAGTCTAAGTACGTGCCGCTAGCACCGTTATCCATGATCGACCCAGTGATGGTCGATGGCATTGGGGTACATTCTTTCGTATCATATTCAACGGGTTCCTTCGTAGTTGTGTTAGTAATTGTGCTTATATTATATAAATGTGGCGTGTTATCACGCATGTGGAATGCGCTTAAATGCAAGCCACGTGCGGCCCATAAATGCAAGCCACGTGCGGCCCATAGTAGTGAACCGCATATCATCACACCAACTATTCAGACCCAGCAGCCCCGGAGAACTGCAGCTCTACCGGAGCCGCTGCGGATGGCAACCGGGTCGTCGCCTAATGCTAACGCCAGGACTGAGATCGACCCGACGGCTGCCGACTGGATAGAGATGGAGACGTACGTTAACGTGGTGGATCCTAACGTGAGCATAAACCGCTTGGAGGTATCACCATGACATTTTGGCACTAACTTTATATGTTTCTACTGGAACAATAATTGGTGAATATTAATAATTGTGGCGCGAACTTTATCATGATACCGTACTGTGTACTGTTTTATTAATAGGAAAAATTCACATGATCTGTAATGGTATTTGCACTGTAGGATTAAGGTTTTGAACTATAATGTTGTGTCGTGTGACGACGAATCATTACGACACGCGAAAAGTGTGTCGCTGCTGACCATGTTGTCGCTGCTGGCAGTAGCGGCAGTTTATATTAATACATTATGTAATATATATTCACTTGTTTTAAACTGTACCGATTGCTCGCTTTTATTGTTAAGTTACGCGTGGGTCGAGGTTATCGACCACGGTTTAATGATGTTATTAATGTGTTTCCGGGGCAGTCTTTTGCTACCCGGACATGTATGTTTGTATAATTATCAACCATACACTAACGAACACTACTAATGTATTTCCGAGCATTCCGCTACTCGGACAAGTATTGGTGTATAATATATTGCCCTGTATTATTAATTTCTTGACCAATTGGATGAATATCAGGTGGTATCCGTTCAGGCTGCTGGTATTGGTTTGGGTTGTTGATAGTCCACAACGAGTTAGTTGACACTCTCTTTTAAGGCCTTAAGAGAGATGGTCAAATAACTTTGGTTAAGGGGCGTATGTAGATATGGGATTGTCTTCTGGGGGGTCATGACCCCGGGGACATCTTATATTTGCAGTCCAAGACCCCCAGCGAAGAATATGACTATATTTTTGAATACCAGACGAGCTAGGGAACGGATAACACAATGAGCGAAAATGTATTAGCGCGATCTAGTGTGTGCATCAAGTCGATGCAAAACTGACACGAAAATATAGCTGATACAATAAGTGAAATTGGAATATGAAATTGGAATAGAATAGACTAAGACTTAGGGCAGTGAGCTGATGGAATCTATCAGTGATTGAAAGATGAAAGCTGTTGCTGCAGGCACGGCATAACCTTTTATAGTATTCAACAGAAGTTATGACCAATAGTTTTCTAAATATTCAAGCAAGAGCGTCGGTAGGATGCTACGCACAGAGTGTACGTAGCACAGACTGAATGACTCATAAAATGACGTAGTAAACGTGGCGACGACCGACTTACAATAAGGTGACCGGGTTTCTATATTTCTATAGAGGCGACCCACGACACCAGATACGACACCAGATGTTGGTGAATCAGATGTGGTACATGGTCACTACGTCATGAGACCCTTCTGAAATGCAGGCGTAGGCCTAATAAGCAAGGGGCTGGACGTGGGCATGATAGCGTCTGGCGCCAAGAAGATTAGAAAACCAGACAAAAATTGTCGAAACAATATCCATCGCTGTCAAGTTTGGGGGAGGTTATCGGATAGAATTCCACACTCATGAGTCAATTAGGCCGCTTTAACTTGTTCGATGTTCTTTTCCTAAGAGAGAAAAATCGGAGTTTGATTAGTCAGGATGACGTCACAATCAATGAGCATCGAATCAAACTCTGGAAAGAAGAACCAAAACGAACATGGTAAAGAGCTCCAAGGAAGTATAAGATATGACTTTAACTTTTTAGAAAAATCTTGGTTCCGAAAATTATTGCGCTTGGGAGAACCTAGCCTCGAGTCTGTATAGTTCTGTGGAGCTGAATTTGTCGAAATTCAAACAAGTTCTTGGTGAATGGTTTTAAGTAGCCAAGAACGGTTTTTGACGAAAATGATTTAGAGAATCGTGAAACGCAACTTTGTAATGATAGAATAACCAGTATTCGTATTGTATGAAAATCAGTTATTTCCATAGACGCGAGTGACAGTAAAAGTTACTCAAAGTATCTGGTGGTAGTATAAGCCACCCATAATGGATAGAGATTGTTGGTAGTATAAGCCACTCATATTTACTTAGAGTTTTATTTAACAGTTTGTTTTCTATCGTGACAGCATAAGTCACACATATCCGTAACCATATTAGACAGTCAAACTTAAGAGAATAAATTATCACTTCGATATTCTCGAAGCAAGAGTTTGGGTTGTGTATTGTCCAGTCTGGAAGCGACGGAAGACCACCGTCCCGAGCCACCATCTTTTACCCGAGTCAGATCAGGCCCAGATTATCGAGTATAAATATCGTCACCATTACCTTAGACGAGGCGAGCAGATAATCATACTACTGCATCTTTGATAAGAGGTTGTCGCAGCAACCGGTACATCATATTCTTATCAGAAGTGTAGTAGATATATTTCTAAAATAGACCCGAAGATCGAAAATCTTCAAGATGTCTTCATTAAAAAATAAGGAATAAAAAACAGCCAGGGATAACATAAGAATGTTAGAAAGAGAGAGACTGATTAGGACACCCAGTTATCTCTACACATTCATAACATAATAATGATAATGATATCAAGAAATCCTCTTTTTAAAAAACAAGATTATGATGTTAAGGAAAAGGGAAAAAATTGGCTGATTATGACATTAAACCTCAATGCAAAAAACCCTTCAAGGGGAGGAGATATCAGATTATGAATGCAAGCAATACCTAGGACTACATACATTCATCACTCAAGAATAATATAATACTATAATTATATATCTGAGAACCCATGCACAACCATAAGAGCGAGTACAGTGCAATAAGGATGGCAGCAAAAATTGATAAAAATTTCAACTAATTAGGTGCCATAACTAATGAACTCCCTTATCATGAACACAGGTAAACCATCCTCTTGTGCAGAAATCATGTCCAAACCATCCGCCAAGTCTGTTAGAGTCTGATGAAGGGGATGGGACAAAAGGAGGGAGATTTTATATCTCCGACCCGTAGACATATCAGATGATAAGTCCGAAAAAAGGAGATGCGATCAACCTCTGAGTGAAGAACAGGAGCTCTACCACCCTAAGATGACCCTGCGGACACAAAGTCACAAGGGATTAGTAGAACTTAGCCGCTGGGATAATTTAACAAGGATTCCCAGCGCCTAAAAACCTGCTAACGCGAGGTCAGCCGCGAACGAAAACCGGTAACATATAAATGTTACAAGTCTATAATAATATATGGAACAATATCACCTTAGTGGATGATGAGGAAGACTCCTCTGATGCTTTAGATTCAGCCATAGTAAAATGGACGAAAGAAAATGAATGAAAATTCAACAAAATGGAGCTTGAAATTGTTTTCAATGTTGCTGATAAGCCAATACATTAGAAAACGGAAGTACCAGTATGCGCATGCGCAGAGGTGGGGGTCTGACATGTGCATGACTGTGTACACTCCACCTGCCCAGTAGGGGCACCTAACTTTTTATAATTTTGAATATTATTGAATTTAGAGCAGATATACTAGTATATCAAGCGTGTTAGGGAGGTAAGTATGTTCTCATGATGTGAAATTGTCATTATCACAATGACCTTGACCTTTTGATGCCAAGGTGATTATGTCATGCCATCTCATTTTAAAAAAGGATGTGTCCTGTATTCTTAGCCAAACATAACATATAAACTGCTAAGTTAAGCTAAAGGCAAAATGTTGGTTTTGATAAAGATTAGGTTTTAGCACGGTCAGAGTGACCATGACCTTTGACTCCAAGGTGTCATGTGCCATTCCTACTCATGATAAAGCATTTGTTCAACTTTGGTTCCAGTGTGATTAAGCAAACATGAGATATAAACAGTGAAGTTGAGCTTAAAATACAAAATGTTACTGTTGAAAACCACCAGTATTTCCCAAGGCCAGAATGACCTTTGACCGCTTGACCCCAAAGAACATCGCGTCATGCTCTCTCCTTATAAGAAAGCGTGTGTTTAAGTTTGGGTCCAGTATGACTAACCAAACATGATATAAACTACTAAGTTGAGCTATATCCAAAATGTTAATGCATTAATTTACTAATATCACAATAATATTGACCCTTGACCTTTTAGTCCAAAGGTCATTGTGTCATGTCCTCTTCTTATAAGTATGTATACAAGCTTGGGTGCAGGAAGATTAAGCAAACATGAGATTAAACTGCTAAGTTGAGCCAAACACCACACACCCACATTTTTACCAATGTCACAATAACCTTGACCTTTTGATCACATCATTGTATGATGCCCTCCAATTATTAAGAAAGTATCTATCCAAGGTTGTGTCCAGTATGCTTAACCAAAGATGAGATTCAAATGCTAACGTCAGCTAAATGCAAAATGTTAATATTTAAAACGTTAAGTTTTTACCAATGGCACAGTGACCTTTTGACCCCAACGGAAAATGTTAATGTTGAAAACACATTTTACCAAGGTTACAGTGACATTGCCCTTTGACCTTTTGACCCACGGTCATTGTGTGATGATGTGTCATTATAAAGAAGCATAGGTCCAAGTTTGGGTCCAGTATGATCAACCAAAGATGAGATATAAACTGCTAAGTTGTGCTAAACAGAAAATGTTAATGTTGAAAACCAAGGTCACAGCGACCTTGACCTTTTGACCACAGGTCATTGTGTGATACCGTGTCATTTTACGGAAGCATGTGTCCAAGCTTGGGTCCAGTATGATTAACCAAACATGAAATATAAACAGGGTCCAGTATGATTAACCAAACATGAAATATAAACAAAAAAGTTGAGATAACGTAAATTGGCCACTGCCGCCACCACCACCACTGCCGGACGATGTGCAGGGTATGACAATATCTCGTTTATTTCGCAGTCAAGCTAAAAATGCACAATTTCATGCTCAGCAGTTTTAAGCTATTACAGTATTAATCCTTTCACCTTGCAAAAGAAAGCAATATTTCTATACAACGAATGCGTCAAAAAGAGGTTAGAAAAAAGCAAAAGGAAAGAACAGACACCAACACTCACGATGCAATGAAAGTTGACATTAGTTTAGCAGAACTGAACAAGGCTATCCGCCAATTGAGGAAGAAGAAATCTCCCGGGCCAGATGGCATTACGAATGAAATGATCCAACACCTTGGTAATGCATCTCTTCGCCAGTTGCTAGACATCTTTAATCTCAGTTGGACCAATGGAGAAGTTCCTCAGTGCTGGAAGGGAGCCAGAATGACTCCTTTTCTGAAAAAAGGGAAGAACAAGACGAAAGTGCTGAGCTACCGTCCTATCAGTCTTACAAGCTGCATATGCAAGACCATGGAGCGCATCGTCAACCAGCGGTTGCTGTGGTACCTGGAGTCGGACAACATTATAGTTTCAGAGCAGACCGGCAGAAGATACAGGAGCACAGAAGATCAAACAACACATCTTGCACAGGTCATAGAGGACACTTTTCAAACCAAGAAGGTGATGCTAGCTGCCTTTATCGATCTGCAGAAGGCATTTGACAAGGTGTGGAAGGATGGCCTCCTCGTGAAGCTCCGGCGCACAGGCATCAGTGGCAACATGTTCCGATGGACCAAGTCATGACTACACAATCGCAGAGCTAGGGTGCTGGTGGATGGACAATCTGGACAGAATGTATTGCTGAGACAAGGGGTGCCACAAGGCGGAGTATTATCACCAACTCTGTTCATACTCTTCATTAATGACATTGTAGCAGAGCTGCCCAATGGGATCCAAGCAGCCCTCTATGCAGATGACCTCGTACTCTGGTGCACCGAGGAGTACACAAGGACTGCACGTACAGAATGCAGCTCGCCTTGGACAGAATTACAGCTTGGGCCAATCGCTGGTGCATTACCATCAACAAAGAAAAATCATCAGCCATACTATTCTCATTGTCGACCAAAAACAAGGTTGGCAATGTGACACTGGGCGGTACTCCACTTGAGTACGAGGACCAGCAAACATACCTGGGAGTCACCTATGACAGAAGATTAACATGGAAGGAGCATATCCAGAACGCAGAGGCAAAGGCCAGAAGAAAGCTAAACATCATGAGGAAGCTGGCAGGAACAAAGTGGGGTGCCAATGAAAGGATCCTCAAGACCATCTACCTAGGTGCCGTACGACCACACCTTGAGTATAGATCCAGCTCATGGATGATAGCAGCTAAATCTCATCAACAGAACCTCGACAGAGTACAAAACCAGGCACTGCGCATCATCACTGGTGGAATGAGATCAACACCAATAGAAAAAATGAAGTAGACAGCAGGCATCCCCTCACTTAGCAAAGGAAGGGAATGCAAAGCACTGATCCAAGCTGCAGTTCAAATCGTTCAACAAACACCTGATGAAGATCAGGCAAGCACAGCTGTCATTAGGAAGACTTAACAGATCAAGTTTTGTGAGAGACAAAAGCACTTCAAAGGAAACACCAAGAAATGTTGCCAGCACAAATAGAAGACCCAAACCACACCCTTGATCCTCCACCCTGGGAAAACAAACTAGAGAGCATAGCTATTCGCACCACAGTACCTCATCTCACAACCAAAGATGAACACAGTGATGTGAGCAAGAAGGCCCTGACCTTAGCCATGCTGGAAGAAATGTACCCTCAGGAGACATGGATAAGGATCTACACAGATGGATCAGCCAAAGATGCAATTAGGAGCGGAGGTGCCGGACTGCACATACAGTATCCAAACGGACAACATGAGTCAGCTGCAATACCGACAGGCAAACACTGCACAAACTACAGAGCTGAAGTCGAAGCACTGGTTCATGCAGCTAATACCATCAGCAGAACAGCAGACCCTATTGCACAGATTGTCTTTTTATCTGATGCCCGCTCCGTCCTTGAGACTATCACCAAAGGTAAGCTGCCACAACTTGAAGAAGCACTACAAACCATCAAATGCTTTCGGATAGCGCTGCAGTGGATCCCCTCACACTGTGGAGTCCAAGGAAATGAGGAAGCAGACAAGATGGCAAAGGTGGGTGCCGAAGAGAATCAGACAGAAAAGATGGTTACCCATACAGAGATGAAGACACTCTATAGAACACCTCAATCAGAAGATGCCTACCATCATCTCTCGAGGCCAGAGTAAGTGACCATCTTTCGCCCCAGAACTGGACACAACAGACTAAACCAACACATGTACAGGCGGTTCCACCTTACGCCATCGCCCGCTTGTCCTTGTGGAGAAGCAGAACAGACAACAGCGCACATACTTCAATGTTGCAGTACGTGTAAGCTGCTGAGAGAAGAGATCTGGCCTTTGTCAACCTCTTTTCTTGAAAAGCTGTATGGGCCTGTGGAAGAACTGCAGAAAACAACCGATTTCATCTTGAGAATGGCTCTCCAAGTGTGATACCAGCGATCAAAAAGAAGAAGAAGACATGCTTTAGGCCATTGTAAACTCTTAATAGTCGTGAAGTTGTACAAATTGTATGGCTTTACTATTTAATAGAGTTTCATAAATTAGTCTTTACTGATATATGATTTGGCGTTTGCACATGCACATAAAATCGAATATTGAGGGGTAGTATTGGAAATTAGCATACGGATCAAAAGAAACAGCCGTCTTCATGAATGTACATAATATATGATGTCTACCAAACTCCATTTAGCGATGTTACATTTCCTGAACAATCTTACCCACAATATCTACTATGAGTATTCAAAGACATTGTTAGTCATGTATGCAATGCATGAATGTGCACGACCCACCCATCTTTCACAGTAACAGGTCATTAATTAATAAAAAATTACTATTAAAAAAGCCAGTCTCAAGATTCTAAAGCAAAAATTGCACAACTCTAGAAGATGGAATGATTTGAGCATTGACACAATACAAGAACTAAACGAAATGCCACCCTGCGATGGACAACGTGATATATCTGCCTTGATAATGCCATTCTAGAGAGATATATAGAGAAACAAGAACAGCTTGAATATATAAATAGATAATTTTATTTGTCATTTATATGTGTCATCACGTTAAGTTTTGCTGTAAATATTGTCGGGCAGATGCCAGTAACATATTACTGCTGTTAGGGCAGTCTGCAGAAACAAACATAAAATTACTGAGTCCTTTGCCTCTTAGAGCCTTAAAATCACCTCCCGTGAACGATGCTAAATGCTTAGCAACAGACTCTGTTGTTACAGCGGGGTGTGTCTGGAAAAGAGAAATGAATAATAATTTAATCAAAGTAATCAATCCAAGGAAGAAAGCATGATTTCTGAACTATCCATTGTGTATTGCATTGAAACCTCCAAAAGATTTTTTCAACAGCTTCTCATTCAAGTAGACATTAAATTACCCAATACTTCATGGTCAAGCCAGCAAAAACCAGCTTCTGTACTTGCTTTGAGAAATATCGCTTTGATGACTATGAGATAACTATTTTTGAAAATTTAGAACTGGAATGCCTGGCTCAATCACCGATTTATCAATTCTAATGGTAAAATTTTAAAATTAATCATCTCTAGGCCTGCAAATGGACATTGAATAAACAAACATTTTCATGACCAATCTTGACCATGATCTTTACCAGTTTTCATGAGAAATACCCATTTGCAGGCCAAGGAATACCCATTTGCCGGCCAAGAAATAGCCATTTCCTTGTAACTAGGCTTGCACAATTATGTGATTAAATCGAAAATCACGATTATTTTTTAAGTCATGATTTTATAAGAATAAAAATTAAATAATCGAGTGATAGTGAATAATTTCTACTGTGTAAATATTTCAAAATCTATCTTTTAATTACTCTTTAACCATTTAACACTATATCGGCCAAAACGGCTTCTGCAGTGGTCTTGAGAAATGCCCATTTGCAGACAAGACTATTTCTGAAAATTTACCACTGGAATGACTGGCTTGATAACCGAGCCAGTCATTCCAGTGGTAAATTTTCAAAACAGTCTGTTCTTGGTCTGCAAATGGGCATTTTATGAGAAAAGTGAAATTTGTTTGAACAAATTCGAGGGTTAGTGTTAATGCGATACGTCAAGAAAATTAACATTTTGCTCAGCGAATGTAAGTCCATTTGGAGGCTAAAAGAAAATTGTGTTTGAAAATGAATCACTGGAATGACTGGCTTGAGAATCGAGCCAGGCATTCCAGCAATACATTTTCAAAACTAGTCTTCTTTTGGCCTGCAAATTCACATTTCTAAACACCATTGCACCTTTGGTCACTGATATGCTTTTGTTGTTGTGTCGGGATAATTTGTACTCAGGCTGTACCTTATTATTCTTAAATAGCCGATAGTGATCTGTCAAAGCAATAATCGCAGAAGCCTACTTGTTACCATCATACATGTTTTACGATGCTACGGTGAATGACTCGAAAAATCATAAACAATTTATAGCAACATGCGGAATATTTTGAAATTACTTTGACTGGAAGTTGTTCTAATCAAAATAATTTCAAAATATTTAAGTGTAATGCCGTTTTTTTTATGACCCAGGCTATTCCCAACACCACAAGAATAATCCTTCCAAGATTGGAATATACCATATATTGCAATTTCAGGGATGATTCAGCGTGATCTGTAGGGTATTTCATGTGCCACTAGTGGCTGCTACAAATATATTTGTTCATTAACATCTCACCGTAGGCATATGTACAATAGCAATAGTCTTGTCCCCGCTTGAAGTCACGAGCACAAGCGGTTTCTCCAAAGCATGCTTGATGATAATCTTTGCAATCTGTAATACAACATGATAACACGGAGATCAGTCAGTGGTCTGAGGCCACTCTCCTCTACATGAACTTTCAGTAAGCTCCCAAAGATATGTAGCCTATCATTATAAGCGCGCACTCATACAAGCATGTGCACACACGCATGCACGCAGACATGTTAGAAGGATGACTGTACGGAAGTTATCACTAAATGAAACGACGAGATACCACTGCACCAATACAGCATGAAGATTATCTAGTAGTAGTGTCACAGGAAATAAACGAAATCAAGGATTTCTTTTTTCACGAGAGAGTTGATACTTACCTCCCTAATACTCTTTGATATTGCTAAATATCGGCTTTCACTCAGAATAAAAACAGTTAGGTGCCCCTACTGGGCAGGGAGTCAGGGTGAAGTCCGGCAGATGCCAGCCCCACCACCGCGCATGCGCAGACTAGCACTTCCTCTGACTAATTTATTGGCTGACACACATGCAACTATTAAGAGCCTGAAGACTGAGCCTCTGTGGGGTGGAGAGGCCGGGTCCGTATTAGGGAGGTAAGTATCAACTCTCCCGTGAAAAAAGAAATCCTTGATTTCGTTTATTTCACTTCAAGAGTATACTTACCTCCCTAATACTCTTTGATATTGCCAGAATTCGACAGGGAATTCGGCGGGAGGGAGGTGAGGTCAAAAGACCAGCTCTTCCCTATACGCTTTTCCGCGTTTAAGGCACTTAAACTTCTGAAACTGTGTGAAAACACAGTCAGGACTTGAAAAAACATTGGCTAACACAAACCGATGGATGAGAGATGACCGAATGTCATATGCGCTCTCCGCCCCCCCACCCCCCATTCCTGGGAGGAAGACTCGAATGACCTCAATGTCCCATATGCTCTCTACGTACAAGTGCCATGTACTATAGGACAGAGACGAAAAAGCTCCATTTTCGTATACTCTCAATGATGAACCACATAAACACACAAACCATCACCATTTTAATAACAAAGAGTCACGTGACAATACAATCAACAATGAACAACACATGAACAAGACTGACCTTGTTGAACTTGGCTGCTGACATCATCTTCCCAGTGGTGAAGGCTGATGCAGTCCCAAAAAGTGGTTGTTCCCATTAATTAATTGTGATATATATAAGCAATGAGGAAACCTCATCAAAAAAGTACACCTGATTATCTTTTCAAAATCGACAAGGCGAGAGGATTAGAGGTGTCACGGAGATAATGGTCTGTAAAACTTGACTCACAGTGCCACTGAGCAACCGACAATGTCATCCACAGGGACCCCATTAAATAGGGCAGTGGAAGTCACTACGCCCCGGACACTGTGAGCCTTGGCCATGTCAACCTGCTTACCGGTGGCGGATTTATGACAAAACTGAATACATTCTACAATCCACCTGGAAATGGTGTCCTTAGACGCCCTGCCATGGGGTTCAATATATGACAACCATAATGCTGACTGGTCCGTTCGCCACTCCGTAGTACGTTGTTTGTACCGGATCAGCGCCCGGACGGGACACCATGCTTTAGAATTAGGATCATATCTAGTTAAAGCTGGCAAAAAAATAGGTTGACCTGGATATTTCAAAGACTGATTCTTAGCCAAGAAATTAATCCTAGGTAGAAGCTTAAGGCCTTCCCCTGTAACCACAAAACGGTCCTCCTCGGCTGATAAGGCATGAATTTCACTCCTACGCCTAGCCGAGGCCGCAGCAATTAAAAATACAGTTTTAAGAGTTAACAGTTTCATAGAAATGGAACTAAGTGGTTCAAAGGGCTTATCACCTAGTACCTGAAGCACTGGAGATAAACTCCAAGATGGAATCACCGGGGGATTCCTTGGTCTTAGATTGCCCATGCCTTTAATTAATACATTTAATGTACTTACTTCATCGCTTCCCCTATTAGCCAAGCAAGGGATCACACTCATTAAAGCTGATTTATAACCAGCAATAGAGTTAGGCTTGAGGCTATAGGCATCATACAGGTGACAGAGGAAATCAGCTACTACCTGAATAGATGAATCCATTGGATCAATACATCTTTTTGAGCACCACTCTGCAAATCTGTTGATTTTATAATTATATGCTCTGGAGGTTGACCCCCTCCTGGCTTTGGCCATAAACATGGCTGCTTGCTCAGAAAAGCCCTCCTTAATTCTAGATTCCTTGACAACATCCACGCAGTCAATCGGAACATTGACGGATTGTTGTGAAGAGCCTTGCCCTGGAAGATAATGTCGTCCATCAGAGGCAGAGGAACCGGATTGCAGACCAGAAGGTCCAGCAGATCCGTATACCATGATCGGCTTGGCCAATCTGGGGCGATCAGAAGCACTTGGCACTCCTCCTGTCTGATTTTCTGAAGAATTTTTGGAATCAGGATTGCTGGAGGGAATGCGTATACATACATTCCTGCCCAGCTTATAGCTAATGCATCTGTTGCGAATGCGCTTGGATCTGGAATCGGAGAGACGTACGTCGTCATCTTCGCATTCTTCTTCGTTGCGAACAAATCGGTTGGGTTCCCCCCAATGGTCGAACAGACGATCCGCCACACATTGATTTAGTTGCCATTCCGTCGGTAAAACACTCATCCTTCGGCTCAATGAGTCTGCTAGCAGATTTAACCTTCCCGGAATATGAACTGCTTTCAAGGTAATCCTGTGATCCAGGCACCAACAAAGCAGTCTCCATGTCATCATACAGAGACTGGGCGACCTCGTTCCGCCCTGGCGGTTTATGTAAGTCACTACTGTTGAGTTGTCTGAACGAATAAGAACAATCTTGCCCTGAACTTTCTGTAAGAAATGTTCCAAGCCCAGGACTACTGCTCTTATCTCCAGTAGATTGATATGTTCCTTTGACTGTTCCAGATTCCAAAGCCCTGATATCGTGGATTCTTCCAGGCAAGCTCCCTACCCCTCCATCGAGGCATCTGTATACACAGTCACCTGAGGGTGCGGAGGGGTTAGCATAACCCCCACCAGGAGATTCTCTGTCTTCAACCACCATTGCAGGTGGTGAATTAGAGGCGCCAACACTGACACGTTCGAGTCCAGTGAATCTGTACTCTGGGTCCATTGCATCATGAGAAATAACTGGATCGGCCGCCTGCGTAAGGCGGCCTGGGGAATGACTGGTTCCAATGAAACCATCAACCCCAGCATTCTCAAGTAAACCCGTGCCAGGACATGACGACTGTTGCACACTGACTGTATTACTGAGATGAGTCTCTGAACCCTCTCCTGAGTAGGATAAACATATCCTGTCTCTAGATCGAAGAACATCCCCAGGTAAACAAACCTCTGGGATGGAGTCAGCTCTGATTTTTGGAAACTGATTATCCAGCCTAAGTCTGTGAGCGTCTTCAAAACAATCTCCAGATTGGCCGATAAACTTTCCTGGGTGTGTGCCTTTAACAGCCAGTCATCTATGTACGTGTGGACTGCTATGCTTCTCCTGCGGAGGTATGCTGTAATCGCAAGAACCACTCTGGTGAAAACCCGAGGAGCCGTGGAAATTCCGAAGGGTAACACCATGAATTCCCACCGTCTGCCCTGGAATGCAAATCTCAGGAAGCGACGGAAACTCCTCGCTATGGGGATGTGGAAATAAGCATCCTTCAAATCTATTGAAGATGTCCACATTCCCCTCTCTAACCCTGCCAACACCGACCGCAGTCTCCATCTTGAAACTGGGAGTCTCTATGAACTTGTTCAATGGCTTGAGGTTGAGAATTGGTCTCCACCCTCCGGTGTTTTTTGTCACTAAGAACATGGTTGAATAGAAGCCCGGACATTTCTGTGCCGGCTGAATTGCTCCTTTTTGTATGAGGGAGTTTATTTCCTCCTCGATACACAACCTTTGATCTGGATCTCTCGGAATTGGAGTCCAGATTGGCACCAGAGACAGCCGCGATGGCGGGCCTGTCATCCAATCGGGATGATACCCGACTGAAAGCCATCGCAAGACTAAACGGTCCTGAGTCAACCATTCCCACTCTTGCATGTGGTCGGCCAGCCGGCCTCCCACCGGTCCACCTAGGGAGAGAGGTGGACAGAAGGAGTGCAAGAGTGGCACTGTCTCCTTTGCCAGAAACACCGGAGTGGTTCTCACCGCGGTAACCGGCCCATCAGGCACAATTACCACGACCAGATCCTCGCGCGCCATGACCAGCACCACGCGCACAGTGGTGCGCGGGTGGCTGCCTGCGCCTGAGGAGCCTGCGCCCCCCCCCCCCCCCCCTCACTGCTGGCCGAATTGCACGCGGCCGAGGCCGACGCTGCGATGGTGGCTGGCCTCTGACATGGCCACCTCCACCTCGAGCCTGCAGGGGATGGTACGCAGGGGGTGCAGCGCGAACGCGCTCCTAAGGAGCACCTCAAACTGTTCACGCAGCGCCCTCTGGTTGTTGACCAGAGTAACCGTCTCCTGGAGGTGCCTACATCCCTCACCTCCAAAGAGACCAGGACCTGCCATAGGCGTACGCAGAAGCCTATTGTACAGGTCCTGGGACGGGCACAGGTTATCCAACGCAAATGTGCGCCTCGTCCGGACACTTCTGGTCACCGCCCGAGTCATACAGTCCAGAGCCAGGTTGATACCATCCTGGATGGCTCTCTGGACTGTGACCGGGCTCGGTTGGCGTGATGCGGATGCTGTTACTACCCCCTGTAACAGCTGGGAGACGTGAGACAGCGCCGCAATGGACGCTCTCCCACTCTCCTCCGCATCACGTAACGCGGCATTGGCCTGGTCGAACGCAGCGCGTTCGAACACAAGGCTCCCGTGTCAGAACGGGAGCCTGGCCGCGCATTCTCACCCAAAGCCGCGCGGTCATCCACGCTAGGCTTGGGGTACCACACCGTACCTCTGGTAATCCACGGGTACGATGCGACAGCGCCTTGCGACATCGCGAGGGGCCTTCGCGAGATTCCCATTCGCCTTGATGGACGTCTCCGCCGCAGAGAACATATCAACGGTATGCTCTGCTAGCTGCAGAGATGGCATAGCGCTAGCAGTCGACTTACCAGCTAACCACGGCCTGTGGTCTCGCTGGCTAGCCGACTGCTCCACGGGCAGGTCTGGCCTGACACTTATCAGCCATTGACACGCGTCAGACCAATCCTCCTCCGTGGCTAACTGCGAGAGCTCTACTTGACAAGGGCCTTCGTCTTCCTCCTGAGCAAACGCAGCCGAGCTTGACGTCGGATATGCTGACACTCCTGGCAAGCCAGAGAAAGCATGCGGGCCCGAAAGAGCAGGCATGTTAATCTGACTGGCTTGTCCAGGAGCAGGCGCCGTGGTAGAGCGTGGGGCAGATACCGCCACACCACGGCCCCGGCCAGCACTAGCAATACTCTCGGCAAGCCGAGGTATACGGAACAACTGACCATCAGCCCCGACCAGGGCCACCTTCTGAGCCGTGAATCCTACTCCTGCGTGAGTATAACCGTGGATCATGTTGCCTGTATTCCCCGCGAGGGGTGCACAGACGTCAAAATCCATGGCCACGTCTTCAGAAGGGGACCCTAACAGATAATCCTCTTCTTCCTGGCCAGAAAGATTAGACTCCGGGTCAGCAAAGAGAGCTAACCCGGACTGGCCAGGAAAAGCTGCCATAGGAGGTACTGGCACCTGCGGCGTGCGGATACCCCTGGGCTGATAAGCAGCCAGCAGGTTCCAGCGACAACCGTCCACGAACCCCCGGCGCGGCAAGCCTGCTGCCAGGGTCCTGGAACGCCCCCACTAATGGGGCCACCTCTGAATCGTCGAAAACTTGTAACGGTCTAAGGAAGGTCGATTCAGAGGCGTGGATTATCTGCTCCGAAGCAGATGATGAGGACAACAAAGGATTTGGTCCAGGAAGCATGCCACGAAGCAACTCTGGTACCAAATCCTTTATTGTCCTCTTTATCTCTCCCAACATCTCACTACGGAAGGCCTCCATGTCCACTGAGGACGAGGCCTTCCTCTTACCCTTTTTACTCACAACCTCTCTTTTCAGCTTCCTCTCCTCCTCCACAACCTTGTCCTTAGCCTGTAAGCATAAAAATTCCGTCATTAGTTCGCACCCCCCCCCCCCCCCCCCAATGCTTACATACATCACAATTGAGCAATGGCCCACAGGGGCTACATTGGAAGCAAAGATGTGGTATGAACTTCTCTTTCAGGAAGTGACCACAGGACAGGCAACCAGGTCTCTGAAACAGGACAGAAGACGAGGACAATGAGTATTTTAGTTAAAGTTAGAAACTCAAAACCAAAATAAAAGAGAGGGAAAATGATCATAAAGATCACTAATCATATGAAAACCAGCGTTGGACAAAACTTTAATTGTTAATAAAGAGCAAGGCTGATTATGACGTCATTAATCCCAGACAGAAATTAAATCGATCCGAAACAAACATCCAGGTGTAAGGACGAATTGTATTCCTAACCAGAACATCTTCAGGATAGATATTCAGACTACACAACGTCAGATACACAATGATAATAGTGGCAATTTATAGTTTACATAATTATCATCACCTCATATCATTAACTAGAATACCTGACTCTTTGTATAGACAAACCATCCAACGTGATGAACTGGAACACTCCACCAAGACTACGACCTCTTAACTCTCTCCACCTTAGGGGAAGGAATTGGATCAAGAGGGCAAAGTGAGAAGACCTTCATACGAGGCCTCCGAGTCACTGGACATAGACTTTTTGGTTAGATAACCTAACAGTATTAGTAGGAAATTGAACCTTGGTGGAGAGAAACAAACCCTCTGATGATGTGATGTCCCATACATATCCAGACAGATACCTGTGGACACAAACACAGAGAGATTAGTATTATATAGCACCATGTTGACATAAACAACTATACTAGGCGCTTATCACGATAAACGCGAGTCCCGGAAACATCGGGAAAACCTCGCTAAAATATAATAGAAGTCACCTGATGGATAGATCCTGGGCCCTCCTCTGGCGAAGTAACTCTATCTGCCATCACTACATGTGTTCAAACTTCTATCAAACGCTTAAATTGACTTAAAAAAGACTGGGAAAAGCTTAGAGCACAAAAGCATGTGTACACCCTCTGCCAATAAATTAGCAAAGAGGAAGTGCTAGTCTGCGCATGCGCGGTGGTGGGGCTGGCATCCGCCGGACTGCACCCTGACTCCCTGCCCAGTAGGGGCACCTAACTGTTTTTATTCTGAGTGTTTATTGAGTGCGAGCCGATATTTAGCAATATCAAAGAGTATTAGGGAGGTAAGTATACTCTTGAAGTGAAATTGACCTTTCTAGTTTATCCGTCAATCATATATGTCATAATCAACTACGTGATGTGTAGTCTGATGTCATAATCAAGTACGTTATGAATGCATTAGATAAGTTCGTCACGAATGCTTAATTGATGACGGACTAAGCATTGGTGTACGAACATGCTCTTGAATATTTTGACACTAATTTAACTGGGCCCTGTTGCTGCCTATAGTTTCAAAATATTCAACAGCTTACCTGATTGTTTAGTTTTCTGGAAATTGAGATTACTCAAATTAGTTTCAAAATATTCAACAGCTTACCTGAGTGTACATTGTATAGTTTTCTGGAAATTGATAGTCAGGGAGTTCAGGGATCGATCCCAACACAAGAGATATGTGGGTGGAGCTTAGCTAGAGATGGGCGAGGCTTAGCAAAAACTGGAAAGGTCCATTATATTTTGTCTATAAAGTATGGTAAGGCCTACAGGATTAAGACTGGTGATCCTGTGGTGGTTCTATATGGGGATTAGTTCACCACTGTCACAACCTGCGCACTGACTGTACGGATCGGTCGATCCCAAAATGGTGAAACAGTGGGTGGAGCTTAGCTCCACTGACACAGCACATTGTGTTCATGCTTAATTATGTACATGCAAGTATGTACTGCCCTGATAACCTTTACTCAGCCAAAAAGTACATATTATTAGAATTAAAAGCAATCACAGTTGCCTTAATTAGGTCACTGTGACCTTGCCATTTCAATCCCTAGATCAATAGGGTTCTTCAGACCTTCATAGACAACACACAGGCCACGTTTAGTGAACTCATTTAGCAGAAATTTTGTAATCACCCAGAAATGCAACACTTCTTAATTTGGTAACTGTGACATTGATCTTTGGACCCTTAAATCAATAGGGTTTATCGGATCGCAAAGGCCAACAAACACACGGGCATGGGTTGATGAAGATTGCTTCTATAGAACTTGAGCTATCATTCGGAAACACAACTAAATCTCCTTAATTGGGTCACCATGACCTGTGACCTTTCAATCACAAAATTAATATGATTGCTTGGACCCCCAAGAATGACACATGCCAAGTTTTGTGAAGATGGCTTCAGCAAAAACCATTGTTCAATAATAAGCTCAATTACAAAACTTAACAAACAAGCGGCCCAAGGGCCAGTTGTGCTCACCTGGAAAATTGGCATGTGAGATCATTGTATATAAATCTTTTAAACAATTTGCTGGAAACATTTGGAAAATCAGAGGGCCACCGGAAAAATCGACCAATTAAAATTCAATATACAATTTCTCTGGCCTATCATCACAGGGATACTGTACACAATTTCTCAAGCCTACCAGCAAGCGGACTGCTTAGGCCTGGTATCCTTGACTCGATCAAAACTAAGATCCGCGTCAGGTGTTAACAGTTTTTTCTAGCTAATAACTCCTCTGAGAAGTTCTATTATTTTTCGATTACACGAAGCCTGAAGATTAAGGTAGTAAACAGAGAATCTGAAGTGGTCAGCCCATCAGCCACGAGTGTATATCCCACGGAGATGTTGCCGACATGTTGAATAACGCGGTGATAGATGGTGTTTCTAATAGCAGGAAACGTGTACGGTCTAACAGCAACACAGACATTGAACCTTTGGACAGTCCACGTGTCAGGACACACGACTAGCTACCCGCAGACCCCGCCCACTGTGCGGGTCAAGCATGTTTTAGGGTCACATCTTTAATTATGAATATTCATTGCTCTGTCGTCACAATACGTAATTAAAGATGGGACCAACTATTTGTGTCGCTGTTGACAGTAGTAGTAGGACCGATTATATAGGTCGTTATAGACAGGTGAGAGCGGTGTACAGCATTTACGTAATGTGTATTTATGTATGTCGGGATATCCGATTACCACCACTGCTGATCTAAAACATGTATGCTGTATGCATTCTGAATGTTTGGTAATATATTTTATATGAACATTTTGAGGAATTATAAATGGATAATCGTGATCATTACTGAGACAATTTTAGTTAGCCATATTAGAATTATGTTTGATTAAGATATAGTTTTGTCATTTATCAAATCAGGATGAATAATTCAGATAAATATTCAACCCACGTTTAAATTCATAATCCGTTTATGAGAAATATAACTGAATCCTTTACCCTTTGTAGACTAGAAACGGGTTCTACCACATTAGTATAAGTTAGGGATACTGTGATGGTAAGACGCTGTTGGATTAAGTACAAGATTGGCCTCAAGGTGGCTTCTGGGTATTTAATACAACAAGGTCTTACAAGATGGTTAATTAAGAAAAGATTATTACATGATTTGAAGAAGTAGTCAGATAGCATGAATAGAGTGTAGAGATCCAGTTCTATGATTCAGCACCATGTAGAATCCCGTAATGTGTGTGTAATGCTGGTAATTACCCAGAATGCACATGATGGGTCAGAGATCACATACGCATACGTCATGCTAGCTTATAACCATTAGTTATCAGGTTCAAATATAATTCTTCCATAGTGAAAGTAATCCTGGTAGTTTAATACATGCGTGGTTAATGCTCTTGTCATAATAAAGCAAAGAGGTAGGATGCAGGACGTATGCAAGGAATGGATACTTGATCATACTGTCAAAACAGCAAAGTTTACATATTCTGTCAAGAGGCATCACTTGCATACCAGGTTCGAACTGCTTTGATCTGATCAACTTATTTGCATAGGAAGGAGAGCTTTAACCAATCAAGGCACGTAGATTTTGGAAATCACCAGGAATGCCTTCTGAAACGTCATCAGAAATACATCCATGTACGGATCCACTTTTATTGTATATAAGGCTGTGCATGATGTGATTTAGTTAAGTTCCAACTACGCTCTTGGCTGAAAGATAACATCGCTAGTTGATCTCCATTTTTAGACACGTAATTTTGTTAACTGCGGAATTGCTTCAAAACTTAATTATAAGTTTATATAAGTGAAAGTACAATTTATTTTAGTTTTACAAGCCTGCAATACAGCCCATTGATGTGCAAACAATAAAACTTTATTTATTATTATATTATTAAGAAGAAAAAGTTGTGTTAGTTGTGTTCGTACTAGAGAAGCAGCAAAGGCGGACCACCTTCCCGAACTCTGATCCAACTCCATAATAGAATATTCAAATTTTTCAACGTGAATCCAAACAAACCTTCAATTCCGGAAAAATTTGTGAGTACATATAAACAGTGGTGTAACAACGCGTATAAATACACTAGAATACAATCAAAGATGGAGAAACTCAAAACGCATCTAGAACGTGTTGCGGTACCAACTTTGTTACAATTTAACATTAAGTACCACGCTCCCACTGGTGATTGCGATTTTAAAACACTTTGGGACAACATTGTGAAAAACACCAATGCTGATTGTTTCTAAACTATATGAGCTAATGAAGGACCGTTCCACTACGTTGTCAGAATGCACGTGTCACCTGAAAGCGGGGTTTCCTCAGCCAGATGGAGAAGAAAGATGTCTGTTGAGAAGCGGAACAAGCAGTTCACTCCACAGTATTACGCACATGCGAACGGTAAGTCAGTCCACCCACATGCAGGAGTGAAACTCTACCAACAAACGCAAAATGAATTGCTGAACCAAAACGAACCAAACTAGAAGACACAGCCAGAAACAGAATAGACAGAACTGTTGCAAAACCAAACAAGAGTTTTAGTAAAACTCAACCTACGCCCGCAGGCATACCTGTTAAGCTGGAATGCTAAATGTGAACAGTTTGTCTTTGATAAATGACACTTCGTCTACCCCTAACACATCTGCTGGAAGAAAAATTGTGAATGAAGGTTCTAAACTCTTTGACGAATTTTAGCTTTTCAGGGGAGATAACTCGGGCAAATATGGTCAGATTTTGCCGAAACGAAATCAATGCACTTTAGAGTTGCCCTTATGCATCCTTTTGCGCGTATATACACATAAAAATGGCAGATGGACGCATAAAAATTAACCCTCTGCGTCCCCCGAGGACGCACGAGCGATGCAGTGAAAAAGTGTAATGGAAACTGGTAACTTTGTGTGTGCTTAATTATAGATTATATTATCGTGTGTGTATATTTATTTGTGCATGTTTCTACTTTAAAAAATATACCTATTGTATTGTGTGTTCAATCAAAACGAACTTACTGCGTAGTTTAAGACTATGATTTGTTGTATGTTTTCTTGCACAACTCAAAGTTGTTATTGCCCATAAATCAGATTCAACCACCACATTTAATTGCAAACACAATCCCCAAATCATCCTTAGTATTCCATTTGATCTAATTTTTATAAATAATGAGTTTACAAGCCCGATGTTAGTCACCTTGTTTGGCCTACAAATTGCAAAAATACCCGCCATGTTTCTGTCTGTTGTGCTAAACGTCAGTGTGACGTGTCAGTATTTGATTGGATAATAGCGGAATCTCCCTCTAGAGGAACTCACGCTTGAGAAATCCAATATAACTGATCAAGCGTATTCAAACGTGTCTGGGCGTCTTAACCCTTTCACAGATCAGAAGATTGGTCAGATCACAAAGTTGTTATCACTAATCTGTTGAACATTTTGAAATTAATTTGCGCATGCCTACTTGCCTAAAGCAGCAACGACTTACAGGCAAAATATTTTTATTTACTTATCAAAATATCTAAATGGATGAAGGAATATATGGAAGATATTGTGATATCTTTTACATTTGAATGGCCATTTGACGGATTAGCGGCGGTGTCTGTGTATTGCTGTTTGAATGACGGTATCAATACGTGCTATAAGCCGTCCTTTATTTAGCAATAGAGGCTGATTGATTGACTGACTAAAAAGCTCATCCTAGCAGCGATGTTCAACGATATCGTCGATCTACAGGTAGGCATACGTTAAAATATTGATCTTTTTCCAAACAGCGTATAGCTCAAAGCTCCCCGATACAAGCGTCCTTATTGGATACACGCTAATGCGTTATCTGTGCTTCAACCAATCAGCAATCGCGTTACATAGTTACTCCCTATGAATTAGACATATCCGGTTACTGGCTGATATATTTTCACAAATTACGGTTTAATCTGATTTATACAGATTATTTTTGATAAATTAGTGTTTTGTCTGATCTTAGCCTATGTATTCCACTATATTTAGTCATTCCAGTTACATTATAAAAAATATGCGCGCATTATATCGAAGTAGGTCAAGTCGTCCTTGAGCAAACTCGCCCCAGATCCTCGTAATTTTTCAAATCGTCCAAAGTCAAGTTAGGGTTTTTTAGAAAAAAAAATAATGCAGTGGTCTTTGCTAATTACTAATGTAGTGGTCTTTGGAAATGTTAATCATACAAGGTTGTCAATGTAGGTTGGTTGGTTTATCAGACAGCAAACAAGTACAGTGCTTTAAGTTATTGTTTATTGGCATGCAGTTCAAATGTTATTAGTTAAATATACAATGGCCATTTCAATAGATTAACTTTATCCACCATTCAAGATCACAGAATACATATTTTTGAAATTATAACACTGGAATGACTGGCACTGTTTAGAGCCAGTCATTCCAGTGTTAAACTTTCAAAAATAGGTATTTTGGTGATCTACAATGGTGGCCAAAAGTGTTAAGTGCTAAAGGTTAATAAACTTTGCATAGTTAATATTCTCTCTCTATATATATATACACCTGTGCAAAAGTTAAGCACCACCCTATTTTTACGCACATGCGAGGGTATATTCATGTGCTATGAAGAAAGCAATAGCATAAACATTTATATACCCATCCATCTTAGTGCAAGAGGTAATAATGCAACTAGAGGAATGCTGATTATGATGGTGGGGAAACACTGTATGTTTTTGTTTGAACTTGAAAACGAGGCCTGAATATGGTTACGTTGACACAACTGACAACTATTGCCCTACAGTTGACACACGTGGCTAGATTGTCATTAATGGTGTCTGAAAACGAAGTTTAACATCTGTGCACGAGTTTGAGACTGTCATTATTAATACCGGGTATATCCACCTTGCGCCTGGATGACGGCCTGGACACGACGTCTCATGCTGGTCACCAACCGACTGATACGCCATTGTGGTATTCGTTGCCATTCAAGATGGAGTGCGTCTGTTAATTCCTGTAGGTTCTGCACAGGAGGATCCCTCCTCCTCACCATGCTTCCCAGAATGTCCCAGATATGCTCAATAGGGTTCATGTCAGGGCTCCTTGCTGGCCATGGTAGGGTTTCGATGGCATTCTGGCGGAGGTATTCATGCACAGCTCTAGCACGATGTGGTCGGGCGTTGTCATCCATGAATATAGGGTGGGTTCCAGGTGCATGATTTACAAAATGAGGGACCACAACTCTATCCAGTATGGAATCTTGATATCTTTGTCCATTTAGTGTTCCAGGTACAGTCAGCAGATCCAGCTTACAATCAAATGAGATGCACCCCCATATCATAATGGAACCTCCACCAAATGGAACTTCTTCCATGATGTTACGTTGGTCGTACGCCGTGCGTCTGGACCTCCATACACGAGTTCGACCATCTGTGGCATGAAGCAGGAACCGACTTTCATCGGACCAGTGTACCCGTCTCCAGGATCTCATGTTCCAGTGTCTTCTTTCGTTGCACCACCTCAGACGCTCCTCTTTGTGGTGTGCAGTGAGGAGAGGACGTCTGACAGGTCTCCTAGCTTTCATGCCAGCAGCATACAGTCTCCTTTTGACGGTAGACATTGACACTCTATTGCGCGTTTCCCATTGCTGGCTGAGCACTCTGCTGTTGGTGAATGGAGATCTCCTAACAAGGCGTACTAGGGCTCGATCATCACGGGCAGTAGTCTTCTTCGGTCTTCCAGATCTAGGCCTGTCCTTCACCTCGTTAGTTTGCCCATGTTTTGCAATCAAACGACTGATTACAGTATGGTTAATGTTCAGCTGTCTGCCAATCTCTCTGCATGACATACCAGTGGTATGCATGCCTATGATTTGCCATTTCACACGATCACTTAACCTTCATCTTGCCATAGCGGTTCACAATCAAGAGCTAATTCTCTCTGTACAAATAAACCACGGTCATGAACACAAAATTCCTAATCTTGTCGCCTAAATCTGTATGTAATGTTCTACACCTCAAACTGGACTTTTACATAACTGAACACGTGTGCTGTTTCCCGCCACGCACGGACATCAAGCGGCGTGAAGTCATGCATGCATGTGCATTTCGTACTTGGAATTATGTCAGCTAACGCGGGGACAAAAAGTATGGCAGCCTAGTTGTACCATCATGTTTCTACGTTCTATTGTTTTTGCTGGTGCTTAACTTTTGCACAGGTGTATATATATATATATATATATATATATATATATATATATATATATATATATATATACATTAACAGTATTTACACAATGCCATAACTAGTGCTTTCAACATGTTTAATAAAGTGCTTTATAATTAGATCAATGTGTTGTGTTTATTTTATGAAAAAAACATGGGACCCCCATATTTCAGATGATGACTCCATGGGACCCCGAGACTTTACAGTGGGACTCCCAAATCTGAGTGTGGGGTCCTTGGGACCCCCAAAAATCAGATGTTGTGGGCAACACTGTGCACTTTGTCTATCCATAACACATCTACTGGGAAAGAAATTGTGAGTGTAGGTTCAAAACTCTTCGAAGTCTGCTCTAGACAGAAAATTTTGATGAATTTTAGCTTTTCAGTGGAGATAACTAGGGCAAATATGGCTGGATTTAGCCAAAATGAAATCATTGCGCTTCATTTATCCCTAACACATCTGTTGACAAAAAAATGGGTGAGTGTAGTTTCAACTCTTCGAGATCTGCTCCGGACAGACGGATGGCGAGCACCATCACATAATACGACCCCGCTTACGCGGGTGTATAAAAAGAAACCCAGAAAAACAAACACAATCTGCAACAGCGGTTAAAAACAAAACAAACACAACCGCAAAGAGAAGATCATCCAACAGGTTACAAACTCTTAGCGACTCTAATATAATGATAAACTCTAATCACAATATTACTAATATCATCAATTCACCCATTTCATACATTGCTTCTATCTCCAACATACTATCGTTAAATGTGTTCATACACATAAACATACTCATACATTCCAACCATTTGTTGTTAACCTTCCAAACTCCCAGGTAATGACACCCTAAGATCAACGTTTGATCTTGGATTTGGATCATGTCCAACCATTGTCAAACCCTGTCCCGCTTCCACCTTCTGCCCAACATCCATACACAAAAGGATCCTGTCCCTGGCAGGCCAATAATCAGCGGCAATCGCAATACTACTGAACACATCAGTAGCTTTATAGACGAACATGTCAAAATCCATTTACCAAAAATCAATTCATACGTCAAAGATACAAACAATTTCATAAACAAACTAGAACTGGCGGGCACACTGCCGGCACAATCTCTGTTGGCAGCAATGGGTGTCACGTCACTGTATACAAATATCCCCACCGCGCCATGGCCAAACTTGTGAGCAAATATGGCGTCCCAGGCGAAGTCAGTCCAAGGTCACTCCTAAGACTCTTACATATCGTGCTGACGTGCAATAATTGTCAAAACATGATTTCTTTCGACCTTTACACAAAACCAACAGACACACATGATTACCTCCACCGCACATCAAGAAAAAGGCCAACCCTTATTGCCAATTTTTATGCCTACGCAGAATCTGCACTCTGGATAAAGATATTGAAAGGCACGCTAAGGAAACCATTCTCCACAATGAGAAGATAGGTAGGTTACGCGCTGGACAATCTGATAGACTGCTACAACAGGGCCTTGAACATCCCTCGTTCAAACCTACTTCAACAAGTTAGTTGGAACCAAAAAAAAGTCCAATGAACGCATAGCGCTCATCACAGATTTTCATAAACAAGAACAAGGACGTCTGGCCAAAAAAGTGATTCTGCAACACTGGCACCTACTAGAAAGGAGCCCACATGCCGTGTAAATTTTCCAGAGAAACCGCTCTTTGCTATACAGATGTGGTGAGAATTCCAAAGACCAACTAGTCAGAGCGGACTTCTCTTTTCCTGATTGGAAAGGATAACAGGGACACTATTCCAAACAGAACTGACACATGCTTGAAAACTAATTTTCTCTCCTGCAAATTTCAAGACAAAACTAGCTGCTTCTGCAGTACAAACACCAACCTCAAATACAAAGGCAAAAGTGAAAACGTACTGTATAACACGCAATGTCGTCTATCTTTTTACATGCAAAAAATGCAAGAAAAAATATGTCGGAGAAACACTCAGACAATTTCAAGTCCGCTACATGGAACACATTAGAAATAAAAGAAAAACCCAGAGACACACGAGTCGCAACACATTTTTGGTCACGACTACGCTGATGCACAGTACCGGACCATCGAAGTACTATCACATGATCTGGACGACTAGTCCGCCATAAGAAATGTGAATTTTATTGGATCCATCAGTTACATACTATGGACCGACTCTGCATCAAGCATGCTGACTGCTAATTACAAGTCACAGCATAGATTTAGTATATACTTGCTAGATCGCTCATGACCCGAGCCCCCTAGTGAGGGTATGCGCATGAGCCAGCCAGCCAATATATCCAAATCTATGGAAGTAGCGGTTTAATGCAAAAGATGCAAGGACGGATGATGGATGGATGGATGGTAGGATGGATGACGGATAATCGCCATGCAATAAGCTTATTTCACTTAGGCCAGGTGAGCTAACGAACCATGAAAAAACAATCATCCGATATCAAATTATTCAAAATTCACAAAATTCGAACTCAATGATGATGCAGATTACATTAAGTATGTATTGTGTAGACACTTCTCTAAAGCTTAATTTAGAGCTGAAGAGCTATTGTTGACTAATAAGGCAAATTACCGCTGATGAATTCCCCTTATCCCATTTTCACGGCAACCATATAGCAAAACTGTTGAATATTTTGAAATTAATCTGACTGGAAGACCTTGCCGGCGATGTCTTCCAGTTAAATTTATTTACAGAATAGGTTTTATATAATAAAGTATCTGTTTTTTCAGGCCTTTGTTGGTGAAAGGGTTAAACCAGTAGCCAAAAAACCCTTGGTGGCATTGCTGCTGTCACTGTTGACTACACTGCTGCCACCGGAGCAAGTGATCCTAATATCTAGTTTTCTGATACGCAGACAAAACAAGTCTCTATCTTGTTATGTTTTTAAACTGACAATGTTATATCTGAGCGGCAACGTACATACTCAAAACAAATTTCACAAAATCTAGTATTGCTATGTATATATATATAGTCATCTTAGCCATATCTGCTAATGTATTTATAGTTGTTGTGTGGCCTTAAATTTGTATTCTACATAACTCTCCAATACAGATGAAATGGAGACAGAAATAACAATACTGATATAATAACGGTGATAACTTTAAGGTACCTACATCTTTCTGGTTCTGGAACCTAAACTCAGTGACCACAAACTGTGATTCTTTATGTAGCTTTAGAACATCGATTAAAGACTGAAACATAAATATATGTGTTGAAGATTAAAGGTTAACCACATATGCATATGCATATTTGTGTACATATTACACAGGTCTTTTTTATCATTTTACTCGAGGCCAGAATGGGGGTGCGTACTGCGTATTAATATAAACTGGTATCACATTTTGTGGCTAGGAATTGTTGGTCAGAATGTCCTCCCGGACATAAAATTCAGCCTAAAAATGCGATATCAGCAAAAGGTAACCGCTATTTCCTCTTGCCGTATTGTCATAACCAATATTGTGCTCTATATTGTCTGTAATAATTGTATTCTATTGAGTACACATGTATTTATAAATAACACTTGTCTCTAACTGGCGAAATAAAACTCAAACTGACAACTCATTGTCTTGTTGTACATGTATGTCACCCCATGTTTTACATAAACCCGTACATGTAGAGACTAGTGATAACAAGCATTAGACCGGATGGAACTGACCATGGATTTCTGTGCAATAAACGAAATCACAGATTTCTTTTTTCATGAGAGAGTAGTTATACTTACCTCCCTAACACTCTTATGATATTTCCTAAGTATCGACCTTCACTCAATAACCCCAGATTAAAAGATAGGTGCCCTTATTGGGCAGGTAGACAGGTGACAGTCAGCTGGATGCCGACCCCAACGTCGCGCATGCGCACCGTCACTGCCTCAGCTTGACTATTTATTGGCCGACACATGCAACTTTAAAGCCTGAAGACAGAGCCTCTGTGGGGCGGAGAGGCCGTGTGCGTGTTAGGGAGGTAAGTATAACTACTCTCGTGAAAAAAGAAATCTGTGATTTTTTTTATTTCACTTCAAGAGATATACTTACCTCCCTAACACTATGATATTGCCAGAATTCATAAAAGAATTTGGCGGGAGGGAGGCGAGGTCAAAAGACCAGCTCATCCCTAGCGCGTTTTGATCATGAAGCACTAACATCTGAAATTGTGTGACACACACAATCAGGCAATGATTTGAACATCGGATAACACAACCGATGGCGAGAGTAATGACCGTATGTCAAATGCGCTAAGTACTACAGTACACGAGACGAGACTTCATTTCGTATACTCTCAATAAATGAACCACATAATACACAGGTACCATTACATTCTTGTTAAATAAGGGTAATACCTCGTGACAATAAATTATGTAACAACAAAAGGCCGTACTGACCTTATGCATGAAAGCTATATCCATCCAGTCCACCTCAGTGAAGGAAATATGATACACGAATATGCAGTTGTTTCCACAATTAAAATGTGGTCTGAAGACAGCAAGTACAGCTTATCTACAATATATACACCTGATCATCTTTTGAATATCGATAAGGCAAGAGGCAGGAGGAGGTAATGGTCAATAAAACTTGACTTAGTGCCACTGAGCTACCGACATAATGTCATCCACCGGCACCCTGTTAAACAGGGTGGTGGACACCACTACGCCATGGACGGTGAGCCTTGGCTAAGTCAACCAGTGGCGGATTTGTGGCAAAATTGAATACATTCCATAATCCACCTATATATCGTGTCCTTTGACGCCCTGCCATGGGGTTCAATATAAGACAACCATTACGAGGATGGGTCTGTCCGCCATTCCTGTGTACGTTGTTTGTACCTGTTTAATGCGCGGACTGGACACCATGCTTTTGAATTAGGATCAAATCTAGTCAAAGCTGGTAAAATAATTGGTTGATCTGGATATTTCAGACTGGTTCTTAGCCATGAAATTTATCCTAGGTAGCCTAAGGATAACTGACATCAAAGCTGACTTGTAGCCAGCAATAGTTAAGCTTGAGGCTATACATGTAGGCATCATACAGGTGACAGAGGAAATCGGCTACTACATGAATAGATGCATCCATTGGATTAACATCTCTGTTTGAGCACCATTCTGCAAATCTATTGATTTTATAGTTATATGCTCTGGAGGTTGACCTCCTTCTGGCTTTTGCCATAAACATGGCTCTTGCTCAGAAAAGCCCCCCCCCCACCCCCCCGTGACTAGATTCCTTGACAACATCCACACAGTCAATTGGAACATTGATGGGTTGTTGTGAAGGGCTTGCCCTGGAAAATAATAATGTCCATCAGAGGCAGAGGAACCGGATTGCAGATCCGTATACCATGATCGGCGTGGCCAATTTGGGGCGATCAGAATCACTTGGCACTCCTGCCTGATTTTCTGAAGAACTTTTGGAATCAGAATTGCTGGTGGGAATGAGTATGCATACATTCCCTCCCAACTGATACCTAACGCATCTGTTGCGTAAGCGCTTGGATCTGGAATCGGAGAGACGTACGTCGTCATCTTCGCATTCTTGTTCGTTGCGAACAAATCTATGTTAGGTTCCCCCCAGTGGTCGAACACAAGACGATCCGCTACACATTGATTTAGTCGCCATTCCATAGGCAAAACACGCATCCTTCGGCTCAATGAGTCTGCTAACAGATTTAGCCTTTAGAATGTGAACTGCTTTCAAGGTGATCATATGATCTAGACACCACTAAAGCAGTTTCCAAGTCATCATACAGAGACTGGGCAACTTCGTTCTGCCCTGGCGGTTTATGTAAGCCACTACTGTTGAGTTGTCTGATCGAACTAGAACAATCTTGCCCTGAACTTTCTTTAAGAAATCTTCCAGGCCCAGAACTACTGCTCGTAATTCCAGTAGATTTATATGTTCCAGTGACTGATCCAGATTCCAAAGCCCTGATACTGTGGCTTCATGCAGCCAAGCCCACCCCCCCCCACCCCCCCATTGATGCATCTGAGTACATCGCTATTTGAGGGTGGGGTTAGCATCACACCCACCAGGAGATTCTATCTCTTCATCCACCATTGAAGGTGGTGAATAAGAGGCTCCAACACTGCCACCTCTGAGTTCAGGGAACCTGTCCTCTGGGTCCACTGTGTCATGAGCAATAACTGCATAGACTGCCTGTGGAATGACTGGTTCCAGAGAAACCATCAACCCCACCATTCTCAAGTAAACCCATGCCAGTACATGACGATTGTTGCACACTGACTCTATTACTGAGATGACTAGATCGAAGAACATTCTCAGGTAAACACACTTCTAGGATGGAGTCAGCTCTGATTTCTGAAAGTTTATTATCCAGCCTAAGTCTGTGAGAGTTGTCAACACTATCTCCAGATTTGCTGCAAGACTTTCCCGATTGAGTGCTTTTAACAGCCAATCATCTATGTAAGTGTGGACTGCTATATTTCTCCTGCGGAGGTATGCTGTTATTGCAAGAACCACCCTGGTGAAGACCCGAGGAGCCCTGGAAATTCTGAATGGTAAAACTTTGAATTCCCACTGACGGCCCTGGAATGCGAATCTCAGGTACCGACGAACTCTTCACAATTGGAATGTGGAAATAAGCATCCTTCAGATCTATTGACGCCGTCTACATTCCCATCTCCAACCTCGCCAACAGCGTTTTGTTTGACTGTTTCCATTTTGAAACTCGGTGTGTCTATGAACTTGTTCACTGGCTTGAGGTTGAGAATTGGTCTCCACCCTCCAGTGCTCTTTGTCACTAGAAACACAGTTGAATAGAGCCCGGGCAATTTTGCGCCGGTTGAACTGCTCCTTTTTGTACGAGGGAATTTATTTCCTTCTCTATACACAACCGTTGATCTGGATCTCTTGCAATTTGAGTCCAGATCGGAACCAGAGACCAGGACCTGAGATAGGCGTCCATAGCATATATTCTGCTAACAGCACAGATGGCATGGCGGTAACTGCCGGCTTTCCGGCCAACCATGGGTGCTGGTCCCACTGGCTTGCCGACTGTTCTACACAGCTCTGACATAATGCTTACCAGCCATTGGCACACGTCAGACCAGTCCTCCTCTGTGGCCACCTATAAGTGCTCGACAAGGCGCGGCCATCGTCATCCTCTACTGCACTCGTACGTGTAAACATGGCTGGAGCCATGGATACTGCTGGCAGGCCATGGAAAACATGCGGGCCCGAGAGAGCAGGCATATCTCGCACCACGGCTGAAAAACCAGGAGCCGGTGCCATGGAAGCATGCGGGATGTAATCCACCACACCATGGCCCGGACCAGCCACCGTCATACCCTCGTCAAGCTGAGGTATACGGAAATGGCGGTCATTCACTCCAACCCGGGCCACCCTTTGAGCCATGAAGGCTACACCTGCGGGAGTAGTTCCATGGAAAAATTGGCCATGCCCCCCCACGAGGGGTGCACTATTGTCCGTTTCCATGTCCACTACTTCAACGGATGAACCCAGCAGAAAATCCTCTTCTTCCTGTCCATCATACACTGCCTCTGGGGTAGCAATGAGTGCTAAACCTGGCTGGCCATGGAAGGTACCGTGAGAGGTGGCAGTACCTTTCGGGCGCGGACACTCTAGGCGCGAGCCTGTGTCCAGCGGCCCCGACCCAAGAACAAACGACGAGGCAAGCCTCCAGCCGGAATCATTTAGACCTGCTCCAGGATCCATTGGCAAGGTGGCGGGCCTTCCAAGATCTACTGAAGCCACCACTAATTCTGAAACATTTCCGGACCACAACGTACACCAGAATCAGCGGTGGGGATTTTCTGCTCGGGGGCAGATGAAGAAGACAATAAAGTACTCGGCCCGGGAGCACGCAAGGTGAACATTTTACACACAAGTGAGGAGCAAACATGGGACTTGATTGAGTGGTTACAACCGACACAAGAAGACATCTGACAAAAGGGACAAGACGACGACAATGAGTTAAAGCTTCTTTTATAATTTAAATAAATTAAATAACTCATAAAGGAGAAAGAATTCACCTATACGCCTAAACAGGACGGTGAAAAAAGATGAACAACCAGCCTCAAAGAGGATATTAAAAATAATAATAAGGCTGATTATGACATCATAATTTCCATAAAAGAAAACAGACGAACAACATCCAGGTGTAAGACAAATTGTATGAATACCAGAGCAACAGTAATGTGAACACAGTAATAGCTCATGATAATGATACAGATAAACAGTGACTGAAAAAATGGTGGGACCAGAGGGCAGAACGACAAGCTCTGTCTTATGGGAGCCTATATCACTCTGGGCATAGTCTTTTTTCCTAACATTTATAGGGAAATAGTGGAGACAAACCTCTTTAGATGTGTACAAACCTCCTTACAGAAACCTGTGACCACAATCAGAGATATTAGCATTTTTTGCCGCCAGATAATAAAGTGACTAGTTTTCTGATCGCCTATAACGTCTATACCACGTCACCGAAATAGGTGACACAGCATAATTAAGACGTAATTAAAAGATAATTGTACTAGAGTTCACCTGGTAACTCGGTCCTGGCGTGACCTCAGACGAATTAAACTGATCAGACATTATCTCTAGCACTCTAAAACAACTTTAGATATGAAAATTGAGCAAAACTTTACAAGTGGATACAAAAACACAAGCATGTGATTCAGGCCAATAGTCAAGCTGAGGCAGTGACAGTGCGCATGCGCGAGGTTGGGGCCGGCATCTGGCTGACTGTCACCTGTCTACCTGCCCAATAAGGGCACCTATCTTTTTTAATCTGGGGTTATTGAGTGAAGGGCGATATTTAGGAAATATCATAGTGTTAGGGAGGTAAGTATATCTCATGAAGTGAAATCTATGTTACATATATATATATATATATATATATATATATATATATATATATATATATATATATATATCTATGATGGTGTTCCTTTGTTAAATCGCTAAGAAGAGAATATCATTTTCTGAATTGCCATTGGTTAATTTCCCTCGTGCGAGCCAATGCACATATACAATGAGTTATGTTAGCGGGAATGGTGCAAACACAGCCAAATTTTACACGGTCATGACATTTATCAACCGTTTATAATTATATCAAATGTATTTATCGCTCAAAGATGGTTTCATACGTACTATGACTTAAAATATGGAATAAACTGGTTAGAATTAATAAAAATAACAACATATTTAGCAAATCTTATTTTGCATCTAGCGGTAAATTTACCGATTTTCGTTCATCACGTTTGCAATCTTTTTTAACTATTACTGCGTGCTATATACCTATATAAGGCTTTTTTGGTTCATATTTTGTCAAACTTTACCCTGCAGGTTATCTATTATGGCATAATATATACACGAAAGTATGCCATTCCTAATATTAATGATATAAACTAGATTGATCTGTCGATGACGCATCATCGCAAATCCTCGCGTTCACCGCTTTGAACTTTTGACACACACCCACAACCCACCCCAAGGGGCAGAGCCAAATGTAAATGTCATTTTTGACCCCATCTCCCGCCCCCTTGGGGCGGAGCCAAATCTAAATGGCCTCTTGCACTCCGCAATCATAGGAGTAACTCAGATATCAAATTCGGTTGAGTTCCGTCTAACGATTTCACAGGGGGTGGGGCCAACTGTAAATGTGCTCATATACTCCACATTGATATGGGTAACTGACATACTAAATTTGGTTGAATTCCGTTCAACAGTGTCAGACGAGTGGCATTACAATGAATTTATTTATCTTTTGACCCCCCACCACTCACCCACCCGTGGGGGTGGGGCCAAATGTAAATGTGCTCATGTACTCCACATTGATATGGCTAATCCATAGACCAAATTTCATTGAATTCTGTCCAACGGTTTCAGAGGAAATGCGCTACAATCAATTTCCGCAGGTTAAAATTTGACCCTTTGACCTTCCCGAACCCCTGGGGGCGGACCCAAATCTAAATGGTCTCTTGCACTCCGTAATAATATGGGTAAATCAGATATCAAATTCAGTTGAGTTTCGTCTAACGATTTCAGAGGAGTTGCGTTACAACTGATTTGACCATTTGACCCCTGCCACGCCCCCCTCCCCACCCACCCCACGCCTGGGGCAGAGCCAAATCTAAATATCGTCTTGCAAAGCGGAATCATATGGGTAACCGACATACCAAATTTCATTTAATTCCACCCAATGGTTTGGGTGGAGATAGCGTGATGGATGGACGGCCAGATGGACGGAGGCGATTACAATATCATGACATTTTTTTAAAACGTGGGGATAATAAATGGTTTGTGCCAATATGCTCAAAGAAAATAGGGATCCATTTCTAGCTATGACACACACACCCCCACCCCCATATTTCTAATGGAAGAATCCAGTTTTAGCTATGCCCCGTCCTTCTTAATATTTATCTGATATTTGTGCAGAACAATCATTGTTAATCTAGATTTAACCCTTTAATGGCTAAATTTGGTCAAGAAAAGAAAATCAAAATATTTACTTATTAAATATACATTTACAGGCCAAGAGAAGACTATTTTTGAAGTTTTACCACTTAAATGACTGGCTCGGTTATCGTAATATGTAATGGCTTCGCAATAGAGGAATCCTATCTGCCAGTGGTACATTTTAAATAGTTTTCTCTTGCGCTGTAAATGGACATTATGAGCAAATGTTTAGAGGTTCTTGACCAAATTTAAATTATAATTCTGGATTTATTTAATACTTTTGTTACCGGCCGTACAATTGAAGTCCAATTTGATTCAAGGTAATAACTAGTTACCTCTTTTGCATTCCTTCACAAGTAATCATATTAACTATTTCCTAGACATTTTCAGAAATCCAAAAAGGCACCCCCCCCCCCGGAAAGAATTATTTGGATGTCTACTGCCATCGGGTCATTCAGGTGAAATTTGGATGAAATTGGCCAAGCAGTTAATAAGGACTAGGCTTTTAAAGCTAAAATTAACTATTAAGAAAATTTATGGCGACCGGCATGACTAATCAGATTTCTGTATATACATTCAGACACCTATGAGCATAGGGACCTTTCAAATGAGTTTGGTCAAAATTAAGTCAACAATGTCAGTTTTTTAATTGATTTTCCAGTTTGACCAATCTCATGTCTGTATTATATAAGTTTTGAAGTGTGCCACCATAACCTCATTTGAGCAAAGTTTAGTTGAAATCATCCAATGAGTACTAGTATCTATTTTGACCGAGAATTTTGAAAAATCCAAGATGGCCATCAAAAACACTGACGTATAAGCCATGTTTGGATAAAATCAAGCTTTCTTTTAAGAAGATAAGTTTTGAATGATTTCAAGTTATGTACCAATGTCACATTGACCTTGATCTTTGACGTAATGACCTTAATGCCATCAAGCTGATTCCTTAGAATATGGGCAAGTATGTAGCCAAGTTATCGTCCTATAAACTTAACCAATACTGAAACATAAGGTACAGTGATTTCCTACACGCACAGCTGAACGTTGATAAATACATCATCGGAAAAGTGATATCTATCTCTCACTTGTGCTTCGCAAAAAAATACAGAATTTACCATGATAATGCAGGTTACTGGGATGGTATGTGGGCCAATACTTGGCAAATATAGCCTAGTATTGGCCCAGTAACATGCCTAAGCAGGGTCAACATGTTCTTATTTCTTAGTTTCTTCATTATTTCTTAGTGTATATACACAGCACATTTAATTCTTATGAGAGCTAATCTGAATCATTTAACCCCCGCCATATCAGAAAGCACGAATTCATTATGATGTAAGCAATATTCTGTCAAATATTTTGAAAATTAATTGACTTGGAGCTCGGTTGCTATTCAATAGCCATCCTGTAGAGTTATCTTGAAGCTGGATTCAAAGATTAACAGGTTAAATAACTATCATCTTTGCGTCCAAATGTCAGGTGGCCTCTGCATTGTAGATTTATCATGACAATTAATTATTATCAGCTCCAGTGATGCGCGAAACAATGTCTCCCTACCTTTTCTAAACCCTCTCTCACGATCCTGTTAATGTTCTCATTCATACGAAGTCTCACAAGATCAAATTCCTTCTGAAGTCTCTCTCGTTGGATTCGGGGAAAACAATCCTCAGTCAATAGCTGAAATATGAGGATGATTTGATGGAATATATCAATTGTAGAAATATTTGTATACATGATTGTCAGGAGAAAGTTAGAGTAACCCTCCAGAAAATCACCGCACAGACGCCCCCGCCCCCCCCCCCCCCCATACCTGCATGCTCAATAAAATACAGGTAACTTGAAGCTTAGGTATGGCTGTGGTTTGCGAGGATGTCCAGGAACCAAAACAGTTCGTGATACACTGGTTTGATTCATGAAGCCAAAGAGAAACCTTTTTAAAATCTGAATGAATGTAATAAATAAAGCCTAACTGAAAATAACAATCAAATACAGGTGGTTATACAGGTACAAATATGAAGTTTTGATAACAATTGCTAGACTATGTCATTATATTAACACCAAAGACACAAGTTAATTTGTTTCATATGCAACAGCGTGATTTGACTGTATAGCTACTATGAAATTTGAACTCTGGGAATTCAGGTTCCGAAGTTTCAAATCGATTCCAACACCTGCAAAAGGGGAGCGGAACGTACCTATAAATAGCTAGAAATGGATCTTTCTATTGAAGGACATGTCACATGACCATTACAGAGGACGGCTTGACCATTAAAGGAATACTCATCTCATCCTAAATCCCATATTTTACTGATAAAACATGGCAGCGCTTATGACAATTTGCTTTTGAATGGTGTGCTGATATTGGCGTGTAGGTGCCACCATTTGGTTTTCTTACACAATTCTTTATGATGTCATCTAAGCTAAAATACAACAAATTCTTTATGATGTACTAAGTACACTCATTGAATGTTTTGACACTAATTTGACTGGAAGTATTTAATTGCTACATAGCAGCTTAGCTCAAATTTATGGTTACTTATATACTACAATTTCAAACAAAATTCCGCAAATGCCAAATATTTTTTTTAATCGAGGTACACGTGTGTGCCTTTTTCTGATTGGTTGAAAAACAAATCATGATGTCTGACGTAGAATGGAACAAGTGTGAGCATGGGATTATACGAGTCGCGACTACAACTGTATCCATATTTAGATAATCTATGCTTTAATGGTTACATTTGCACAAGAAAATTTCAATCTTCTCATGGTAAATGTCCACTTGATGGCAAAAGAAGACGTTTTTAAATTTCAACACTGGAATGACTGGCTCAGTTACTGAGACAGGCATTGACTCAGTTTCTGAGCCAGGCATTCCAGTAGTAAAATTTCTCAAGGCCGGGTTTTCCTGGCTTGACCACTAAAGGGTTAAAGCAAGAGTATCTTTCTCTGACAGCAGGATACAATACAGATCAGACATAACTTAACATGTTTATAAAACAAAATAAAACAGTTTTGAATAATTTGAAATTAATTGGATTGGAACCCATTGCTGCCTTAAAGGCTTCCTGCCTGAGGCAGCAATGGCTTCAAATCAAATTAAATCCAAAATAATCAACAGAACATTTCTTAGATCATGCTCAAATTTGCTCTAAATAACATGCTTCTGTCTTTGTTTTGGAAACATTTTACCGTATTGATGAGCCGTACTGACGAAACGTGAAAACAACCATGCTTCATTTAAATACATGACATATTCTATTAACCAAATAATTAGCATGTATAAGAATAATTAGTTCAGGTACTCTTTAATCCACAGGCCACTGAAACTTTGCCTATGATTAAAAAATTATAAACTACAAGCGCTTTAGGGGGGGGAGGGAGAGGAATGCACCCCTCATCTGCATCCACCCATGTTGTACACAGTTTCAATAACATGTTGCTGTCTAAGGTTACAGTAACATTGTTTTCAAAATGTACACCAACCTTTTTCTCCTGATTCTGTAACCCTGATGTTTTTTACATTAGTGTAATATGTGTTAAAATTACAACAAAATTAACTATATATTTACAGGGATGTTTTCTCTATTGTTTTCATACCGCATTCATCTGTTTTATTGAGTCCTCCCAGAATTCCGTATCTCTTTTCTCATCCAGTATTTCTCTCAACGATGAAAGATATAATTCTGCTTCTATACCATTCTTCTGCGCCTGAAGATGTTCAGATAAAAGTATATTAGATTATTTAGCATTTCTGAGTACAATATGGAGTCAGTATTGGATGAGATGCTTTTGGTGTCAAATTTAATTCAGATTTTAAAACACAACATGGCCGAGTTAAGTCTTTAATGATTAAATTCGGTCCAAAAAATGTAAATGTTTTCTCATTGAATGTCTATTTACAGGTCAAGAGAATAGAATTTTTGGAAATTTATCACTGGAGTGACTGGCTCGGTTTATCCATTCCTGATGTTCAAGCCCGCCTGTCCCGAGTTATAGTCCATGCACGTGAATGTTTATATAAGTAATTGCTTAATACGCCAGTGATCAGAAGCATTTGATTGCTACCATTTAATATCCTCCTCTGAAGGCTGTGGGCTGTAGTGTTGGTGGCCATTTTGCAAAAAAAAATTAAAAAAATGAATTACTGTTTTTCATAGTAAGTCATAAAATTTCGATGCAAATTTTCACAAATTCTGACTATTGTTTTGGAACTAATTTGACTTAAAACAGTTGCTGCCTAAGGCAGCTACAACAACAACTTGCAGTCAAATGATTTTCAAAAAATTTGACTTCTAATGCTGAGAAATATGGAAATAAAAAAACCACTATGGGCAAAATCTATATAATAATAAAAATAAAAATAATATAGCCATTTCGCAAAAAAATGCACAAAATTGACATCGTTGTAAATTCCAAAACTTTCGATCCAAATTTTCATAAATTTTGCCGATTGGTTTGTAACTAATTTGACTTAAAGCTGTTGCTCCACGCACAGTCAAACGATTTTCAAAATATTTGGCTTTTCAAATGCGGGAAACGAGTGAAACATCGTAGATAGGCGCTACGGGTGAGCTCTATATAATTAAACGTATCTCTGTAATGTTAAAATTAAATTGGCGCCTTTTTACTGGCTTGAAAATCTGGGCATACGCGCCGGTTTCTTAAGAGAACTGTATGGTTTTATGCAATAAATTTAAATTGAATTGATATCCAATGGGACTGAGTGAACAATGGATTCCAAATTGACTTCATTATACTGGGCGGGGTTGTTCCTTGTGTTCAGCCAACCAGAGAGGACTGGTTGATATAACCTGTCATATTGAGCTACTTGCGGTCTTTTCATAGGCCTACTTAGTTGAGGTAATCTAAACCTAGCTAACAGGGAACCAACTTACGAAATTGCGTATTCTGTTATTTTTATAGAAAATCTGGCATATTCAGCAATTTATTCAGTTAGTTAGTTATTATTAATTTTAAGAAAGCTATACTCTCTCTCTCTCTCCACACACCCCTCCCTCCTTCACCCATCCCTCCCTCCCTCCCTCACTATGTAGCTGCTACTTCCAAAGTTCCAAGATTAAATAATCGATTATCCGATTAAATCAATTATTTTCCAGACATCATAATCGATTATTTATTTTCATAATCAAACAGCCCTACTTCCACCATGATATTTTGAGGCATACAGTAAACATAGTGCTGAGTGATGGTAATTTTTTATACCAATTTTTGATCTTTTAAAGGTATGTTTTTCTAAATTTATAGCGTCTTATACTTGAATACAAGTTTTTTGGGTGGATTTTGGTCAAATTTAGGCCTGCGACCTATATTCGAGGGTGGCCTTTAGTCAAGAAATGACGGTATTTAATATACACATATATCACTAGAGTAAGAAAGTAGTCCGCTAGGGCCTAAACAATTCAATGCAACATGTTTATTGAATTTACTATTTACTAAATATACAGCACAAATGATACAATTAGCTATTCACTTATGGTGTAATAACACAGTGATGTAAAATTATTATGACGTAATGTTTACGTGATGTAATAAGTTCTTGACGTGATGTCTGCAAATGACATCATAAACCATGGTGATGCAATATTCTTACGATGCAACAAATAGCTTCGATGCAACAAATAGCTTCGTGGAAGAAATGCAGCCATTTCATTGGCTTAAATAATTATTATCACAAGTTTATATTAATTAATTATATTTAGTCTATTTACGAAACTACTATCTACTTACTAACTTAGATTAGGGCTGTAACAATACAAGCACACCAAATCACGTATACAGCTTGACTGTACTTCTTCAATTTACAAACAGCTACATGTACGCTATTCATATACCATACTTCTATATATACACTACATGGCATATTGTTTTGAACTAAAGCACTAACTTGTTTGGCATTAGATCCGCTAAGAGCTGTGATGCGCTTAATATTCTGAGAGACAGAAGCCAATTTGGTGATACAGAAATCTCCAATTTCGGATGTGTTCTCCACGTGTCTGGAAAACAAGAGATGGATTTATTTCACATTATGTCCCACCCATTTCTAGCTAAGCCACGCCCACTATTTGCTCATGTTGCGATTGATCAAACCCTGAATTACTAGAATCTTAAAATCAACGTAATTATGGAGGTAAGTGTTTGAATTTTTTGGAACTACTTTGACTGCGTGCTGTTGCTGCAGAATAGACAAAATCACAGATTTCTTTTTTCACGAGTGAGTAGTTACCTCCCTAATATTCATTGATATTCCCTAAGTATCTACCTAGCTCCAATAAAGCTCAGAATTAAAGAGAAACTGCCCATACTGGACAGACGCATCTCAAAAGACACTCGGTCCCAGATACAGAAATTCCGAACCTCCTTTCCACGGCCAAAATCATAAGAGTGAAGATCGTGGATCCAGGTCGTCCTCTCACCAAGCCACGCCCATGTGACATTTATGACTACAAGCGGCCACAGAAAACTAGTAAGAAAACTAAATAAATGGATCCTGCCGGCATCCATACAGCAATATATGGGCACATACCCGGCAGACTATACTATTCCAAAAAAGGATTAATACACCTGTTAACATCAATGAACTGTGTACTGAAAAGGATCACGAAATCATGGATGGCATTCTATCCAAGCTCTTACATATGGTTTCTGGGACAATCCACAGAAAGATTTAGCACAAAAATTGTTTAACCGCTGGTCGCTTAATGACCAACAGTATAGGGACCAAACAATCCCGCTGTCCCCTGTGTATAGCAGAAATACAGGCACCATTAGACACTAACGTGACACAGCCGCAGTCTGAAATAGACAGAGCCATTAAGGACACTTTCCAGAATGTTTTTCCTTCAGATTCTTTAGTTGTGAATACAGACTCTGCACTGGCAAGCCTAAGCACCCACACACCAGTGCAATCGCCCAACCCATGGACCGCTTCGCCACAACCTGGACCTAGAGCCAGTATAAGTGAAGAATATTTTAGATTATTTGGAAGCCGGTCACTCCTAAGCTGTCCAAGTCTGCTATCCAACACCAGCGTGGCGCAAATGGCAACAGAAACAACATCTCTCACAACAACAGATGACATTTTGAGGAGAAATAATGACATTAGCGCGGACTGCCTCCTAATTTCCAACTTATGCTCCACGCATAAGTTTAATATCAACTATCTGCACTGTTTCATCGAGATCGAGAGCAAAAATAGAAGGGCACCGTACCCCACATGGGCCAGAATGCTGGCCCTTATGAAGGAAATGTGTCTCCACACCGAGTGGAGACCGACAGACAAGCCGTTATAAAACTTTCCAAGCTCCATGGAATAGTGATCCCGCAAGGATTTCCACACAGTGGACAAACTTTCCTTCAACAAATTTTTCTTCAAAAACTTTTCATCACTTGCTTTCCACATTTTCATCCACGTTTTCAGCCATCTTGTTTCAACATGGTGATGAACCAGACTCACTCCATATGCAATTTCATGCTTCTCATATGCTCATTACATTTCACAAAGATGTTTGGAGAGTAAAAAACAACAAAACGTATACCTACCATGATCTTAGTGTCTTTTTTCACTTTATTTATTCAATTGATATATACATCATTATACAATTTTTAAATGAGACAGAATTTTTTAAACTGCGCCTCTGATGAGTTCCGCATAAGGAACGAAATGCCATAAAGTCTGACTCAAGCAGTGATGACAACACAATGATCATTACCCACCAAAGACACAACCAATAGGGTGGGACCACTATCACCACCCCCGCACAAGTCTATCTTGACACACCATTCCCCCCACAACCATTCAGTCCGAAAAACGAACATCAATTACGTCACAATAATCATGGTTGCCAAAAACTATTTCGCTTACCAAAACCAAGCGGAAATAAGGCTCAACAACTGGTAAAAATCTGGTCAACAGAACAAAATTTCTGTATCACGAAAAAATTCGGGAAAAAATCCCACAAACCGGCAAAAATTTACCACAACCGGTAATAATGATTCCAACCGGTAACAAAACTATCGGCTCTGCCAAAATTTTCATACAAACCGCAAAAAAACCAAATCGGTAAAAATGTCAGCATTAACATTTTTTACCATACCGGTAAAAATTTCGTACATACTGCCAAAAAAAAACAAATCGGCAAAAACTTGTAACAAAATATTTTTTACCATACCGGTAAAAATTTCGAAAATGGGAACTGCCGAACTCGATCCCATCTGCCCATATTTGGTCAAGATCCACTCAATCCACAGGTTCACCCATAGGAGGGTATATAAAGGACAGCGAAACGAGTCCAGATCATTCAGACTTTTGGTCTCACATGTGAAACCAAGTGTCAGGCTAAAAAAACCTCAACCAGGTTTATTTTAACTGACTACGTCGTTATTAACTTTTATTGACCAATGAGTTCATCCAGCAATTCTATGCCACGAGAGAAAGAGGTGGTTACACTACCATCTCTCTCAACGTTAAGCCTGAACCGCCAAGAAGACACCGGCGCCACCAGCAGCCCTGGAAGCTGCCAGTTCAACGGTGGATCTTCCAGTCACAGGCTTCTAGAGCTAAAAAAAACACAGGAGAATAGACAAAACAGCAACCCCAACCCCCCCCCCCCCCCAACCGCCAGACCTTCGGCAGGGGGTAGCGCCACCAAGTACCAGAAACCGGCAATCCCAGATGAACACCTGGGTGCCTACCGACTGTGGCGGAATGCAGCCTGTAGGCTGACCAAGTTAGAATTTCAACTGGAAAAGTTGGAGCGGTTATACGCTGACCGTTCACCACCCAGTATGCTTGCTACAAGAGTAGTCTGGACCCCAGAACGAGAAGACGAAGTTTTCAGACATACATGGGCCAACACCGTTACAGATTTTGAAATCTCTTTAACAGTACCTGGACAATTCTGGACTGCATGTCAGTTCTAGAATGTCCATGTTTATTGAAATGTCTGGATACGGGTGTGTCGTATCGTTCATTCTTATGGTGGCTAGATATCAATCTCAGATGTTCTTGGATTCTGATTTTGAAGGTGCATAGAGTTTCTCCTACGTACTGTTGCAAGTTAGTGGGTAGACGATGTTCCTCGCCTGACAGTTGCCTATGATCTTGGATCTGTATGTTAGGCCTGTATGTGAGCTGGCCTTCTCCGTTTCTGTGCTCTAACAGCCTGTGGTCTTGGAGGATCCATTGTTGAATAGCTTGCTACTCCTTCAGTTGCAGGTGGTGTTAGCCGTGGTGGTTTTATGGTGGCATTCAGGTCTGTGTTAGACCAGGTGACTAGTGTCCGAATCGACTGAGTTTAGGCTCAGTGCGGACAGCGGAGGTATTGTGACTATATCCGTTTCCAAGACAACAGTCTGCCGGATGAATCCATTGTTTAATGACAGTGAATAACAACGTAGTCAGTTATATGAGCTACTTATAGAAGGTTATTAAGCCTGACGCTTGGTCTCGATGTGAGACCAAAAGTCTGAATGATCTGGACTGGAATTTTCTTCCCTTTTATACCCTTCCTGGGTGAGCATGTGGATTGAGTCGATCTTGACTATATATGGGCAGAAAAGAACCAGATTGATGGTTCCCCCATTTGAAATTTTTGGAGGTTTGGCAGTATGGTCAAACATTTTACCGGTTGATCTGTGTTTTACTGGTTGGGGTCAAGTTTACCGGTTGTGACTGTTTTACCAGTTGTGCCTTTTTTGGCGGTTGTGAACGTTTTTTGGTGGTTGTGATATTTTTTGCCGGTTGTAAGTTGTTTGCCAGTTCTGCCATTTTTGGCAGCTGGGCAACTTTTTGGGCGGTTGTGGTCATTTTTACCTGTTGTGAATTCTTTACCGGTCGTGTCCATTTTTGGCGGTTAGAAAAACTTTTTTTCCGGTTTAGGTTTTTACCGGTTGTAGGTAATTTTGGTGATAAATTTCTAAGGGTTTCTGTAGGTCAAGTTCGTAGAGGTATTGCCCCTTTAGTGGAGATTTTTTGCCTGTTTGTATGGGTAATGATCATGTGTAGTCAGTCATCATTGTTTTTGATTCAGACTTCATGGCGTTTCGTTCCTTGAGCGGAACTCATCAGAGGCAAAGTTTTGTCAACTGGGAGTGGGAATTTTTGGGCTCCACTTTTTTCTGATATGGCAACTGTGGTGTGCGCTTGGATTGATAGACAAGGTGTGTGTAGGACGTCCTTGGCTAGTCTAAATGGTTTGGTGTATTCAATGGTGAAATATGTATCACGGTTACACAAAGTCAAAATCAAAACTGGTTAGATATTGAAGTTATGTAAAGTTTTTGTGTTTCAAGATTTGATTTGAAAAATAAAAAATGAATAAAATAAAGAATCACGACGGCTCTGTGAGTATGCGTCTTTGTTGTTCTTTTATATGATGCAATTAAATTTAAATTTAAGATTTAAAAAGGAGGAAATAGCGTTGTGCTGAAGTCCACTTAAAAGTGCCATATTAAGCATCCTTAAAAGATGCGAGGTGATGACAATGGGTATAACGTCAATGTGTGACATCTATGGCGAAAGTGATGTCTCAATAAATGTGTAGAAACATATTATCTGACTGGAAAGATGGATTCTTAGGGACACCTTAGAGATAAAAGATTAATAACAACATACTGGGCGTGCCCGCCCGAGGTGGGTGTGTTGGTCCAGGGAAGAGGCGTCTCTTATCCTGCTATGTTTATGCCTATAGGCTCCATTGTGTGGAGCTGGTGTATCCAATGACATTCCTTCTGTTTTCGCCATGGGGTGGAGTTTTCATCGTCCGGGTCTGATGAGAGTACCTAGACAATTCTGGACTGCATGTCAGTTCTAGAATGTCCATGTTTATTGAAATGTCTGGAGTCTTGGCCTCAATTTTCTTTAGTTTCTCCTTCATGGCCTCCTCTGCTTCACGCCACCACCTTTGTTGGTCTTTCGACTTCAGGATCAAAGAAATTAGCTGGTCACGACCATCTGAGAGATCTGCCGGGCTCTTACAGAGTTGCATGTACAGGAGTCACCTCCTTAGTGACAAGATTTGCCTTCATACTGCTGGTACTGGCATGACTGGGCTTTTCAGAAGGTTGCGAAGAGTTAATCGTCATGGTGATGAGTTCTCACTTATCAGCAGTAACGGGTTTCACAGAGGGTATCGGAATATTCAGCAATTTGACTGGACAATGACACACGTTGTACAGATGTGGCACCCCCTTCTCTTGTCACTCCTCCCGAAAGGCCGAAGGACAACACAATTTGTCAGAGTCTATAAAAGCCGCATTACAGGCCCGATCCTGCAACAGACGCTTAAAATTAGTTGTATCTCGGATTATCTCTGGTGATGGGAATAGTTCTGCATGCTTGTCCAATAGGTACATATGAAGTCTGGTTACAATGGATGAATTCAGTTTCTCAGTCAATCATATAAGGTCATAATCAACTACTATATCACATGTAGTCTGACGTCATAGTCATTACGTCATGAATGACACAATTTAGTCCATAATAAATGCTTAATAGTCTGTCAAGTTGTACGAATTATGTCTTTATTATTTAATAAACATGATGTTGAATATTTTGAAACTAATTTGACTGGGCAGCAACAGCACACAGTCAAATTAGTTTCAAAATGTCCAACAGCTTAGCCGCATAGGTTTCTGGAAAATGAGATTCAGAGGGAGGGTGCATGGATTGATCGATCCCAACACATGCAAAACGTGGGTGGAGCTTAGCTGGGCGTGGCACGACTAAAACTGGATTCCTCCATTGGGCTAATAGAACTAGCTGTAATTGTAAATGCCTTGCACAAATGGTACTTACTACATTTGACAAACCATGAAATCATTGTGACGAGACTCGGCTACCACAACTTAATCTATACCATCCCCCTCAAGCCTCTGCACATTAAAGAGACTTACGTTCCTCCACAGAGTTCCACCGAAACAGGAGGAGTTATCTCCCCAGCTGACTGTGCCGTTAGTTCCTCTGTTGATACTCCAATGCTTACCACTCGAACGATTGATGAGTATTCCTAGAAACATATTATACATTACTTATTTACAATTATACTATTGTACACATTGTGTTGATTGAGCCAAATTGCATCAGTAGTTTCAGTGAGATATAAATCTAGAATTTGATCCAGGTGAGATAGCGATATATCTGGACCATGATCTGATCCGGATCCACATTGAGTTAGTCATTAATCTGGAATGTGATATGATCCAGATCCAGGATTATAAAATCAGGATCATTGCCAGTCTGGACACCTTCTTTTACCTACAAGTTCCAGTCGAATTACAATGTAGTTAAAAAATATTCAACAGATTTCCTGTATCTAGTTGTCGTGAAATTGCAAAATTGGAATTTCGATAGATTAACATGTTAACTTCACTGCTAGTGCTAACATAGAATATGAACTTTTATATGATGTAAATGCGCTATGTTTCTCACAACCTCTGTACATTTCTCATAAGTTACAATTCATTTTAGCATTATTGTCCGCCATATTTTTCTAAGGCCTCTATACATGTATTTTTGAATGGCATTGATATGTTCAAATGGGGCCATTTTTCTAGAAGCTAGAATTAATGATGGTTAACTAGCCAACATCTATAATACTAGCTAACACACAGGTTGTCTCCGTGTACACCTTCACTAGTCCCTTGCTGGGACATGTTAGGACCCAGTCTCCCTCATTAGCGGGACTGTACAACTAACAGTAGAAGAAATGCCCTTTAGATCTTTGAATCATGTCATATGAAAACACAAAAGAAATAAAATGTGAAGACATACTTGTAACACATCACATTGTACTTTGTAATGTTAATGTGTGCCGTCATACTGCCATGGTAAGAAACCCCATTGTCATAAAATGGTTCAACCCATCACAGACTTTAACACATTATACATCAACAGACTCTCTCCATGTGAGAGGTTATGTTAGAGACCCCAAAATAACACATAGTCGCTAGAGCAACTATTGCTATACTGCCTACAATACTTAGTTGTATTTACCATTAAGCATTAACCATTTAACACTCAAACTGACCAAAAACGAGCCAGTCATTCCAGTGATAAATTTTCAAAAATAATCTTTTCTTGGTCTCCCAATTGACATGAGAAAATTGAAGTTTTCTTGAACGACTTTGAGGTAGAAAGGATTAACTATACAATGGCAATATTACACACAAAGTGTGTGTGAATTAGACCCTGATACAAGTGGTGCAATATAGGCATACCTCATCCTGAAGAGACATAACACTGGGTAGCTTGAGTGCGTCTGTCTGTGGAAGTTCAGCCGTGAACACCGGCATCGTTTGATGGATCATACGTTGTACCAGAGATTCTGATTTAGCTACCTTTTCCAATAGCATATCTTTATGGCCCTATAGAGAAATGACACACAGTTAAAGCTGAACAATTATGCAAAAAAATCATTGCTTAACCCTACCCCTACCTGTATGGTGTGTTATCAATAAATTTCTCTGTTCGGTAACTGTATTAGCAATCCATGTACAGAGGGCTTAAACCAGACTTGCCTAACATTTTTAGCTTATCATCAAAGGATTCGCTCTGGAGATAGAGTTCGGAATCAGCTGGCAGGTAATACAGGCAATAGCTCTACATATCCCAGTGCCGCTTAGCGGTAAATGGGTGCATTAGAACCTGCTGCTTAACTGGTAACTCGTTGAACTGAGTGGATGTTTTAATAGCTGGTCAGAACCGTTGCACGGGCCCATTTTAGGCTGGCTAGAACAGTAAATAATTAAATAGCTAAACGACCATTACAAATGGCTAGTGTACAGCGTACAGTGTAACAATACTGAAACCAACAATAGGAAACAATTTAACATATGACAAACACTGAACAGGAAACAATTTAACATATGACAAACACTGAATAGGAAACAATTTAACATATGACAAACACTGAACACAAAACAATTTAACATATGACAATCACTGAATAGGAAATAATTTAACATATGACAAACACTAAACATAAAACAATTTAACATATGACAATCACTGAATAGGAAACAATTTAACATATGACAAACACTAAACACAAAACAATTTAACATATGACAATCACTGAATAGGAAACAATTTAACATATGACAAACCCTGAATAGGAAACAATTTAACATATGACAAACACTGAATAGGAAACAATTTAACATATGACAAACACTGAATAGGAAACAATTTAACATATGACAAACACTAAACACAAAACAATTTAACATATGACAATCACTGAATAGGAAACAATTTAACATATGACAAACACTGAATAGGAAACAATTTAACATATGACAAACACTGAATAGGAAACAATTTAACATATGACAAACACTGAATAGGAAACAATTTAACATATGACAAACACTGAATAGGAAACAATTTAACATATGACAAACACTGAATAGGAAACAATTTAACATATGACAATCACTGAATAGGAAACAATTTAACATATGACAATCACTGAATAGGAAACAATTTAACATATGACAAACACTGAATAGGAAACAATTTAACATATGACAAACACTGAATAGGAAACAATTTAACATATGACAAACACTGAATAGGAAACAATTTAACATATGACAAACACTAAACACAAAACAATTTAACATATGACAATCACTGAATAGGAAACAATTTAACATATGACAAACACTGAATAGGAAACAATTTAACATATGACAAACACTGAATAGGAAACAATTTAACATATGACAAACACTGAATAGGAAACAATTTAACATATGACAAACACTGAATAGGAAACAATTTAACATATGACAATCACTGAATAGGAAACAATTTAACATATGACAATCACTGAATAGGAAACAATTTAACATATGACAAACACTGAATAGGAAACAATTTAACATATGACAAACACTGAATAGGAAACAATTTAACATATGACAATCACTGAATAGGAACCAATTTAACATATGACAAACACTGAATAGGAAACAATTTAACATATGACAAACACTGAATAGGAAACAATTTAACATATGACAATCACTGAATAGGAAACAATTTAACATATGACAAACACTGAATTGAAATCTCTGGGCTCACTTTAGCAGAGGGTACTTAAGTACACTAGGGTACATACATAGGGACTAAATCTCAATTGCTGCGTTCTGATTGATCTACTCTACCACAGGTTGTAATGGAGAACTCCAGTTTTAGCTATTCCCCGACCATCCCACGCTTTGCCCGGTGTTCGTATTGATTGATCCCAGCCATTTCTGAATCTCAATTTCGAGAAAACTATACACTGTGACGTAAGCTGATGAATATTTTGGAACTAGTCACTGAATATTCTTGGTATATAACGTGGCACCCCACACCTTATTGTGTCCGATGTGCCTCAAAGCGCTCAAAATGCTTCTTCTATCAATTAACCGTTTAATGGTCCAGGCTTTTCAGGAAATTTGAACATTTGCAGGCCATGAGACGACTATTTCATTAATTGAGTCGGGATAACTTTATATCAACGTGCACAAATGATCACTTGGCGCAAAATGACATACCATGTACGTGAAATCAAACGTCAACTTCTCTGCATTTATCCAAGATCCTTTCTGTCTAACCTCTTGACCAATAACTGAAACAAGACTATGATGCAGCAGGTGTGTAGATGTGTGATTACACATACAAGCTTTGCGATCTTTCTGAAATATAAACATGGGTTTTTCAATGTGTGCTCATCTCGCGAAGGGTGGTCAAGAAGGGTGGGGTGTGTGGTGGTCAGGATCGTTAAAACCTCTCCATGACCCCAGAATGCCCTTTTCTATTGAGTGATAGTGTTGTTACAATCAATAATTAACCAAACAGTTTAACTACGAATTTGACCTCCTGCCATTGGGCCACAATGACATACAGGCATATGATAAGCTTTAGAGAAATCCATTCAGCCAGACTTAGGTTAATGATTGCTAAATATAAGATCTAAAATGGGTTGTCATATTGTCACAAGGTTTTCACAGAAGTTTAGTAAGATGGCGTGTTATGTGGTGCAATCTAAAGATCTTATTGACAGGACAAACACTTAGTCACTCAATAGAACAAGGCTACTCTTGAGCCACGGAGATGGATCAAACAGTGAATGAATCCAGTTATAGCTATGCCCTACCCATCTCAAGCTAAGATCCACCCACGCTTTACCCGCATTGGGACTGATTGACCCCTGTACTCCCTGAATCTCAATTACCAGAAAACTATACAGGTAAGCTGTTGAATAATTTGAAACTAATTTGACTGGGTGCTGTTGCTGCCTATGGTAGCAACAGTGCCCAGTTAAATTAGTTTCAAGATATTCAACAGAATGTTTATTATATAGTCAAGACATACAATTCGTACAACTTGACGGACTATTACATGTAAGCATTTATGATGGATTTAATTATGCCATAAATGATTATGAGGCCATCCTAGGTGTGACGTAATGTAGTTCATTATGCTGTCATATGATTGGTCTGTCATGAGCACACATGGACAACAATTCCATTTAACCCTTTAACACTCAAATTTGTATCCAGAAAGTTTCAAGTGTCTCATAGAAAATGCCCATTTGCAAACCAAGCGAAGATTATTTTTGAAAATTTACCACTGGAATGACTGGCTCGGTTATCGAGCCAGTTATGCCAGTGATAAATTTTCAAAAATAGTCTTCTCTTGGTCTGCAAATGGACATTTCTGAAGACCACTGCAGAACCAGTTTCTGGCCAGCATGACAGTTGAAGGGCTTAAACAGAAAATAGATAGCCACCAAAAAAAACCCAATCAAAATTCTAATAGCGCCTACCACCGTAGAATTCTTCTAGGCAAATTTGGATGAAACAGTCACACTGTTAACAAGGAGAATTGATTTGATCGATGGACGACGGCTGGACACCATGTCATAAGCTCAGTCATCCCTTCGGACCAGCTGAGCTAATAATACATATATAAATTATACTCACTTTATTCAAATGTGCTGCTATGCGTGATCCAGTCTCCACGTAACCAGTGCTAACTGAGCCGATATGAAACACATAACCGTGCATGGCTTGAACATCACACACATTAAACGTACCAGACTGAGAAAAGAAAGCGAGAGATTAATTACAGTAGAGGGATGATCCATTCCTAGCGATCCCTGCCCCCTTCTAGTTAAACTCCGCCCACTTTATATGAACATTTGAACCAATTTTAACACTTTGAATTCGGAATTCCCAATTTCAAAGTAACTATAGAGGCAAGTTGTTAATTATTTTAAAACTAATTCGACTGGGAGTTGCTTTAGAATATTTATTACATTCTAGATTCATGAACGATATACACTTTTTTCATGATGGACTATTTCCACTTTTGCGACAGACGTAGATGGCATTTACATTGTGATGTCAGCTAACAGGTATTGGATTATGACTTGATTGATATGTTGGCTCCGTCCATTACTTCCCTATCACAATGCTATGTACATAACATGAGCAAGATAGATTCAATCTAACAAAGATTCTGATGGTTAACCATCAGAATGATTACTTACTTCTGAGATTAAATCGCCTTGGTCAGCAGACTGACCTCCAGACTCCGAATAAAAGTTAGTCTTGTCGAGAATTATCATAACATCAGTATCATCACACGATACTGAATCCACTAATCGTCCATTCTTAACGAGGGCAGAAACGAGCAGGTCTGCCACTGGTGTGAACTCTGATAAAAGAAAGAATAGATTATATGTAAAAGAGCAAGAAAACCGTGACACATGTACTAGCTGAAAAAATACATGGATCCATTCTAGCCAAGCCACACCCATTTATATCTAAGTCACGCCCATTTATAGCTAAGCACCACCTACTATGAACTCATGTTGGAATCGATTTATATAATTTGAACCATAAATTGCTAGAATGCGAATTCCACATAATTATACAGGTAAGCTGTTGAATATTTTGAAGCTATAAATTTGACTGAGGGCTGTTGCTGCCTATGGCTTCTGAATTAATTATAAAGGTAAGCTGCAAAAGATCCCAGTCAAATTACATGTAGTTTCAAAATATATTCTACAGAATGTTTATCAAATTGTAAACGCATCAAAAGACATAGGCTTCATACACTTGAAAGACTTTTCAAGATTCAAGACCAAGAGCTCCACATCCTTTTGAATGTGATATCAGCTGATATGTGATGTATTATTCTGATTATGACATCATATAATCGAGTGACAGAGAGGATACCCCATTAGATACGCTCTACATTTTAATGCTCCCATAGACAGAATTGATGCGACTTTGTCGGATCAAATAATTAACTATAAGCGAGGAACAATACAAAGCATTGCAAAGATTTCAATTTTTAACACTATACTTAGCCCTGGCCATATACATTTTGTAACTTAACCACTCTTGCGTCTACAGCGCATTAAGCTGTAAAGACTATTTATTTCAATTAACCATTTAATTGCCAATACTATTCAAGGAAATTAGGATTTTTTGTGGCCAAAAAGAGTATTTTTGTAAATTTATAACGAAAATTTACACAAAAAAATAGATTTCTGTTATCCTACAAATGGACATTCATCGAAAGTGTAGTTGTCAAGAAAATTCAAATTTCTGCTTAGCCAGTGTCAAATTGCACACCAAGAAGAGTATTTTTGAAAATTTACCCCAGGAATGACTGGCTCGGTTACCGAGCCAGTCATTCCAGTGGTAAATCTTCAAAAATATTCTTCTCTTATCCTGCAAATGGACATTTCTCAGGCTCACTGCAGCGATCATTTTTGACCAACTTGACCATTAAAAAGTTAAGTTGACACAAGAGGGGTTAAAGGATGTTGTTCCAGCCTCAGTGAGAAAGTACACATAAGCCTCAGTGAGAAAGTACACATAAGCCTCAGTGAGAAAGTACACATAAGCCTCAGTGAGAAAGTACACATAAGCCTCAGTGAGAAAGTACACATAAGCCTCAGTGAGAAAGTACACATAAGCCTCAGTGAGAAAGTACACATAAACCTCAGTGAGAAAGTACACATAAGCCTCAGTGAGAAAGTACACATAAGCCTCAGTGAGAAAGTACACATAAGCCTCAGTGAGAAAGTACACATAAGCCTCAGTGAGAAAGTACACATAAGCCTCAGTGAGAAAGTACACATAAGCCTCAGTGAGAAAGTACACATAAGCCTCAGTGAGAAAGTACACATAAGCCTCAGTGAGAAAGTACACATAGCCAAACGTCCAGAAAACGAGTCCTCCATGTACATGTATGCGTGTATGCTTATTACTTTATAAGACATCAGCCTATAACAATAGCAGGTATGTGTAGTGCTGGAATTCTAGCCTTGCAGGTGTATGGACTTTCTCACTGAGGCCTGAATTCCAGCCTACAAGGTTCAAAGGGTTAAGATTCAACGTAATTCTTAGATCAAACTATTTGGATCACTAAGTCGCGTTAACCTTCTCCTCGCGTAAGCCTCTAATATGAGTGGCTTTAATTCGTTCATCAGTAAACACGAGATTCAGGAAAGATTCTAAGATTGAACACTTTAAGCCTTGAATTTGTTCAAGAATATTTCAATTTTTTCAAAGAAAATGTCAATTTGCAGACCAAGAGAAGACTATTTTTGGAAGATTATCACTGGAATGAATGGCTCGGTTATCGAGCCAGTTATTGTCAGGGAGTTCAGGGATCATTCGATCCCAACACGGGGGAGTGTGGGTGGAACTTAGCTAGAGATGGGTGGGGCATAGCCAAAACAGGAGAGGCCCATTGATTATGATGTCAAATACTTGATTGACAGATCGGATTCACCCCTTCAAATATGTTCCTGATGGCCATGCAACTGTCACTTTCCTGACAGGAGATACATGTACATCATTTGGATTGTAGTGTCAGGCAACTAGTCGAAGCGTTTTTGATAATGACATCAGATAATTAAGTGGCAGCTGGGATCCTTCCATTGAAACTCTCGTAATACAATGAAACCTAAATGACACATATTGGACCACATTTTGGTCGCTCCTTAAACCTGAATCCTAACACTTAGACCGGCCAAAAATGGCTTCTGCAGTTGTCTTGATTTGATAAATGTCAATTGCAAGAGCAAGTGAACACTATTTCTGAAAATTTACCACTGGAATGACTAGATCGATAACACAGCCAGTCAGTCGTGTTAAATTAAAAATTCTTCTCTTCTCTTGGTCTGCAAATGGAAAATTTCTATGAGTAAATCTAAATTTTCTTGAACAAATTTGAGGTTTAGTGTTAAATTTGTCAGGATTGGTCATGAAAATCTTTGGCATTTTCCTTAGTCAATGTACATTTGCATGCCAAGAGACTATTTTTGAAAATTTATCACTAGAATTACTGGCTCAGTCATCGAGCCAGGGATTCCAGTAGTACAATTTAAATATAATCTACATTTCTCAAAAGCACTGTAAAGGCCAGTTCTACCCGACCGCTTGACCATTACCCATTTCACTGACAAATCCCTCAAAAGCTACATGTATATTCCTTACGATAGAAAATGTATTTTGCTGAACATTTTCAAATTAATTTGACTGCAAGGCGCCGCTACTGCCTAAGGCAGCAATGGCTTCCAGTCAAATTAATTTCAAAATATTCAAGTTTTCCTGTATAGTAGTGTTGAAAATGAGCTATGGGGAATTCATTGATGAGAGTTAGAGCTAAAATCGGTGGCTCATTAATAATTCGAACAGCAGGTGTCATAGGAGATAATTATTATTTGACAGAAAATGATACTAATCTCATACAGGTGATTTACACTAAGAAAACACAACACAAAAATCAGGTGTTTTTATAGTAAAATATATAATCCCTTTACTGGTCAAACCGGTCAGAAGTAGCCTCTACAGTGGCTTTGGACAATGTCCAATCACATGTCAAGAGACAATTTTTTAGAATTCACAACTGTAATGACTGAATTTTCAAAAACGCTTTCTCTTGGCCTGTAAATGGATATTTACTAAGGAAAATAGTTTATATATTCTTGATCATCCTCGTTCACTAACTGTCTTGCTGCTGCATACCACTAGACAATAATATCAATGAGCAAAAACTCTTGACATAAATATTTTGAAAACAATTTGACTGAAAGATGTTTGTGGCTTAGCCACCAACAACTTTCAGTCAGATTATTTTCAAAATATTTAGCAGGTCGAGATATAACCCTTGGAATATGTTGTCTAGATAAAGTGAGCAGTCATACGGTTAAGAAAATGAATTACCTCGTGAGTATTTGATGTTGTCATCTGTAGATGCAATGCCAGCATCCTGGAGAAGCTTAATCAGCTCATGACCAATGTCACTTTGCTTTTTTAGACGTGCTGTCGCATTTACCAATGATACTGTCTGAAAATCAAGGGTCCAAAATTAGTCATACAACAAGGCAGTGGATCAATGAATCAGTGGCAGCAATCACTCATATAAACATGACTTTGTACTGGCTTTTAAAACTGTCCATTTGCAGGCAAAAGTATGATTATTTGTGAAGGCTTACGAGTCATATGATAGGCTCAATAACCGAGCCCATCATTCCAGCAGTAAATTTCAAAAATAATCTTATCTTTGTCTGTAAAATGAACTTTGATTATGAAGAAATGTCATTTTCTTAAGAAATACTTGACCATTAAAGGTCTACATGTATAATTGAGGAATCCAGTTTCTCAGTCAATCATAATCAACTACGTGACGTGTGGGATGATGCCATGATCAATTACATCATGAATGACTCGATTTAATCCATCTTAAATGCTTAATAGTCCGTTAGGTTGTACAAATTATGCTTTACTATTTAATAAGCATGCTGTTGAATATTTTAAAACTAATTTCAGGCATAGGCAGCAACAGCACCCAGTCAAATCAATTTCAAAATATTCAACAGCTTACCGGTATAGTTTTCTGGAAATGTAGATTCAGGGAGTGCAGGGATCAATCGATCCCAACTTGACCAAAGTGGTGGAGCTTAGCTAGAGATGGCATGCAAGGCTAATAACTAAAACTAGATTTCTCTATTATACTTAGCTATTATAATTTCTGTAGGAAAAGAGACAAGTGCTGTTTTACTACATGTATTGTTCATATGAAATTATCAAAATCTGATTCTTATGAAGTTGTATTACGCCTGTCATTAGTGGCCACCTCATGGAGCATCAATGTGTGGTCACTAAAGATAAGTCTTACCGCAACCCTTGAACCTAATATTTGTACAAGAAAATTATTATATGAAATACCTATTTGCACACCAGAGACTATTTTAGAAAAGTTATCACTGGAATGACTGGCTCGGTTATCGAGCCAGTCATTTCAGTGATAAATTTTCAAAAACAGTTTTTTCTTGCTCTGCCATAAGTGTCAAAGCATTAATTTAATAGACACATGATAGGCGCTTAAAACAGATAAATTCTTTTCTAGGGTTCCTTTAAAATTACGTGTAGCACACACAAACAACCAAACCCAAACTAAACGAAATCTAGGATTTCTTTTTTCACGAGAGAGTTGATACTTACCTCCCTAATACTTTTGATATTGCTAAATATTGGCTTTCACTCAATAAACACTCAGATTTAAAACAGTTAGGTGCCCCTACTGGGCAGGGAGTCAGAGCGTAGTCTGGCGGATGCCAGCCCCACCTCCGCGCACTTCCTCTGACTAGATTATTGGCTGACACACATGCAACTATTAAGAGCCTGAAGACCGAGCCTCTGTGGGGTGGAGAGGCCGGGTCCGTATCTAGGGAGGTAAGTATCAACTCTCTCGTGAAAAAAGAAATCCTAGATTTCGTTTATTTCACTTCAAGAGTATACTTACCTCCCTAATACTTTTGATATTGCCAGAATTCGAAAGTGAATCTGGCGGGAGGGAGGCAAGGTCAAAAGACCAGCTCATCCCTATACGCTTTTCTGCGTTTAAGGCACTTAAACTTCTGAAACTGTAAGAAAAAACAGTCAGGTTTTGACTAACCATCGGATAACACTACCGATGTATGAGAGATGACCGAATGTCACATGCGCTCCCCCCCCCCTCCTTCCTGGGAGGAAGAGTCGTCTGACCTCAATGTCCTATACGCTCTCTACGTACAAGTGCCATGTACTACAGGACAGAGACGAAAAAACTCCATTTTCGTAACTCTCAACAATGAACCACACAAATACACAAACCATCACCATATTAATAACGGGTAATCGTGACAATACAATCAACAACGGACAACACATGAACAAGACTGACCTTGTTGAAAATGGCTGCTGACATCATCTTCCCATTGGTAAAGACTGATGCAGGCCCAAAAAAGTGGGTGTTTCCATAAATTAATTGTGAAATATATAAGTAATGAGGAAAAACCTCCTCAAAAAATATAAACCGAGTTATTTTTTCAAAATCGACAAGGCGAGAGGATTAGAGGTGTCACGGAGATAATGGTCTGTAAAACTTGACTCACAGTGCCACTGAGCCACCGACATAATATCATCCACAGGGACCCCATTAAATAGGGCCGTGGATGTCACTACGCCGCGGACACTGTGAGCCTTGGCCACGTCAACCTGCTTCCCGGTGGCGGATTTATGGCAAAACTGAATGCATTCCACAATCCACCTGGAAATGGTGTCCTTAGAAGCCCTGCCATGGGGTTCAATATATGACAACCATAACGCTGACTGGTCGGTGCGCCACTCCGCCGTACGTTGTTTGTACCGGCGCAGCGCCCGGACGGGACACCATGCTTTAGAATTAGGATCATATCTAGTTAAAGCAGGCAAAATAATAGGTTGACCTGGATATTTCAACGACTGATTTTTAGCCAAGAAATTAATCCTAGGTAGCAGCTTAAGGCCTTCCCCTGAAACCACAAAACGGTCATCCTCGGCTGATAAGGCATGAATCTCACTCCTACGCCTAGCCGAGGCCACAGCAATTAAAAACACAGTCTTCAGTGTTAATAGTTTCATAGAAATGGAACTAAGTGGTTCAAATGGCTTATCACCTAGTACTTGAAGCACTAGCGATAAACTCCAAGACGGAATCACAGGTGGATTCCTTGGTCTTAGATTGCCCATGCCTTTAATTAATACATTTAATGTATTTACTTCATCACTTCCCCTCTTAGCCAAGCAAGGAATAACAGACATTAATGCTGATTTATAACCAGCAATAGAGTTAGGCTTGAGGCTATAGGCATCATAGAGGTGACAGAGGAAATCAGCTACTACTTGAATAGATGAATCCATTGGATCAATACATCTTTTTGAGCACCATTCTGCAAATCTGTTGATTTTATAATTATATGCTCTGGAGGTTGACCCCCTCCTGGCTTTGGCCATAAACATGGCTGCTTGCTCAGAAAAGCCCTCCTTAATTCTAGATTCCTTGACAACATCCACGCAGTCAATCTGAACATTGACGGATTGTTGTGAAGGGCCTTGCCCTGGAAGATAATATCGTCCATCAGAGGCAGAGGAACCGGATTGCAGACCAGAAGGTCCAGCAGATCCGTATACCATGATCGGCTTGGCCAATCCGGGGCGATCAGAAGCACTTGGCATTCCTCTTGTCTGATTTTCTGAAGAATTTTTGGAATCAGGATTGCTGGAGGGAATGCGTATGCATACATTCTCCCCCAGCTGATAGCTAACGCATCTGTTGCGAAAGCGCTTGGATCCGGAATCGGAGAGACGTACGTCGTCATCTTCGCATTCTTCTTCGTTGCGAACAAATCGATGTTGGGTTTCCCCCAATGGTCGAACAGACGATCCGCCACACATTGATTTAGTTGCCATTCCGTGGGTAAAACACTCATCCTTCGGCTCAATGAGTCTGCTAGCAGGTTTAACCTTCCCGGAATATGAACTGCTTTCAAGGTAATCTGGTGATCCAGACACCAACAAAGCAGTTTCCATGTCATCATACAGAGACTGGGCGACTTCGTTCCGCCCTGGCGGTTTATGTAAGTCACAACTGTTGAGTTGTCTGAACGAATAAGAACAATCTTGCCCTGAACTTTCTGTAAGAAATGTTCCAGGCCCAGGACTACTGCTCTTAGCTCCAGTAGATTTATATGTTCCTTTGACTGTTCCAGATTCCAAAGCCCTGATATCGTGGACTCTTCCAGGCAAGCTCCCCAGCCCTCCATCGATGCATCTGTATACACACTCACCTGAGGGTGGGGAGGGGTTAGCATAACCCCCACCAAGAGATTCTCTGTGTCCAACCACCATTGCAGGTGATGAATCAGAGGCGCCAACACTGACACATTCGAGTCCAGCGAACCTGTACTCTGGGTCCATTGTGTCATGAGAAATAACTGGATCGGCCGCCTGCGTAAGGCGGCCTGAGGAATGACTGGTTCCAATGAAACCATCAACCCCAGCATTCTCAAGTAAACCCGTGCCAGGACATGACGAATTAATGAGATGAGTTTCTGAACTCTCTCCTGAGTAGGATAAACATATCCTGTCTCTAGATCGAAGAACATCCCCAGGTAAACAAACTTCTGGGATGGAGTCAGCTCTGATTTTGGGAAATTGATCATCCAGCCTAAGTCTGTGAGAGTTTTCAAAACAATCTCCAGATTGGCCGACAAACTTTCCCGGGTGTGCGCTTTCAACAGCCAGTCGTCTATGTACGTGTGGACTGCTATGCTTCTCCTGCGGAGGTATGCTGTGATCGCAAGAACCACACGGGTGAAAACCCGAGGAGCCGTGGAAATTCCGAAGGGCAACACCCTGAATTCCCACTGTCTGCCCTGGAATGCAAATCTCAGGAAGCGACAGAAACTCCCGTGGATGGGGATGTGGAAATAAGCGTCCTTCAAATCTATCGACGCCGTCCACATCCCCCTCTCCAACCCCGCCAACACCGAGCGCACCGTTTCCATCTTGAAACTGGGCGTCTCGATGAACTTGTTCAATGGCTTGAGGTTGAGAATCGGTCTCCACCCTCCGGTGCGTTTTGTTACTAAGAACAGGGTTGAATAGAAGCCCGGACACCTTTGTGCCGGCTGAATAGCTCCTTTTTGTACGAGGGAATTTATTTCCTCCTCGATACACAACCTTTGCTCTGGATCTCTCGGAATGGGAGTCCAGACTGGCACTAGAGACAGTCGCGACGGCGGGCCTGTCATCCACTCTGGATGATACCCGACGGAAAGCCATCGCAAGACTAAACGGTCCTGAGTTAACCGTTCCCACTCTTGCATGTGGTCGGCTAGCCGGCCTCCCACCGGTCCACCTAGGGACCGCGGTGGACACAAGGCATGCAAGAGCGGCACTGTCTCCGTCGCCATACACACCGGAGTGGTTCTTACCGCGGTAAGCGTCCTGTCAGGACCGATAACCACGCCCAGATCCTCGCGCGCCCCGCGCGCACCTTGGTGCGCGGGCGGCTGCCTGGCTGACGGCGCCTGAGGAACCTGCGCCCCCCTCGCTGCTGGCCGAATCGCACGCGGCCGAGGCCGACGCTGCGACGGTGGCTGGCCTCTGACTTGGCCAGCACCACCTCGAGCCTGCAGGGGACGATACGCAGGGGCCGCGGCGCGAACGTTAGCACGACGCAGCACCTCAAACTGCTCGCGCAGCGCCCTCTGGTTATTCACCAGGGTGACCGTCTCCTGGAGGTGGCGACATCCCTCACCTCCAAAAAGACCAGGACCCGTCATAGGCGTACGGAGTAGCCTATTGTACAGGTCCTGAGACGGGCACAGATTGTCCAGGGCAAACGTGCGTCTTGCCCGGACACTCCTGGTCACCGCCCGAGTCATACAGTCCAGCGCCAGGTTAATACCATCCTGGATGGCTCGTTGGACCGTGACCGGGCTTGGCTGGCGCGATGCGGATGCCGTTACTACCCCCTGTAACAGCTGGGAGACGTGGGACAGAGCGGCAATCGAAGCCCTCCCACTCTCCTCCGCATCACGCAACGCGGTATTCGCCGAACGCAACGCGTTCGAACACAAGACCCCCGTGTCAGAACGGGAGCCTGGCCGCGCATCCTCACCCAAAGCCGCGCGGTCATCCACGCTGGGCTTGGGTACCACACCGTACCGCTGGTAATCCAGGGGCACGATGCGACAACGCCTGGCCACCTCGCGAGGGGCCTTCGCGAGACGTCCACTCGAGTTAATGGACGACTCCGCCGCCTTGAACATGTCAACGACATGCTCCGCCAGCGGCAGAGAAGGCATAGCGTTAGCAGTCGGTTTCCCAGCTAACCACGGCCTGTGGTCACGCTGGCTAGGCGACTGCTCCACGGGCAGATCAGGCCTAACGCTCACCAACCACTGGCAAGCGTCAGACCAATCCTCCTCCGTGGCTAACTGCGAGCGCTCTACAAGACGGGGTCCTTCGTCTTCCTCCTGAGCGCAAGCAGCAGAGCTTGACGGCGGGTACGCTGATACACCTGGCAAGCCAGGGAAAACATGCGGGCCTGATAGCACCGGCATGACAATATCACTGGTTTGACCAGGAGCAGGCACCGTGGCAGAGCGCGGGGTATATACTGCCCCACCACGGGCCCGGCCAGCACCAGCAACACCCTCGGCAAGCCGAGGTATGCGGTACCGCTGGCCATCAGCAGCGCCCTGGGCCACCACCTGAGCCGCGGACTTTACTCCAGGGTGAGTAAAACCGTGGAAGAAGCCGCCTGTATTCCCCGCGAGGGGTGCACAAACGTCTTCATCCATGTCCACGTCATCAGACGGCGACCCTAGCAGGTAATCCTCATCACCCTCGTCAGAAAGATTAGACCCCGGGTCAGCAAAGAGAGCTAACCCGGGCTGACCAGGAACGGTGCCATAGGAGGTACTGGCCACCGCGGCGTGCGGATACCCCTGGACTGATAAGCAGCCCGCGGGTTCCAGCGACAACCGTCCACGGTCCCCTCTCGGCGCGGCAATAAGCCTGCTGCCAGGGTCGTGGAACGCCCCCTCTAATGGGGCCACCTCTGAATCGTCGAACAACGGAAGCGGTCTAAGGAAAACCGATCCAGAGGCGGGGATTACCTGCTCCGAAGCCGATGATGAGGACAGTAAAGGATTTGGTCCAGGAAGCATGCCACGAAGCAACCCTGGAACCAAATCCTTTATTGTCCTCTTCATCTCTCCCAACATCTCGGTCCGGAAGGCCTCCATATCCACCGCGGACGAGACCTTCCCCTTACCCTTCCTACTTACAACCTCTCGTTTCCGCTTCTTCTTCTTCTCCTCCTCTACCACCTTGTCCGTCGCCTGTAAGCAGCACAAGAATTCGGACATTAACTCGCCCCCCCAGTGCTTACATATGTCACAATTAACCAAGGGACCACAAGGGCTACATTGATAGCACAGATGAGGCCAGAACTTTTCATGTAGAAAACGTCCACAGGACGCGCAACCCGGTCCCTGAAACAGGGCAAAGGACAAGGAGTATGAGCAAACTAGTTAAGCTTAGACACTCAAACCAACTCAAAGAGAAGGAAAACGATCATAAAGATCAATATACATCAGAAACCAGCATAGCGACTTGAATTGCTGATAAATACATAGCCAGGCTGATTATGACGTCATTAATCCCGTGACAGGAAAAATTCGATCCCAACAAAACATCCAAGTGCAAGGACGAATTGTATGCTGAATGGATACGTCGACTACACAACCATCAGATACATATAGATAACTCTTTTCTGGCAAAAATGTTAATTATCTCCCTTTGCTTGTTTACTATAATTAACATCACCACATTATCAATAACTAGATACCTGACACTTTGTATAGACAAACCATCCAACGTGACGAACCGGAGAACTCCACCATCTGCACGCCTCTTAACTCTCTCCACCTCATGGGGAAGGAATTGGATCAAGAGGGCAAAGTGAGAAGACCTTTATACTAGGCCTCCAACTCACTGGACATAATTTTTCATTTGGTTAGATAACCTAACAGTATTAGTAGGAAATGGAACCATGGTGGAGAGAAAACTAACTCTCTGCTGCTGTGATGTCACCACCTAGCGTCATACAGACCTGTGGACATAAACAGAAAGAGAAATTAGCCTTAGGTAGCACCGAGTTGACATAAACCAACTAACCAAGGCGCTTATCACGGTAAACGCGAGTCCCGGAAACACAATACACCGGGAAGAAAACTCGCTAATTTTACTAGAAGTCACCTGATTTAAAGGTCCTAAGTCCTCCTTTGGCGAAGTGTTCCTTCCTGCCATCCAAAAAAGTGACTAACACTCCAAAATAACACCACTTAAACAGTTTAAGAATAAGAAAAAGCTTTTGCACAAAAAGACATGTGTGATCTCTCTGCCAATAATCTAGCAAAGAGGAAGTGCTAGTCTGCGCATGCGCGGAGGTGGGGCTGGCATCCGCCAGACTACGCTCTGACTCCCTGCCCAGTAGGGGCACCTAACTGTTTTAAATCTGAGTGTTTATTGAGTGAAAGCCAATATTTAGCAATATCAAAAGTATTAGGGAGGTAAGTATACTCTTGAACTGAAAACTGCAGTGCTCTTGCAATGCTCATTTGCCGGCCAAGAGATCATTTAAAAAAATTTACCACTAGAATGACTGGCTCGATTAGAAATGTAAATATTGAAAAATTGTCATTTGTTGGCCTGCAAATCAACATTTAATATTTTAAGCAAACATTTGTTTTTTTAAAACAAATACTACAGGATTAAAGAACAATGATTTGGACCCATAAAGATAGGTAGACACTATAGCAGGTTTGACTGTAGATGTATTATGTAACTTATTAAATAATTTGAATACAAATTTGATTGAAAGTCAGTGCTATCAAAAGCAGCAATGATTTATAATCAAATTGTTTTCAAACCAACATTTGTAGACGAGTGCATTTAGTGTATGGTCGTCTTAACCCTTTAAGCTTTAAATTTTATTTTTGATTTTCTCATAGAAAACGGCCATTTGCACACCAAGAGTAGTCAATTTTTAGAAAACTTAACGTTGGAATGACGAGCCAGTAATTCCAGTTATAAATGTTCTAAAACTTGACTACTCTTGGTGTGCAAATAGACATTTCTTAAGACCACTGTAGGAGACGTTTTTGGCTGATATGAGTGTTAAAGGGTTAAAGCTATATAATTCCATAATGCAGGCTGGAGCAGTGCTAAGGGACTCCGTAAACTTATGTGATTGCCAAATATTGGTTAATATTCTATGCTTTTTGCAGATTGGGACCTCTAAATTCCAACTTGGGATGTTCAGATTTTAGAATAAAGTTCCATGGAAGCTCCAATATTTACGTTTCATGTTAAACACTCATTGCATTAACCATTTTACTCTCGAATTTGCTAAAACAAATTAAAATTTTCTCATAGAAAATGTCCATTTGTAGACCAAGAGAGGAATATTTTTGAAAATTTAACACTGGAATGACTGGCTCGGTTATCGAGCCAGTTATTCCAGTGGTAAATTTTCAAAAATAGTCTTCTCTTGGTCTGCAAATGGACATTTCTCAAGCCCACTGCAGAAGTCGTTTTGGCCTGATATGAGGGCTAAAGAGTTCAGGTGATAGAGTATAGAGATATTTACCCGTCTCTCTTGCAAATAAGCATCCACCATTGCCATGTCAACCATAAGGCCCTTTTCTGCTGCAGTTTCCACAACAATATCCACAGGAACTGGATATCCATAATGGCCTTCTAAAAGTCCCAACAGGCAGTCTCCTGTCAACAAACAAGTGATACACAGTAAATACCTGGTGAGAAAATTGGATGTACTCGACTTTTGTTAGGTCAGTAAGAACAAAATAAAAACTATTGTTCAAAATATTCAACAAAATATTTCTTACATCGTGTTCAAGATCGTACTGACATGTTTCTATTTTTGCTTTGGAAACATGATAACTTATTTATGACGTGTACTGTAGGTGATAACAATTGACCATATACATGTATCTTAAACACTTAATCTGTGTAGACCAGAAGCTACAAATTTCATTTGATGTAAGGAGAGCTCTAGATAAGCAGAGTTTTTGCGTTTTCACCCAATAAAAATGGCCAATCACCCAATTAATTTTTAACATCATGAGTACCGAAAGAGCCAATCACCCAATTAATTTCAGTTTTATTGCTAATAATGTATAATAACTTAATTAAAAAAAACCAATTAAATTCAAAAAAACCCAATTTACAAAATTTCTAAGAGTGAATCACCCAATTATTGAAAAGCTTATCTAGAGCTCTGGGTGTAAGGCATACCGGTATTCTGTTGTATATTTTGCAACTAATTTGACTGGGAGTTTCCAATCAAACATGTCAAATTAGTTTTAAAAATATTCAACAGCTTACCCATTGTCTTGTAACCGAGACCTTGGAATTTCAGGAAATAAAGAACACCAAAGCTCCTGACATGCAAGTCTCTTTATATTGTGAAATTAATACAAGTTTAAAATCAAACGAGTCTGTGAAAGGAAGCGCATACATGTATACGCATCGCTTTCTCTTTGTCACACTTTTGTTAAATGATTACTGATACAATGTGTTACTAAAGGCTGATGGTGTATTCGTGAGTTATTGCCTCAACTGTGACAGATAGGCATGCGCGATTATTGGTTTTCGCGATCACGATCGATTATTTAAAAATAATCGTGATTACTCGATTAATCAGCCTGGTAACAAATTACTCAGACATAGCAACAAAGGCATCAATGACGAAACATGCAATTGTGTTAAGAAATGTTCTTTTGCAGACCTAGCGAAGACCATTTTTGGAAATGTATCACTGGAATGACTGGCTCGATGCTCGAACCAGTCATTTCAGTGATACATTTTAAACAAGAGGCCCAAGGGGCCTGTTCGATCACCTGGACCATAGGCATTTCAACTAGAATGGTCATTAACAATAGGTAGAACTCTAATGAATTGAGCAGACATGTAACAAGAAAACAGAGGCCATGTTCCTTTATGTATCAACTTCTCTTGAACAAAGTTTAACGACCCTTAGTCATCAATATCATATCTCCTAAATTTCTCCCCAATCCGTTCAATGGCTCTGGAGACGAAATTGATTTCATGAAAACCTGGCCATCCAAGATGGCCGCCCAACAATTTAGCAAATCAAGTTTCCTTGAACAAATGTGGTTCATCTTGTGCCCCACATGATATTTTAGGACTTTTGAATCAATTGCTGAAAGTTTCGGCGAAGATTTTTAGACATTTGTAAAAACCGACCAAAGTCCATGATGGCTGATCGGCTTCGTTTAAACAAACTTACATCTCCATGCCCTAAGGATGTTTCCTACAGAATATAATTGAAATCAACCCAGTAGTTCTCGAGAAGACATTTTAAATTTCCCATTTCTTTAATATGGGCGCATTTGGCGGGAAAATAATCCAAGATGGCCACCAAACCGTTTATCCGACAGCTTCGAAAATGGCAAATTTGAGCTCAGAATACCCAAAAAACCTATATAAAACCAATTTCGGCCTCAAAATCCATCAAATATCCAATATGGCCACCCAACACACTACAATTTGATTGGCCCACGGCGGCCATGAATTACGATGGATCAACTTCTCTTGAACAAACCTTAATGGCTCTTTGTCCCTAATCATATCGCCCAAATTTCGGCCTGATCCCTTCAGCGGTTCTGGAGAAGTTGTTTTCGGGAAAATCAAGTCCACTTAAACAAACTTGGCGTAGCTCTTTACCTAGATGATGTTACATTTTTGAATCAATTCCCCAAGTGGTTTCGGAGATTTTTAAAGACGCTTCTTAAAAGCAGTCGAAATCCAAGATGGCCACTGGCCAAATTGGCCGCTGAGCTTCATTTGAACAAACTTGGATCCCTATGCCCTAAGGATGCTTCCTTCCAAATATAATTGAAATCGGCCTAGTAGTTCTCGAGAAGACAAAAAATTTCCCATTGCTTTAGTATGCGAGTCTTTGGCGGGAAAATAATCCAAGATGGCCAGCAAACCATTTATCTGACAGTTTCGATGGCAAATTTGAGCCCAGAATACCCAAAAATATATATAAAACCAATTTTGGCCTCAAAATCCATCAAATAAAAAAATCCAATATGGCCATCAAACACGCTACACTTTGATTGGCTCACAGCAGCCATGTTTTTTGATGGATCAACTTCCCTCGAACAAAGTTTAATGGCCCTTAGTCCCTAATCATATCTCCCAAATTTCGGCCTGATCCCTTCAGCGGTTCTGTAGAAGTCGTTATTGGGAAAACTAGGTCATCCAAGATGGCCGCTGAACCATTAAGTCAATCAAGTCCTCTTGAACAAATTTGGCTTACCTCTTTCCCTAGATGATGCCTTATGAGTTTTGAATCAATTCCCCAAGCGGTTTCGGAGATTTTTAAAGACGTTTCCTAAAATCGGCCAAAATCCAAGATGGCCACCAAATTGGCCGATCGGCTTTGTTTGAACAAACTTGAATCTCTATGCTCTAAGGATGCTTCCAGTCAAATATAATTGAAATCAGTCCAGTGGTTCTTGAGAAGAAGTCGTTTAAAGGAAAAGTTGGTGGACGGACGGATGATGGATGGTCGGCATGGCATAAGCTCACTTGGCATTTCAGGCCAGGTGAGCTAATAATTGTGATTACTCGATTAATCAGCCTGGTACCAAATTACTGAGACAGCAACAAAGGCATATTAATGACGAAACCTGCAATTGCATTAAGAAATGTCCATTCGCCGACCAAGAGAAGACTATTTTTGGAAATGTATCACTGGAATGACTCGCTTGATGCTCGAGCCAGTCATTCCAGTGATACATTTTAAAAAATAGTCTCCTCTTGGCCTGCAGATGGGCATAGATTCCTTGAGCAAAATGCCCATTTTCATGACCTAGAGCAACTAAAAGATAGGTTTTGCAAAATTTTATGAAGAACAAATTATTCACAACTATTCAATTATTGGATCATATAAATTCACGATTTAAAACATAATCGCGATTTTCTTTTTAATCACGTAATCGCACAAGCCTAGCTGGTGGTGTATTCAGGAGTTATTGCGTCAAGTGTGACAAATGTTTTTCAAAGGAGAGTGTAATATCTGACCTGATATTGTTTTGATATTGCCAGCTTTGTTCAACATCCTCATCATTGCGTGCCTACTCAGTTCTCGACTCTCGAGGTAGAGCTCCTCAGTTCTAGATATAACATCAGAGACCTACAGAAACGAGGAGACATACATACATACGTGAATTTTTACAGCTACATATAAACACACATCGTCCTATTGCACGGGTCTCGTCCTCCCACTACACTCCTGTATCGAGTCCTGAGCTTGCATGCTGTTGATGTCTGCGCTAAGTTCACGAAGCCTCATAAATGGGGTCGGTCACCTACCGCCGAGTAAAATTGTCTGCTTATTATCATCCTACTAATATATACTCACTTACATCGCTTGACATTCGTGTCCCGTGAGCTCTCAATCAATATTGGCACGAAGCCACGCCTCTATTTTTAGATTAATAGCTAGATTGAAGTAGGCAGAAATCTGATTGGCGGACATTAAACTGCTCGCCATATATCAAGAGATCAAAGGACTGCAAGTATGGCCATGAACAGCGAAGCTATGTGAGTGTGCGTACATGTATGTTAGTACGATGATAAACACATGGACAACAAACATGTACGTTAGTACGATGATAAACACATGGACAACAAACATGTACGTTAGTACGATGATAAACACATGGACAACAAACATGTACGTTAGTACGATGATAAACACATGGAAAACAAACATGTACTTTAGTACCATGATAAACACATGGAAAACAAACATGTACTTTAGTACGATGATAAACACATGGACAACAAACATGTACGTTAGTACGATGATAAACACATGGACGACAAACATGTACGTTAGTACGATGATAAACACATGGACAACAAACATGTACGTTAGTACGATGATAAACAAATGGACGACAAACATGTACGTTAGTACGATGATAAACACATGGACGACAAACATGTACGTTAGTACGATGATAAACACATGGACAACGATAACTTTGGTATCATAAGTACCGTTAAATCCCGTGTATATTGCGCTATCGTGGATAGTGCGCACCACTAAATTTCACCAAAATCGGCCTGAAAAAACCTTCTTTCCGTGTATAGTGCGCAGTAAGATTGAGACATGTGAACGAAAACTTGTAACAAAAAAATCAATGACTTACTGCGTGTCGAATACGCTTTCCTTATAAAATTACTCTGTTGTTTAATCACGGGAATATCATTTGCATACACGTTTAGCAAATATTTTGTATTAAACTTTATTGAACGATATAAAAATACAAATATAATTTCCATCAGAACAGGTTAGAATCCGAATTTGATTTGAGCAGTGCTCATTAACATAAATGGTCGTTAGAACATAAAAATTGTATATTTATTTTGTTTCAATTCATAAAATTGTGCGCTGAAACTTGAGAGAATAAAATCTATTTTAATTTAAAAAACCTACTCAAATCCATTTTGGCTCACTAACCGTGCCGGTAATTATTTTGATAATTATATCAAAGGCGAGCCCATGAGATTTTGTTCAATCACATACGGCGACGCAGTAGATGAGTGGTTTCAATACAGATAGAGCTGACCGCCTGACGTTTACAAAATTGACAGTGATCAATTGTGGGTAGGGTTTGAGTGGGGGTGGGGTGGGGGTAAGTGGATGACGATTGAATGTCAATTAAATAAAGTAATTGATCAATGTGTGGTCTTTACTCAATACAATACAATAACATGAATCAATTTAGTTACTTCGTCATACGTTGACAGCTGTGACCTTTAACCTTAACCTGTCAATCATAATCATCCTGCCCGCCGATTGGTCAAAACATTGTGCTGTTTAGCCATACAAAACATTCCTTTCTATATCTATGTAAATGCTAGATCGCCTTGAAAAACATCGGCCCTATCATTATTTTTTTAACACATTTATGTCCGTATCTGTGTAGCAATCTATGGATTTTAAACATCTCTATGTTCCACTTGGGAAGACAAGAGTAACCTCCCCTTATATATATATAACTTAGAACAAATTACAGGAAACAATGGCGTTGTAAAAAAGTTGAATGATGGTTTATTTGATCATTTTACAACACTATGATATTTAAGAAAGATATAACACAGTATTTAGACAGTAGTAAGGCATTTCAACGATCTATTAGTACCATTATAGACGTGTTAGAATGCGATCGTTATTCCCGACTGATTCCCGATCCATAACATCACATTTTCAGCTCTGAATTTTGTGATTCTGACGAAAAAAATGGGACAAATATTTATCCTTGTATAGTGCGCAGGAGCTTTTTATAACATGTAATTTGAGCAAAAAAGTGCGCAATATACACGGAATTTAACGGTACATTTCACAAATAACTTGCTACAGGTTTCCAAAACAAAATATTTAATGTACGGTACTGTTGAATATTTTGAATGCACATGTAATTGGAGTGGAAGATATTGCTGACTAAGGCAGCAATGACTTCCAATCCGATTAGATTAAAAATATTAAACAGAACATTTCTTACATCGTGTTAAAAATTGTACTAACATATTTCTGTTTTTATTTTGGAAATATGTTAACTATAACATGTATTTATGAGCTGCACTGTAGAGGTCTTAACCCTGTAACAATCATATCAGCCAAAAACGGCTTCTGCTGTGCTCTTGATAAATGTCCATTTACAGTCCAAGAGAAGACTATTTTTTTTTAATTTACCACTAGAATGACTAGTGGTAACTTTTCAAAAATAGTCTTCTCTTTGTCTGCAAATTTACATTTTCAAGAGAAAATTTAAATCTTTTTGAATAAATTCAATGGTTAACGGGTTAAGAGAACCATTTCATATGGCATGTATGAGAACTGACATATTTTAACCCTTTAACCCTGAAATTTAATCAAGAAAATTTACCACTGGAATGACTGGCTCGGTTATTACACCAGTCATACCGATGGTGAATTTTCAGGTTTTCTCCTGGTCTGCGATTAGACATTCTTCAAGACCACAGAAGAAGCCATTTTGGCCGGCTTGAGTGCTACAGTGTCAGATGATCATCTGTTTCACTGATGATGATGATGAAGATGATCATCCTGAGATCCTTTCTCGTCTTTAGTGGTCCTTTGAGGTCTGATCACAAAACAGTTAGCAAGCGGATGTTGCAGGCATCCTTTGTCTGCCTGATACCTGTTGTCACCTATGACAGCAAATTCATTTTACATGCACACAGTGCATCTAACATTAGGCATGTTAGAATTATACCCACACAGCAAAACATTTACATGCACATAACCTGATATTATGCCATATGAGCTTGAAATACACATGCACCCTATGCACCAAACATTACACATTTACCTTCACCAGCCATTTTTACCTGCACTTTGCATGTAAAAAGGTCTTATTTCGATCACGGCATAACACATTGGTTTTTGACAAACAAGTACTTCAAAGCATCACTGCAGGAAAGCTGTTGCATATTTTGAAATTAATTTGATGAGAAGGCGAAGCAGTATTGCCTGTAACATCTATCAGTGAAAATAATTTTCACAAAATTAAAAAAAGATTTTCTTGCATAACAAAAAGAATTTGTCGCATCTGGTCAGAGTCTCTTATGTAGTGTTAAGCTACTAATATGAAAGACAATTGTGTACTACGCTTTCCATTAATGATTTAAGATGACTTCTTCAGATATGTTCATTTGTAGACCAAGAGGACTTTTTTAAAACTTATCACTGGAATGACTGGCTCGATATCTGAGCCCGTCGTTCCAGTGGTAACTTTTCAAACATCTATGGGTATTTTGTACAAGAAAATTAAAAATCTCAGACAAATTCGACAACTAATGGCAATCAAAATAAAACATGATTGCTTCAGAGTGGTTATATACTTACTTGAGATGGATTCTTACAGAGCTCAGGGAACGCATCTCCTAACGCATCCACAACAACCGGAACAAGAGACGACGCCAAACCTTTGGGAGAGTGCAGTGTAACAGTTGCTTTTCCAATACATCGATGAATAATTTCTCGTAGCTTATGTCTGCAAGAAAGATTAATGTTTGGTTATCAACTAGAGTCGCTTAGTAAATGTCTATTTTCAGGAATTTATCACTGCAATGAAACTTAAATGGCAAAGTTTGGTCAAGAAAATCTAATGTTTTGCTTAAACTAAATGTCAATTGGCAGGGTGAAGAGAAGACTATTTTTAGAAATTTATCACTGGAATGACTGGCTTGTTAACTGGTTAATTTACAAAAATAGACTTCTCTTGCCCTGCAAAATGGTCATTTACTACGGCGTCTTATCCAATATAGATTTTAACATGTAGAATAAAAATCAATATTGAAAACGGAAATGTAAAATAACCCAACACTATTAAACATTGAAATATCTTTCTTTCTTCTTCAAACTTGGATTTTTGTTTCTCTTGCTGAGAACGGCAGATTTACATTTTTTCAAGAATATACCCAGTTTTATAAGAGGTATGGCCAGTTTTGTAAGAGGTACCTGTAAGTAGGATTGCACGATTTTTCGATTTAATTGTGAAGTTTGATTTATTTTTAAAATTAAGATTTTTACGATGTAATTGAGGAAAAATCGGAAAATCGTCAAAAATTTCATGTTTGTTTAAAATCTGAAGTGTGTACTTTTCTGTCACATTTTATGAGTACATGCGTACAATTATAATCGATTCAGGCCTGAGTTCATTGTGTTTATATCCCGCCGTGCCATGCGCATGTCGAATAATTACTAATCACAACACAAAGCGCTACGATAAACACGCTAACAATAGCGAGGTAACGCCTTTATCATTGAGAAAACCGGCTAGTTACTTCGTCAAATCGTCATAATTTTTGTATTTCGCTGCAGACCCTGAATCTGTCGTGAAATACCCTTAGTTGCGGAGTGTTAGGCAATAATCAGTGAACATAATTCTTTTTAATTCTAGTTAGCAATTTCAATTAATAACACGGTCAGGCGGTGTAATAATTTTTCCTTTTTAATTCAGTTGTCATGTCTAATTAAAGAAAATAAAGCAACAGCATTCCAGATTGTTGTATTTTGAACTGTGCTTGATAGCAACAGTATAAACTGCACTATAGGATGAGTTTACACCGTCACTCTCGTAGCTACTCAAAGGTATCTCCTATGTATGTGGATTGCGCAGTATCTCCCCGGGTATTAATATTAGCATCTTCACGCTACTCAGGTAATGATCTAAACACGTCATACAAAGGGAGGCTATAAGCGGTAGCTGATACATCACGTAATCTATATTTTTTCTCGACAATATTTTATATCAAATTTTGATGAAATAAACGATGTTTATTAAACCATACGCAATATTTAGGCGGTTCCAATTAATAATTTCACTCCCGCGATGTTGGATATAAGATATACATTAAGCATAGATGTAGTATGCTAAGAGTTTGTCGCAGGAAATTGCGTTCTAATTTCGTGCTATTTTTGTATCATTTATTTCAACTTTTTCGAAAAAATTCCAAGTCCCAGTTTTCGTAACTTGTCACGTTACCCAGCTTTATACTTTTGGGAATTTGGACCTACGATTTAATCGAAAATCACGATTTTTCCCCACAAAATCTAACGTGATATTTCAAAGCAAAAATCGTGCAAGCCTACCTGTATGGCCAGTTATTGTTGAGGCAATTTATTTTAACTAATTAATGTGTACCCGGTTTTGTTTGCTGGTTTGGCTGGTATGTGCATACGATCATAGCTGTATAGCCTATTTGGCAGATGTGGGCAATATTTGATTGTTCAGGTATCCGGTTTTGGTGCATTATACACGTAATATGTAATTATTGGATATCATTGTTTTTAAAACACATTTTTATTATTGAACACTGAGGCTTGTGACACTGACAATAATATCACATATTAACAATTACTATATACATTTGGGGCTCTAATGATACATCTTGCCATGATACAATACATATCGCAATACACTGGTCATATGACACACGATACAATACATGATTTTTTTCACTAAGGTTCATTTGAACATGTCCATTTTATACTACTGTCATTGCTCAAAAGTTAATATATTTAGATGAAAGTTAGTGAAAATGGTGTACTGGACAGCACCGTGCATAACTTGTACTATAAATTAGGACATAACAATAAATTTGTATGTTTTATAATCCCTCCTAACTTAACTTTTCCAGATCTAGAAACAGATGCTGCAATTTTAAGTCATTATTTTCAACATTCTTTCCATCTAGCAATTTTTCGCAGGCAAATCTTTATCACTCGGAATTCTTCAGAATTTTCTGTAACTCATTTTGTTCTCTGGGGATTTGTTAACCCTTTAATAGTCAAACCACTGAAAATGGCTTTAAAATTATAATAGCGTCATGAGAAAAGTCCATCTGCTGGCCAAGAGAAGACTATTTTAAAAAATTTACCACAGGAATGTGCTGGCTCGAGCCCGCTTTTCCAGTGGTTAATTTTCAAAAATACTCTTCTCTTGGGCAGCAAATGGACACTCACTGAGAATATGTTTTAAATCTTCTTATTCAATCTGGACAATTAACATGATGAAAGGATTAATACTGCTTAAATCTTCTGAGCATGAAATTGTGCATTATTTTTATCTTTTTCCCATCTTCAATCGTGTGTTTTGGGTGGGAATTTTCGTAAAACAAAACCATTAAATTGGTCTGACCTTATCTGGCGATGTTGACCTACATGTATGAAGGACAGCATATGCATATTTCCCTGTACTGCGTGTGTATCGGTATGCCAGGTCACGATATGAAATGCTATCATAAGCGTACATATTGCAATTCACCAATACATTGATCAATCGTTACAGCCCTACAATTTCAACATCTTACATGTCTTATACGTACTCTAAGTCTCGCATGCCAGGGAGAAGGCCATCAGCTATCGCCACTGTGAACATTCTGGCATGATCAGACACAATACGATATGCAGCATCCATGCCATCACAATCAGCGGGACCGACAAGACCCCTGTATGGCCGACATCGCGTGAACTACAATACATTAAGTGTGCTCAGGTAATGGAGTATTAGAAAAATAATTTATTTTATAAGAATTGCGATAGAAAATCTCCCACGGTAAGAAGCATTTGTGTGAATAGCAATTTTCATTAATCAGATTTCTTGGATGTGGTTCATCTTTAGTTTGTTATTATAAAGTTGAATGATGAATTTGACGATATATAGTTATATATATATATAACCAGTGTGTACAGGTAGTAATCGATAAGATTAAATAAAAAATATTTATTTTGGAATTACATCATATTTGAGTATCTTCTAACACTCAGGATATTGAGGTTATAAAATGTTTGTGTTAGAAAATGTATACATGTACATGCATCGTAGACATTTTTTACCAGGCTCTTTCCTACGAGGTCTATTAACATAGGTTTGATTATTACCATTGCGAAAAATGTTTCCATAAGAAAAAACACTTTTCATACGCAATAAACTCACTGGCATGTATCAACTATTGTAGCATTCCTAATAGTGACTAGAACAGGTAGATTCTATGACTCACTAAAAATATCCTACGCAAAACATTCATATTATCAACATTTCTTCGCTTAATGCAGGTGAAATGTCCATTTGTAGAAAAGCAGAATATTTTGGAAAACTTACATCTGGAATGACTGGTTTGGCTACTAATACAGTAATTTCAGTGGGATATTTTCTAAAATATTCTTGCTCAGGTCTGCAAAACACATTTTTCAAGTTATAATTAGTTAAGCTGTTATGTGTTTTGAAACTAATTAGACATGGAGCTTTCTACTAGACAGCAACAACTCCCAGTTAAATTTAAAGTTTCAAAATACTCAAAAGAACACGAGAGAACACAGTTGTCATGTTTCTTTATGTATCAACTTCCTTTGAACAAATATTAATGACCCTTAGTCCGTAATCATATCTCTTAAATTTTGGCCTGATCTGTTCAGTGGTTTTGTAGAAGTTGCGAAAACAGGTCATCCAAGATGGCCGCTAAAGCATTAGGCCAATCGAGTTGTTTCACCCATTGCCCTTGATGAGTTTTGAATTGATCCCCCAAGGAGATTCGGAAAAGATATTTAAAGGCATTTCAAGTCAGCCAAAATCTAAGATGGCCACAAGGCAAATTGGCCTATTGCCTTCGTTTGACCAAACCTGAAACTCTATGGCCCCAGGATGCTTACTGAAAAATATACTTGAAATCGGTCCAGTAGTTCTCGAGAGGAAGTCCTTTAATATGACCTATTGCTTTAGTATGGGAGCATTTGGCGAGAAAAAGATCCAAGATGGATGCCAAACCGATTAAATCTGACAGTTTCAAAAATGGCAAATTTGAAAACAGATTACCTAAAAACAATTTCAACCTCAAAATCTATCAAATAAAAAAATCCAATATGGCCGCTAAACACGATAAATTTTCATTGTCCCAGGGTAGCTATGTTTTTTGGGGCATCAACTTCCCAAGAACAAACTTTAATGGCCCTTAGTCCCTAATCATACTGTATCTCCAAATATCAGCCTGCTCTGTTCAGCGGTTCCGGAGATGTCCTTTTTACGAAAACCAAGATGGCTGCCAAGCATTTGGCCAAACAACTTTCCTTGAATAAACTTGGTTCTGCTATTGCCCTAGATGATGCTTTATGAGTTAGGAATCGATCGCCCAAGTGTTTCCTAGATTTTTGAAGATGTTTCTAAAAATCAACTAAAATTCAAGATGGCCACTGGCCAAATTGGCTGACAAGCTTCATATGAATAAACCGGTATCTTTATGCCCTAAGGATGCTTTCTGTCAAATATACTCGAAATTGGCTTAGAGGTTCTCGAGAAGACATAAATTTCCTATTGCTCTAGTATCTGAGCTTTATTGGCGAGAAAATGGCCGACAAACTGTTTATCCGACACTTTCAGAAATGGCAAATTTGAGAGCAGAATACAAAAAAACCTAAATAAAAACAAGTTCGTCTTCAAAATCCATCAAATAAAAATATCCAATGTAGCCAGCCGCCAAATGCTATATTTTGACTGGCCAGGGGCTGTCATGTTTTTTATGTATCAACTTTCCTTGAACAAATTTTAATGGCCCTTAGTCCATAATCATATCTCCCAAATTTTGGCCCAATTCCTTTAGCGGTGCTGGAGAAGTCGTTTTCATGAAAACTAGGCCATCCAAGATGGCTGCCAAATCATTTGGCCAATCAAGTTCCCTTGAACAAACTTGGTTCAGGTTGTGCCCTAGATGACATTTCATGAGTTTTGAATCAATCCTGCACGTGGTTTCGGAGAATATTCCTAGTGATTTCTAAACAGCGGACAAAATCTAAAATGGCCACCAGCCAAATTGGCTGACCACCGGCCAAATTTCCCGATCGGCTTTCTTTGAACACTCTTGGATCTCTCTGCTCTAAGGATGCTTCCTGTCCAATATAATTGAAATCGGGCAAGTGGTTCTTGAGAAGACATTTTAAATTTCCCATTGCTTTAGTATTGGAGTTTTTGTCGGTTAAAGGATCTAATATGGCCGTCAATCCGTTTACCCCGACAGCTCTGAAAGTGGAAATTTGAAATCAGCATACACAAAACACGAGGCCCACTTGCGGCGCTCACCTGGACCATTGGCATTTAAACCATTTGCATTTAAATAGACATGATGGATGATTTTTGGAAAATCCACGATGGCCACCAAAAAAGGGACCAATCAAGATTCTCGTGTATTATGTTGAAGCCTACCGTCATAGGATCATTCCACCCAAGTTTTGTTGAAATCGGGTTATTGATTGAAGGAGTACCATTTTAAATGGTTCCGGAAAACACTCAGAAAATCAGAGATTGCCGACAAAACATTGACCTATCGAAATTCTGAATAGAATTCTAGAGGCTACGACAATAGGATCCTTCCAGCCAAAATTGGTTTAAATTGTCCAAGCGATTAATGAGAAGCATTTTATATGAATTCCCATTTATCAGAAAACCCAAGATGGCCACCATCAAAATCAAGCCATCAAAATTCTGTATACACATTCTGAAGCATACGTGTACAGGCCTAAGGTGCTTCTAGCCGAGTTTGGTTGAAACCGCCCGTGCGGTTAATGAGGAGTAGCCTTTTAACTGATTTCGCAAAATATTCAGAAAATCCAAAATGGTCGCCAGAAAAATTGACCAATCGAAATTCTATATGCAACTTCTAAAGCCTACCACCATCGGCTCGTTCTAGCCAGTCTGGTTGAAATCGCCCAAGTAGTCAATGAATAGACCATTTTTAGCCATTTTTGGGAAAATTCAAGATGGCCACCGAATAAAGTGACCAATCAAAATTCTATACACAAGCTCTGAAGCATAGCACTTTACGGTCCCTTCAGCCACATTTGTTTGAACTCATTCAAGCGCTTAATGAGTAGCCGTTTAACTGATTTCCCAAAATTTTCAGAAAATCAATCAAAATTCTGTATACATGTTCTGAAGCATACTAGGTTAGGGTTCTTCTATTCAAGTTTGCTTGCAATCGGCCCACTGGTTATCGAGGAGTAGGCTTTTAAGTGATTTCCAGAAATTTTCTGAAAATCCAAGATGGCAACCCCACCCCCCCCCCCCCACCACCGGTAAAATTAACCAATCAAAATTCTGTATATAAGTTTTGAAACATACCAGCCTAGTATCCGTCCAGCAAAGTCTGGTTGAAATTGTTCAAGAAGTTAATGAGGAGTAGTGTTTTAAAAGATTTCCCACCATTTTTTTGGGAAATTCAAGATGGCTGCCGGAAAAATGTACCAATCAAAATTCTGTATACACGTTCTGAAACATATCAACGCACTATCCTCCCAGCTAAGCCTGGTTGAAATTGTCCAAGCAGTTAATGAGGACTAGCGTTTTAAACGATTTCCCGGAATTCTTCAGAAAATACAAGATGGCTGCCAAAAAAATTGACCAATCAAAATTATGTATAGAAGTTCTGAAGCCTACCCCCATAGGGTCCTTCCAGCCAAATTAGGTTGAAATCCGCCATGCGGTTAATGAGGAATAGCGTTTTTAAGCAAAGGTTGATGGCCGGCCGGACGGACAGACGATGGATGGTCGCCATGCCATAACCTCAATTGGCCATTGTGGCCAGGGGGGGGGGGGGGGATAAAAATATAACAAATTTCGGTTTTAAAATTCATCAAATAAAAAAATCCAATCTAGCTGCCAAACATACTACATTTTGATTGGCCCGTGACGGACATGTGTTTTTACTTATCAACTTCCCTTGAACAAACTTCAATGGCCTTAGTCCTTAATCATATCTCCCAAATTTCCCCCCGATCCGTTCAGCGGTTCTGGACAAGTCGTTGTCACGAAGACTAGGTCATCCAAGATGGCCGCCAAACCATTTGGCAAATCAAGTTCCCTTGAACAAATTGGTTCAGCTCTTGCCCTAGATTATATTTCATGAGTTTTGAATCGATCCCGCAAGAAGTTTCAGTGATTCTTAAAAACAGTTTAAAAAATCGGCCAAAATCCAAGATGGCCACTGGCTAAATTGGCTTCCTTTGAACAAACTTGAGTCACTATACCGTAAGCATGCTTCCTGTTAAATGCAATTGAAAATGGGCCAGTGGGTCTTGAGAAGTCCTTTAAAGAAAAAGTTGGTGGACGGTCGACGGGTGATCGCCATGGCATAAGTACAATAGGCAGCGACACCACCCAGTCAAATTATCTTCAAACTATTCAACAGCTTATCTGACTGTATAGTTACCTTCAAATTGGGATTCTGGGATTTCAGGACTCAAAGTATATAAATCTAACCCAGCATGCGCAAAATATGAGCGGAGCTTAGTAGAAATAAGCGGGGCAGAGCTAGAAATACTAGATCCATCTACTCTGAAAAATGACACACACTGATGGAATAAGAAGACAGAGATACCTTAGATATATGTTCAAAGAGTGGTGTGAAGAGATCTGTGTCGTAATTTGATCTGGTGCCTTGTAACACAGCGCAGAGTCGTTCCAGACCCATACCAGTGTCAACGTAATGGCGCGAGAGTGGTGTCAAACTACCATCCTTTTGTCTGTAAGAACATGACAATTTATTATTAGAGACAAAACTCTTGGTCACAGAAACACAAATTTAATTTATATTACCATCAGATGTTCTATTATCTATTAACCCTTTAACACTCAAATCAGCCAAAAACGACTTCTGCAGTGGTCTTAAGAAATGCCCATGTGCAGACCTAGAGAAGACTATTTTTGAAAATTCACCACTGGAATGACTGGCTCGATAACCGAGCCAGGCATTCCAGTTGTAAATTTTCAAAAATAGTCTTCTCTTGGTCAGCAAATCGACATTTTCTATGACAAAATTGAAATTTTCTTGAGTAATTTGAGCGTTACAGGGTTAATCATGTTAACTGCTGAATATATTGAAAACAATTTCACTGGTTGGTGACTTGCATCACATTTTGTAGCTAAGTTGACTTGAGCTGTTGCTGTGGCGACATGTTCCAGTTAAGTTACATGTAGTTTCAAAATATACAACAGTTTTCATGCATAGGTTTCCTGGAATTGAGATAATGAACATCTAAGGGCCAAAGGATTAATCTATAAATTATTCGAATTGAGAATATTTGATGACAAATGTAACATTACATTGTAGGCCTGTGCTGTAATATTTTCTATGGTAACCTGTTACTGGTTGCCTTCTGGGTCTTTAAGGAAACCTACAACGTATAGTAACCTAACCATTATAACCTCATTGATCATCGTACTAAAATCTACAAGTAAGATACATGTAAACCATCTTAGGTCCACTAAAACTGACTTAACCCTTTTACCCTCATATTAGTCAAAAATGGCTTCAGTAGTGGTCTTAAGAAATGTACATTTGCAAACCAAGAGGAGACTATTTTTGAAAATTTGCCACTGGAATGACTGGCTCGATAACCGAGCCAGTCATTCCAGTGGTGAATTAAACAAGAGGCCCAAGGGGCCTGTATCGCTCACGTGCATCATAGGCATTTCAACCAGAAAGGCCATCAACAATAAGTAGAACACTACAGTGTTGAGCAGAATTATAACAAGAAAACAGAAGCCATGTTTCTTTATGTATCAACTACATTTGAACAAAACTTAATGGCCCTTAGTCCCTTATCATATCTCCCAAATTTCGGCCCAGTGGTTCTTGAGAAGAAGTTGTTTAAAGAAAAAGTTGACGGATGACGGACGGACGGTCGCTACGCCATAAGCTCACTTGTCCTTTCAAGCCAGGTGAGCTAAAAAACCAGTACTCTTGGTCTGCAAATGGACATTTTCAATGGAAAAATTGAAATTTTCTTGAACAAATTTGAGTGTTAAAGGGTTACGGCAACCTCATGAAGACTCATTTCAACAGATTTCACCAACAGCACAGACTTGCATTGTCTACTAAGACACGGTCAGTCAGTCACCGTAGCCATTTAATGGTCAATCCACCCAAAACTCACCTCTGCAGTGGTTTTGAGGAATGTCCATTTGCACGCGAAGAGAAGACTAGTTTGAAAGTTTATTACTGGAATGCCTGGCTAGAAAAATGAACTAGTCATTCCAGTGGAATACTCTTTTCTTCTTTGGCTAGGCAATTTTCTATAGAGTCGATAGAGATTAGGCATAGGTCAGGTTTTATAGTCTGCCTCCACTTGCCCGCTCAGAAAAATGTCCAACTTTTTGGACAAACACACAATCTTTTAACCCTTTAACACTCACCTCAGCCAAAAACGGCTTCTACAGTGGTCTTGAGAAATGTCAATTTGCAGACCAAGAGAAGACTATATTTTTTAATTTACCACTGGAATGACTGGCTCGATAACCGAGCCAGTCATTCAAGTGGTAAATTTTCAGAAATAGTCTTTTTTTGGTCTGCAAATTGACATTTTCTTTGAGAAAATTGAAATTTTATTGAACAAATTCAAGGCTTAACGGGTTAATGATAGCCAAAAAATGTCATATCCATGGTTGTGTTAGAATATATTTTGTCTACAATTTTTACGTCATGACGTGAAAGAGATATTCAATCAAAGCTGATTTTAAAGTATGTACATGTAGCTTATGCATTGTTATGTACAGCATCATCCATTATCCCGTTATCTTATCGTGCCATCTTGACTTACATATACTTTTCATGTTAATATCATTAATAAATAGACGAATTCAATCTGCCAATCAAGTATTGACGTAATAATCAATTACGTCACAGGTAGGCTGACATCGCATTAATAATGTCATGAATGGTGTATCTATGTCCGTCATGAACTCTTAACCCAGACGGAGGTCAAAATATTAAATTTTCAAATTAACATAAAAGATGAACTGGTGTTCAGTTTTCAACAAATTTGGTGGAAGATGGTGCTGTCGTAGACAGCAACATCATCCACCAAAATTGTTGAAAAATGTACACCAGTTTCTTTACTATTGACGCATTACAAGATAGAATATTGACACCAGAGTTGTAAGGGTTAATAGTCTGTCATGTTGTACGAATTGTAAATCTTTACTATTTAATAGAAATATTCTCTTGAATAATCTGAATCTAATTTGACTGGGTGCTGATGCTGCCTATCAGTAAAATTAGTCTCAAAATATTCAACTTAAGATTGAGATTCTGGAAACTCCGGATCCAAAGTACTACATGTATATAAATCGATTCCAACATGGAGCGGGGCATACATGTAGCTAAAAGTGGATTCATCCATTGAATACTGCGACATCATGTGACAACATGAATAAAACACGACCATGATATGGTTCACAGAAACATGTTTGCGAAAAAGATTACAACCTCAAACGTGACCTTTCTGAACATGTTTCAAACAAAAAACAAAAACAAGAGCTATTAGAGATTGCTACGCCTCGCCGTCCCGTTTTTGTCACATTGTAAATTGTTTTAGATTTTCTGGATTCCCCATTAACAATGAATCCGAGTGTACAATGAATCCGAGTGTACAATGAATCTGAGTGTACAATGAATCCGTGTGTACAATGAATCCGAGTGTACAATGAATCCGAGTGTATAATGAATCCGAGTGTACAATGAATCCGAGTGTATAATGAATCCGAGTGTACAATGAATCCGAGTGTACAATGAATCTGAGTGTATAATAAATCCGAGTGTATAATGAATCTGAGTGTACAATGAATCCGAGTGTACAATGATTCCGAGTGTATAATGAATCCGAGTGTACATGTTCATAACCATTTCTTGTGTTAAAGATTGAGCCAACATGGACCATTAGCCTCCTAGATCTCCATACATCTGGAATTTGCTCTGATCTGGATCCAGGTCTTTATCTGGATCATGGCCAAAGTCTAGCTATACTCTGTCACTGGAAGATCCTGTGATGTGGTTACGGTGTTGCTAAATCAGACCAGTACCTTTTTAGATGCAGGTCTGGACAGCCAGTTAGTCAGTCCAGTCCAGTCCAGTCAGTCAGTCAGTCAGTCAGTCAGTCAGTCAGTCAGTCAGTCAGTCAGTCAGTCAGTCAGTGTGTCTATTTATCAAATTACATGTACGAAACGTGAGAGACTTATTGTACAAATTTACATGAGTTACAAATGTACACGTACATGTATCTGGTATGCATCATATCAATAGCTATTTGGTTATAAATGTATATCTAAAGGATTTGGTAATTTTCAAACTTTTTTTTTATAAAAGCATTGCAGTATGACGCTCATTTGTCTATACTAAATTTCCTCACCGATCATACTGTATAAAGACAAGATTCCAGAGTTCAATAACATCAGGTGACCCGGCATTGACCAATCGGGAAGCGTCTCTATTACCGCAATGATCATAATGTATTTCAGTACAGGGTCCACAAGGTCCTGTGTAACCCATTTCCCAGAAATTTTCCTTCATACCATATGGAAGAACACGAACATCTGGAAAGCTGAAATAATGTAGCAATGAAAAGCATAAAAATGTACATGTATGTGAGTAAAACCAGATTTGATTTGAAAAGAATTTATAATTCAAATACAGTACATGTAAATTTGTACATCTCATAAACAACTTAAAGTGTTTACAAATCAAAATAAAACGTACTGTTGATTATTTTGGGCTTAAATGAAATCTCACCTTATCTTATACTAACCATTCAGCTGATAGAATTTGCCACCCATAATCCATCACTGACATTTTAGCTTTTTATCATCCAGACAACGAAATATATTCAGACTTTAGTAGCCAAATGTTGATACATTTCTATAGCGGTCTATGGTGGCTGTCATGATTTACTTTTCAACCAATCATCAAAACCCAGCATGTCTGCCCCGGTATATACGCTCAGTCATAGAGGTGCCTGCTATAGTTGGCCAATGTAGCATAAAAGCAATTATACAGGTAAGCTGCTGAATATTTCGAAAGTAATTTAACGGGAAGTTGTTGCTGCCATAATAAAGAATGCAATGCATTGGCACTTACATGACATCACACTTTATCGCAAGGTGAGAAAATGGTGGCGATCACCGTTCACCATACAGTAGCATAAAGCAGATAATTATGTTACAAATAAGAGAATGTGACAAGATATGAATCATATGGAATCTTTAAATCATAATCCATCGATGCAATACAACATTTGAGATGAGATTAGCATCCCCTTTAATTTGATTGGAAGCCATTGCTGCCTAAGGCAGTAATATCTTACGATCAAATTAAGTCCAAAATATTCAACAGAATACTTCTTACATCATGTTTAAAATCGTACTACATGTAACTAATGTTATTCTATCTGTTTTTGTTTGGGAAACATGTTAATTTATTTATAAGCTTCCCTGTATCTAAATGTACAACAGGGTGCAAAGTCTGAAGGAGAGTGCATATAATTCAAGCACTTTTAAGGATTTTGATAGATCGTTTTCAAGGATATTTTTAACAATCAGTTCATACATTAATTAACACATAATTGTATGTTTTATCATTCTCTTGCTTAACTCATTAACAGGGCTAGACATTAACCCCTGATTCCGTGAGCTGTATGCCTTTTTCACATATGGATCAGTACCGGATCACTGCTTAATAGCACAGCAACTGATTACTGTTTCAGTGATAAGAGTTTCATGAAAATTTATACATTTTCACAGATTTTTGCATAATTTAAGCATCTTCAAGTAAAGTTGCCTAAAATGACTTTTAACCCGTAACGCAACCAAAACAGCTTCTGCTGCGGTCCTGACAAATGTCCATTTGCAGACCAAGAGAAGACTATTCTTGAAAATTTACCACTGGAATGACTGACTCGATAACTGAGCCAGTCATTCCAGTGGTAAATTTTCAACAATAGTCTCCTCTTGGTCTGCAAATGGACATTTTCTTTGAGAAAATTGAGATTTTCTTGAACAAATTTGAGAGTTAAAGTGGTAAGTGTGTTGAAAAACAAATTTTGAATTCAAGCACACTTTTGTCATTGAGTAATGCTAAACAACTGTACTGTGTATAGTACTCCATATCGCCTAAATGCACACTGCACAAGTACATGTAAGTCACTTAAACATGGCAGGAATATATTACGTGATTGTACATTAGCTGGATACAAAACTAGGGTCAATTCGACTCCTAACTATAGCTAACCAGATTCCCAGTCGAACTTCAAATAATTAACTACATTTGCTTTTTTTTGTAGCTAGTCAACTATAGTCGACCGAGCACCCGAGCTCAGTTCCAAATGACTAGTACAAAATTTTCGCAAAATACAAAATGGCAGACACATGTACATAGGATTTGCTTGCTGCGGTAAAATGCACATAACCATGTTAATATTTCCCTAACCTAGTATTAAGTTTGATGAAGTTATGATGCCCTACATGTACCGTAAATCAATGTTCCCAAAAAGGCCCATTTCCTTCCCACTTTATAGTATTTGGATGCTTTTTGCCATCTTAGAAGACAAAAGTAAACCATTTTTGTACATGTAGGCCAACAAAACAGATGACATGACAGACTGGTACATTGTACAAGGCTTCACATTTTCTGCAATAGTAATTCAATGGGGAACCGGGTACATGTACCAGCGAACTATAGTTAACTATTTTGGCTTTTTTGACAATGTGACTGTGTGACGTTGACATTTGAAATTTTTATGTGAAACTAAATTTTGGTTCTAGTCAATGTATGCTACAGATAAAGTTTGTTGATTCTACCTTCTCATATTGCAGAGTCATTGACGAAAATTAACATTCCAGTATGCATTAAGTGACCCTGTGACTTTGTAGTTTGAGTTTTTTACTTTTCATTTTCTAGCCACTCATAATATGAATGTATTTGGTGATTCTACATGTAGTTCATAGGATTCTGGAGCTATGCCGTGTACAAACAGACAGCACCAACCACAATACGCACAAAGGTCTGCGATAGTGTGAGAAATGATACATCAAGGTCTAAAATTAATGTTATGCATTTAGGATTGGTAGATTCATTCCAAAATGAGACTTTGTAGACTTCCTGACAATGCCTGAAGGCTTTTCTAAATACACATGCGGGACACAAGCTCCAAATGGGGTGGTGAGGGTGGGGAGTGTGTAGGTCGGGGGTCCTCACCTACCCAACTCCTAAAATTTTAAAATTCAGATGCTCTCAGAAGACATCTCCTGCATTTCTGGAGATAAATAAGGGCTGTTCCAACATAAATTTTCCCAGAAATGCCAGAGAAGCCATTTTTTCCATGTTCTTAAATTTTGTTCTTGAGTTGAATTCCTTATTTTCAAATACTTTTCAAGACAGCTGCCTGGCTTTCCAGGTCCAAAATTTTTTACTGTGATTTTAAATACTTTTATGGTTAATGTAATGACGTCAATCTTATGGCCAACATTAGAAGATAAGCTTGCTTACATGATAAAAACACTTACCCTAACTGCAGCCAAATGTCTCTAGTCTCTATATCTGGAGGTAACCCTTGGCTAGGATCACCACCAAAATATGTGACATAGAGTCTGTTCTTAGGAATACCATAAACATCGGTGAGGAGCTCGACGGCCATGGAGCATGTATCTTTCTGAACACAAAGACAATTCACCTTTCCAGAGTATTCATCCATTATCTGACCTCGTATGACGTCATAATCAGCTCAGCCTGTGTATGATGACGTCACAAAGGGTTCCATATAGACCGTCAACAAATCTCAGAGTCCAACACATTGTATAAATTGTATGTCTTTGTACGTCTTTGCTATTTAATAGACATGCTGTTGAATATTTTGAAACTAATTTGACTCGGCGCTGTTGCTGCCTTAGCCAGCAACAGCACCATGTCAAATTAGTTTCAAAATATTCAACAGCTTACCTGTGTAGTTTTTTGGAAATTGATAGTCAGGGTGTTCAGAGATCGATCGATCCCAAAATGAGTGAAGTGTGGGCGGAGCTTAGCTAGAGATGGGCGGGGCATAGCTTAAATTGGAAAGGTCCATTACATACATTTATTACATATCTGCATAGATGGTGTATTGGGTAATATACATTAGATCTAAATAGCATATAACAATTAAGTCAAAAGCTGAGCCACTTGGCAGCAAGGCTAATAACAAGCAATTTACATGTATGCTACAAATGTAGCTCTAAGGAATAGTAAGACTCGACTAACACTAACCCGTTAACCCGAGGATAGAAGAATTTCACACAGGTTAGTAAAATTACACCTGCACTAACCCGTCTGAATTAGTAACAAGAGGCCCAAGGGCCTGTGCCGCTCACCTGGACCATTAACATTTGAACCATTTGCATTTAAAAACGTGTAGATAATTGATGGATAATTTTCGGAAAATCCAATATGGCCACCCAAAAAATTGCCCAATCAAATTCTGAATAGAAATTCTAGTCTACCTTGATAGGGTCACCATAGCCAAATTTGGTTGAAATATGTCAAGCAACCACAAAAAGTAATGAGAAGCAGCGTTTTGACAATTTCTGATAAATTTTTCATAAAATCTAAGATTTTCACCCAACAAATTGATCAATCAAAATTCTGAATAGAATTTCTAGAGCCACAGAATGTACCGGAAATTGCACCATAGAATCCATTAGTGAAATTTGGTTGTAATATGTCAAGCAGCTAAGGAGGAGTAGCAATTTGACAATTTCTGGTACATTTTTCATAAAATCTGATTTTTATGCAAAAAATTGATGAATCAAAATTACCATCGAATCCATTAGTGAAATTTGGTTGAAATATGTCAAGCAGCTAAGGAGGAGTAGCAATTTGACAATTTCCGGTACATTTTTCATAAAATTCTGAATGGAAATTCTAGAGCCTATGACCATTGTGTCCTTTCAGCCAAATTTGATTGAAATCTGTCCAACGGGTAAGGAGAAGAAGCAATTTGACAATTTCCAGTAAATTTTTAATAAAGTCTAGGACTTTCACTCAAAATATTTATGCAACAAAATGCTGAATGGAAGTTCCAGAGCCTATGACCATAGGATTCTTTCATCCCAATTTGGTTGAAATCGGTCAAAATTCTAAGGAGAAGAAGCAACTTGACAATTTCCGGTAAATTTTTTATAAAATCTAAGTTATAAATTCACCCAAAATATTTACGAATCAAAATTCTGAATGGAAGTTCTATAACATGGCCATAGGATCCTTTCAGCCAAATTTGATTGAAAACGGTCAAAAGGGTAAGGAGAAGAAGCAAGTTAACAACTTCCATAAAATATTTAATAAAATAAATCTAAAAATCTAAGATTTTGACCCAAAAAATTAATGAGTCAAAATTCCAAATGGACGAAGTTCCGGATCCGAGTACAATAGCATCCTTTGACCAAAATTTAGTTAAGATTCAGCTATTGGTTAAGGAGGAGTAGCGTTTTAAAGCAAAAGACAGACATTCGGCACAGCATAAGTTCATTTGGCCTTTCAGGCCAGGTGAGCATGTTCAGTACCAAACAAAAGTTGACAAAAGAACAGATTTCTGCTACCTTCAATTCTTTATCGTTTACCGTCAGTATATCTATATATCATAGTATTAACCCTTTCAACAATACAAACTGGATAAATTGGATTTTTTACAATGGAACACATATTCTATTTTGAAATTAATTCATCCAAAAGGCGTTGCTGCCTTTAATCAAATTATTTTCAAAATATTCAACAGCTTTCCCGTACAGGTATGGTTGCCTTGGAACTGAGTTTTATAGGGATCCATCAGTAAATGGATTAATGCTTTAATAGCCAAACACGCCCCCTGTTATGGTCTTGTGGAATGTCTATTTACAGGCTAAGAGGACACAATTTTTGAAACTTTACCACTGGAATGACTGCCTCAATAATTGAGCCAGTCATTCCAGTAATAAATTTTCAAAAATTGTATTCTCCTAGCCTGTAAATGGATATTCACTAGAGACATTAAAATTTTATTGACCAAATTTGACTATTAAAAGGCTAAAGAAGCGATCAGGTTTCTGCTAACAAACATTGGGCTATGAAATTTACTGGACCATAATAAAATCAATGATGCACTATCACGTCTGCGTTACACATGTAGTAGAAAATATCTTTAAAATCTACCACTGTCATGCTTGTAATAGATGTATGTACAAAGTATGGCTACTCTCTGGTGCCCATAAGGTGGCCCCTCTAGACACGCTATAAAGATATAATTCCACTCTAAATATAATTGGATCTGGAAAACTATAGCCCGACTCTTTATTAATCATAGATACCTTGAAATAATCTGCAAACGACCAATTGCCGAGCATTTCGAAGAATGTGTGATGATACAGATCCTTACCCACATCATTCAGATCATTATGTTTGCCACCTACACGGATACATTTCTGAGAGTTTGCAACACGTTTATACTTGGATAGGTGACTTCCGGATTCAGCTGTACCTAGAAAGATGGGCTTGAACTGAAAGAAAAAATAGAAGCAATGAATGAATCAGATCTGTCACTCAAGTATCTGACATCGTAATCAATTACGTCACTAGTTAGCCGAGGGTGACAGTATAATCATACTGATGTACATGTATCTATAACTATATCCCTAAAGTTATCCTGAAGCATTAAGATTAGAAAATATTTATACAAATTCAGTGACGATCGTCTTCTACTGAGCCGCCATTTTACTGTGATATTTGCAGGCGCCATTATTTGGGATTCTATTGTTCTTGGTTCTGCCCAATGCTCAGTATAAAACCATTCCCAGAACGCTAATACTAGTCACTGTACTGTTGGCAGAATCAGACAGAAAACATGGTTACCCATACAGAGATGAAGACTATCATCAAGTCACTCTATAGAACACCTCAATCAGAAGATGCCTACCATCACCTCTTGAGGCCAGAGCAAGTGACCATTTTTCGTCTCAGAACTGGACATATATGTAACAGACTAAACCAACACATGTACAGGCGGTTCCACCTTACGACATCGCCCGCTTGTCCTTGTGGAGAAGCAGAACAGACCACAGAGCACATACTTCAATGTTGCAGTACGCATCAGCTGCTGAGAGAAGAGATCTGGCCTTTGTCAACCTCTTTTCTTGAAAAGATGTATGGGCCTGTGGAAGAACTGCAGAAAACCACAGATTTCATCTTGAGAACGGCTCTCCAAGTGTGATACTAGCGATCAAAAAGAAGAAGTACTGTTGGCCTCTGAGGTGAGCGGATCTACCTGTATAACATGTGGTAAGCATAAAGTAGTTTGATTCTAATTGTGTATTTTCTATTGTACTGTAATGTAAAGATGGTAGATAATTTTATAACAAGTTGACTAAGGCTGCGCGGTATGGCATAATGTCAAACCGGTGACGATGTCAATTTCCATACCGGTTTGAACCGTATATCGGTTTTATGGGGTGGGGTAGGGCCAAGGATGAGCGAGTACAATTATTGTATGTATTATTCTTTCCGAAAAGCATGTAACAAGTTTTACTCTAAGTGTGTTGTCTGGAACTTTTGACACAAAATACACGCTCACGACTTACTTTCTTTATAAGCATCATGAATAACATTCATTTCTGATTACGCCAGTAATACACCTTTCCCACATTGACGTCATTACGCCGGGATTTCCCTAAATCAACGCTCAAAGAAAAACTGCTGGCTGGTAGAGCGGACAACAAGCAGCTGACACACATTGAGTTACTTTTGCACTAAAATACACCGCAATCTAAACCGTTCCTATGATAAACTAAAATCATTATATTCTTTAAATCATATACATGTATCATTGGAAAGTGCATTCAATTGCCGAAACATTAATGCATTATTTTATATATTTTTGTAACGTTTTCGCCGAGTTATTTGCGTATATAAAATACACCATTCGACTTAGATTCATTAAATCAAGTGGACAATAGGGGATATTTTAAAATTGCAATCAACTGTATTACATTTTACAAAACTATAAAAACTAATACAGAAATGTATAGACAATTGGCTTAGGTTTCCAATGATGTATGACCAATAATATTATGAACATAGTCTTTCATATGCACTGCTTAAAGTGCACTGTATCTGATTCCCATAGTAAAGTAATGCTGTTTTATCGTCGGCTATCGCGGTTACCAGCCGGAAATGGTATGCACGATGCATTCCGGGAAGGTATTTTCTCAAAATACGCTAATATGGGAAAGGTCTATTCTTCTTACTGACTAACCATAATTTGTGTTCCATTTACAATCGATTAATTCTAATATGCAAAATTTATCGTGTGTTTAATCGTCACACATTGAACAACGTGATATATACCTTAATTTTGGTTTATCAGTTAAAGAATGTGCTATTATTTTTATACTGAGTGTTGACAATTGTTGGTGTCACAGACAGCATAAACCGTCAATCAATCACTCTCATTTTAACACTCTGATGACAAGCGGCCATCGAGTCATATCGTTTACATTGGTTAGACATCTCGGTAATGATGATTTTGTGATGTTACAAGAGGTGGGGCGTGAGTAGAGCATATGCCTATTGAATTAAAATTATTACCGGTATATAACGCAAACTGAAGCCACTGGTCAAGTTGCTCATTAACTTGTGATCTTAGCTTTAAAGACTTATCAGAACAAAGCTAAGTAACCCACCCCATGCTTAGATGTTAGATAACTCGATCGCTTAGAAATACAGCGCCACAACAATTTAAAAATCCCTTGGAACTCGCGATGTGAACTACCTGTTTAACATTAGCGGGTTTGAACAATTAGTTTTAGATATACGTAGGTAATCGTGTGATTTTAACGGAATTGTGATAATGAATTATTCACGCAGCATGTCACACTCATCCATAACAAACAGAACACGTGCCAGTCATGCGCACAAGAATTAAAGAGAGAAATCATTTTATACCCAATTAGATTGTGTTAAAAGTGAATACGAAAGACCAATAGAAAGTCAATCATTTAATATTACATGTATCATGTACGTTAAATATTTCGTAATTTGACTGAGATTTGGTGCTACGAACAACTGCCGCATCGTGCAATCACATTAGTTTCAAAATATTGTAAGAGTGTAATTCATCATAAGTAATTTAGTGGGAATAGAAAATAATGGAAATGTAGGATTTTTTTATGTTCAAATGGGTCTATGTTTTAACCCTTTAAGCCACAAATTTGGTCAGTGTATTTATAATTTTCTAATGGAATTTGCAGACAAAGGAAGATTATTTTTGAAAATTTACCTAGCGTGTCTGGTTTTGTTATCGAGCCAGTCATTGCAGTGGTGAATTTTTTTTAATAGTTCTCACGGTGACTACCGAGGCTGACTTAGCAGCAATATTTGTAATTAAAAAAAGATTAATCAGTAATAAATAAACCGAAAATTTAATTAAACTCGGTTTTTCGGTTTGAGCATGATTACGGCGGTTTGCAAACCATCGCCATATTGAACCGGTTTACGGTGTGATATCGGTATATCGCCCAGCTCTAGTTGACTGATAATTGTTGCTGGCGATAGCAGCAAAAACTTTCCTTCAAATTATTTGCGAAATAATCAGCAGAAAATACTCTGAAATAAAATAATGACATTGAAAACCTGGCAATGATTATTCCGGGAATAATTTGATAAAGTTGTTGCTGATTTAGTAGAGCAATGACTGTCAATCAAATTGCTTGAAATATCATCAGAATGTGCTATTACATTGCCTTATTTGATAGTTCTACTTTCTATTTTGAAAACAATCTGGTTGGAATTTGTTGCAGCAATGATTTTCAGTCAAATTTTCTGGTGATTATTTTGCAAATAATTTGAAGGAAAGGTGTTGCTGCTATCAGCAGCAACAATTATTAGTCAAATTGCTATAAAAATATCTAGCGCAGCACATTTCACATTTCCAATACATGTAGGAAATACACATTTAGAATCGAACTACCATACGCTTACTACACGCTATCCAGATAGAGCCGCTCACCTCGGAGGCCATCAGTACAATAACCAGCATTAGCATTACAAGACTGGTTTTATACTAGACTTGGCACGACGGCGAGATCAATAGATAATGATAGAATCCCAAACAATGGCGGCTACAAAAATCAACGTAAAATGGCCGCTCCATGATAGAAGACGATAATCACTGAAATTTTCAAATATATTCCTAATGTTATTGCTTCAGGATAACTTTAATGTCCCGAAAATCAAAAAGTCTGCCGTGATTGTCTTTGATGAATTTACAACATTTTGTTGAAAATTTTGAAAATAATTTAACTGGGAGCTGCTGCTGCCAGTCAAATTATTTTCAAAAGGTTCAACAGCTTATATGTACCTGTAGCCTGTTAAAACTTAACTGGTTAAATTAGTTTCACACAGTTCAAAACCTTACCTGACGTGTGTGGTTACAATGCAGTTATCGTAACAGTTTGAGAAGACATGTTTTAAAAATCTATCACTGAAATGACAATCTCATTATTGAGTCCGTCATTTCAGAGGTAAAATTTAAAAATATACATGTCATGTAATCAAAGCTTCTCTTGGCCTGGAAATGGACATTTCTCAACACCACTGCCGTGGCCAGGTTTTGTCATGGCAATTAATGGGGTAGACTTAATACATATACAATATGAGAGCCATGCTGACCCTATATAACCCATGATAACCCAACTCATCCCCTGATCCAGGCATTTTAACGTTGTCCAGCAGACGCGACTTTTGATGTCTCTAGCAAAAATACATGCATTCTGCTGAATCATGAGCCCATGCACGGTCTCTCAATCGTTCACCGATGAATTTCCCAAGTCTCATTTTCATGGCAACCACACCGGAAAGCTGTTGAATCAGGCAGCAAGTTTCCAGTCAAATTAATTTCAAAATGATTAAGTTCAACAGAATAAGTTTTATTTCAGGGATTTGGCATTGAAATGGTTAACCCGTACCGCTCTGATGTCAATATTCTATCTTTTACTGTGTCAATGGCAAACAAACTGCTGTACATTTATCAACAGTTTTGATGGACGATGTTGCTGTCGTTGTTGTCTGCAACAGCAACATTTTCCACCAAATTTGTCGAAAAATGAACACCAGTTCATCTTTTAATTTATTGTACTACTTTCAGGTAGAGATTGTCACCAATCAGCGTGATTAATTCCAATTGGGTCCATGCTGTGTAGCTGGTGGATCCAGAATTTCTCGTGTTCCTTACGGATAGACGTTGCTTCTGTGGATTCAGGATCGCGATGGAACACCTCGATGATTCTGTAGTTGACTGAAGAGATGTTATGATTGGGGAGATTGAAGTGAATGGCTACTGGTGTGTCCTTTTTGTTTTTAATGTCCCTAAGATGTTCTTTAATACGTATTTGAAATTCTCGTTTAGTTTCACCAATGTATTGTTTAGAACATGTATTACACGTTATTAAATAAACCACATTCATTGTGTTACAGAATGTTTTTGTTTTGGTATGATAGTTGAGCCCAGTGTGTGAGCATTTGAATGTGCGTTTTTTGTCCATTTGTCGACAGAATGCGCAATTGTGTTTGTTGCATGGAATGACAGGGTTGGTGATGTTTCTGCCTTGAATGCCAAAAGTTTTTGCATCCATAAATTTGGCCGTTATTAGTGTGTCTTTGAAGGAGGGATTCCTTCTGTGGCCAAATAATGGCGGTTCCTGGAATGTTGCCCTACATTTGGGGCTGCTCTGTAGTTGGTCCCAGTGGCGTAAGATGACATTTTTAGCTAGTTTGCTATGTGGGTGGAACTCCATAATGCATGGGATGCGAGTCGAAATTTGTTTTTGTGTGTTGGGTGAGAGTAGATTTTTCCTTGTTTTTTCAAGGGTTCTGTTGAGAGTTTTCCAAATCTTTTTCCGGATAACCGCGTATGACATAATAGTGTATTACATCATGCGCATGTTTGAGGAAGTCTTTATCTCTGCTACGAATACTCTTGATTCTTAGTAATTGGCCAAAAGGGTTGGCCTTTTTGGTGGAATCTGGATGTGCTGAGGAGAAATGCAGGTAACCATGTGTGTCGGTAGGTTTGGTATATAGGTCAAATCCCAAGTGTCTATTAGGTAATAGAAATACTTTTGTGTCTAAAAAGTTGATTGACACTTGTGACTTTTCGGCCGTGAACTTGATTGAATGATGTGAGTTGTTCATCATGTCGATGAACTGATTCAATGATTCCAAGCCGGAGGTCCAGATCATGAAGATATCATCAATATAGCGGAGGTAGAGGGCCGGTTTGATTGGGTTTTTGTTCAGGAGTTTTTCTTCAAGCATTGCCATGAAGATGATAGCATAGCTTGGAGCGACTTTTGTCCCCATAGCGGTGCCTCCAATTTGGAGGTAATGTTCGTTGTTGAATTCAAAGTTGTTGCAGGTTAGCACAATTTTTAGAAGAGATAGAAGTCTTCTTGCTGTAACCGTGCCAGGGCAGCCATGTTGTCTTAAAACTCATCACATAGCCCAGCAAGACTACCTTCACCAGCCGCACCAACAGACTACAGATCAACATCATTCAGATCACCATCACCCACCTCATCCACAGAACAATTCGACAGCCCACCCACTTCACCAATAACAAACTACACAGCACCGATTTCAAGCCCTGAACTGAACAGTTCCACAGACGGGCCTTCTTCACCAGCCACCGCCACACCGGTTTTTAGCCCAGGGCGAAACAGCCCCGACAGCGGCGTCTCCGGTACAAACGCAGAGGAGGATTACCAGGCAGACATCCTCAACGACTGCCTGGACAACCCTCCCCTTGACGACGACAACATCTGGGAGAACGAGCTGGGGGCAATCGCCCTGCAACAAATACTGGATGAACTTTAAGGTAAGATAAATGGCACACAGCCATCTTAACACCACACGCATTCTTCTATAACTATAGCATGATAAAAACTTTATCATCCTAACTACTATATAATGATTTTCGAATATACACATCCCAGTAAAAACTACTGTGACAACGTGTCTACACATTTCCTCTGATGAGTATAACCCCAACATGGGTACGAAACGCCAGAAGTCTGGATCAAATATGGAAAGGCCCACAAACAAATGGACCAATGCCGCTATAACCTTTTACCAAATATCTATCCCTTAAACCCAATGTATAAAACTATACATTTCGGGTACGAATTTACTCACAAATCGGGTACATTCAGGTACACGCACACTCGGGTACATCAATACACAATCAAAACAAACACTCGGGTACACCAAAACTCGGGTACATAAAGAACACAGATTGTTACCAAATCGGGTACAACTACACATCAAGTCGGGTACAAATACGACAATAACAATGGGATGCATCTACCAAATCCGGGTACATACACATAGGATCGGGTACAATCGGGTACAAGATTACTATAAAAGGAGCGTGCAAACAGTGCATCGGCATCCAGACTCAACGGACACTAACCGTTAGCGTCAGGACAACATAGCATCTTACAAGCTTTTTACAAAAATATTTTCATCTTTTAATTTAATTTAAAATTTTTAAATCTTGACATCAGAGTGGTACAGTAAGAGTGAACAGTAGGTAGGCCTGTTCGATTAATCAATATTTCATCGATAGTCGATTATTTTCTTTGCCGATTATATAATCAAGTGTAAAATAAAATAATCGAAAAATTGGAAAAATCGATTTAATCGAGCAGAAATCGATTATTTATTTTAATCAGGCATACTTTAGTGTTTAGTCTTGTAATACAGCTAATGCATCGATGGTTTGATTATTCTAGCAAGGCAGTTGTTTAAACATCCATTCCTGACATTCAAGCTTGCATCTCCTCTTTCTTAAAACTATTAACCAATGGGAACGAGTGAACAATGGATTCCAAATTGACTTCATGTCCTGGGCGTGGTTGTTCCTCATCTTCAGCCAATCAGAGGAATAGTTGATATAGGCCTACTTAGGCCCATCGTCCTATCGCACGGTCTCGCACTCTCGTTACGCTCTCGTAATGAGTACACATACAGCGTAGCGATGTGAGGGGGCGTATGTTAGTACGATGACTTAGGCTGTGTTCTTAACCGGCACAATGTAATACTGAGGTATGGCGTTTTTCCCGATTAACTCTCCAGTGAGAACACGGTTTAGTTGAGTTAATTTAAACCTAACTAGGAAGCAATTTATGAAATTGCGTATTCTGTTATTTTGATAGAAAATCAGGCATTTTTATTTATTTATTTATTATTAATTTTAAGAAAGCTATACATGTACTCTCCTCCACTCTCTCTCTCATTCCCTCCCTCACTCTCTACGTAGTCGCTACTTCCAAAGTTCCAAGATTAAATAATCGATTATCCGATTAAATCAATTATTTTCCAGACATCATAATCGATTATTTATTTCCATAATCGAACAGCCCTAACAGTAGGTATTGCTATATACCAAATTTGAAGTGAACGCATGTACATGTACATGTATGTGTCATACAAATATCTAGTCATCTGCAAGTGGAATCTAGATGTCTGGCTATTTTAATTGATTCCTACAGCATAATATTGGTCAAAATTGATCTTGAAAAACTTATATTGAATATTCTTTTGCAGACAGGGTTGTTTCTCCTTTAGGGTTATTTTGAGGGTACATTATATAGCCCTAAAATGCAACTACATGTAAGTTTCCTCAAAGGTTGTGATTGTGGGTCCCATTGGACCCCCGAAAATCTTGTATGATTGTTAAATACAAATTAGTTTTATAGGTTTTTATACAAACATAGTCATAAAATCTAGCATTGGATCCCTGCGCTTCATAGCGCCTGTGACAATGTATGAGCCAATTGTACTCTCTAATTTTAGCGTAGACGAGAGAAACTGTATTAGTAACAAAAAAATTTCAATTTGGAACCCCCAGGTTTCAGTGTGTGGGGTTCTTGGGACCAGCTCCAAAATTTAGATGTCGTGAGAAGCACTATTTGCAGGCCAAGTAGACCAAAATTACAAAACCCTACCCTGAACATCAGAGATAATCTAAATTTGGCAAAGTAATACACCTACATACATGTATATGTAGGTTAGTATACATTGACTCAATGATACCTGATTCATCCCAGCATTAGTGAAGTATGTTCCGCCTACTGTATCTCGCGGCGGGATAACCGATGAAGAATGAACGTACTCATGTCCATGACGGCTGATGAAGTAGTTGAGAAATGTGCGTCGTATCTCATTTGATGTCCACTGAATACTCTTCTCTTGCGCACTGTCAGTGTTAGGAGACCCAGTAATGCTAGACACTGTCCGTCTTAAAACCTGAGCGTGTTGCGAGAAATATCGTAATCTCGAATATGATAGGTCAGTTTTTCTTATAATGTTTAGAAACAAGCGTGTTTGTCTTCTTGGTAACATCTTCACTTACTCATCTATAGTGCACAGCTAAGAAATAACATGTTTCTAAAACAAAAACAGAAACATACATTTATCAGTTAGAACAATTTAAAAAATGATGTAAGGTACATTTGTACTTGTATGCTGGCGAGTATCGCTGGCAATAAGCCTAAGTATTGTTTTGAATATCGTGGACTGGATTTTCCAGAATTCCCTCCAAGCGTGATGAAGTTAGCTTCAAATGTACTATACATGGGTATACTAGGGCTTCACGCTACATGTACATGTATTAGAAAAATGATTATCAGTATCGAATATCGATATCAATTTCCATACCGGTATAACTTTAATATAGGTATTAGTGTGACTGGCAAAATAGAGTGAGGCTTGGGTAATATTATAACATATTTAACATAAAATAGTTGGTGAACTTTGCAAATTTCCACAATAAAACCAAGAAATTACATGAATCCTGATATTAAACGCTAAATTATAAACATATTCAGTTAAATCATATCCCAAAATGGCTTAAATAATCTCAAAATCAAATGATTAGAATTTGCCATGAAATTACACCTACATGTGTTTCTATGATCTCCGCAGCGATGCACACATGTGCAGATCGTGAGATAACCAGTGACCATCTCATCCCAAATAAACTCACGTAAATGAGACTTTGACTGACAAATATCAATGTTATGAGTCAAAAACATTGGATAATGGATATAAAGTGTAAACCTAGTATGTTTTACTAATTTTCCGGGCTACTTGTATTGCTATATGCCAGAAGTATATATAAACATTCCACGAAGACCTACATGTATACTAAATGGGATGAATTTGCAATGGGATGAACCAACCAGGAATCGTGGAACTCTCCGCGCAGGCGCACAACTTAGCCATTATACTACTTACTAAATAGACCACCATATACACTGCGAATACATAGTCCTACGATTGCTCTCGGTAGAGTAGCTTGTATCGATCGATATCTAGCAACCCGCCAACATAAGAAGGGAATAGAGCTCACAGGGGTTGAGATGTTCTTCTTGACTTGGGTGGTTTGACGGTCACTACAAAGCTGTACAATACACCTTTCCGACATTGACGTCATTATGCTGGGATTCTCTTAAATCAAAGCTCAGATCAAAACTGTTGGCTGGTAACGCCGCCAACAAGCAAATGACCTGCATTGAGATAATATTGCACTAAAGTACACCGCAATTTAAGCTGTTCCTATGATTAACTAAAATCATTATATTATGTAAGTCAATTATCGTTTGGAAAGCGCATTCAATTGCCGAAACATTAATGCATTATTTTTAATATTTTTGTAAAGTTTTCACCGAGTTATTTACATATATAAAATACACCATTCGGCCTAGATTCATGAAATCAAGTGGACAATAGGGGTTATTTTAAAATTGCAATCAATTGTTTTAAATTTTACAAAACTATAACAACTAATACAGAAATGTATAGAAAATTGGCTAAGCTTTCTAATGATGTATGACTTCAATAATATTATGAACATTGTTTTCCATATAAACCGCTTAAAGTGCATTGTATCTGATTCCCATAGTAAAGTAATGCTGTTTGTTCATCGGCTACCACAGTTACCAGCCAGAAGTTGTATACACAATACATTCTGGGAAGGTACATATATTTTCCCAAAATACGCTAATGTGGGAAAGGTTCATTCCGCAAAATCTCTAACTAATCAGGCTGTAGTAATTAAGAATTGTGATAAAATATTATGACGCAAAATATTCATTTGAAAATGTGATTTTCTAGCAAACAACGGGCCGAAACTATAAAATATTAGTATAAGAAAAGATATATTTTAGACATTTTTAACCATCCCCTGTCCTATGAGGTTAATTAAACTAAGTTTTATTCTTTTTTTTGTGAGAAGTGTATTCTTATACAATGTAAGTAGCAAATTTTTGTGGCAGTAATCATTAATTTATCAATTTCTCTAACCTTTAAACAACATTTTGACAGATCCAGGTTAAGTGTGGTCGATAAATAAGGGTAACATTTCATTTTCCTATACCAAGAACAGTCGCTTATCTGATTAGACAGATATACTATTGAATTTTGCTAATGGAAAGCAGATTATCTGCCTAAACAGAATGTTATACCTGTTTTATGTTATATCTTGATAGCTCTGTATCAGCAACATCACATCGGTATGACTAATGGTATACAGTAGCGATGATAAAGGTATTTGGTATAATATCAGTATATCGTGAAGCCCTTGGGTATACATATTTAGGATATTTTGACCCTATACAAATTCGTCCTATTTATTTAACAACAAATGATGTCTGCGTTCGCTTATAGTCGCCTATTTTCATATTATTTTGTGAACAATTCGGTAAATAGGTCTGACATTCAAATCCTGGGTGAGGCCACTACCTGAATACGCCAACACAATATGGAGTCCACGACTCAAGACTGATGTAACCAAGATAGAAAACTTTTAGAGGCGAGCCACCAAACTCAGAGCTCTAGATAAGCTTTTCAATAATTGGGTGATTCACTCCTAGAAATTTTGTAAATAGCTTTTTTTTTTTTTTTTTTGGAAATTAATTGGGTTTTTTAATTACGTTATTATACATTATTAGCAATAGAACCGAAATTAATTGGGTGATTGGCTATTTAGGCACTCATGATGTTAAAAATTAATTGGGTGATTAGGGTTTCACGGTATTGGAAAAATGAATACTGGTTACGGTATCAATTTCCATACTGGTATACCTTTAATACCGGTATTATTACTATGGACAAAATAGAGTGAGGCTCCAGTAGTACGATTCCATAATCAACGTATTTCCCATACATATGAAATAAGCCTATATCAGCGCTCCTGAAACAGTCGACGCAAATTTCCACAACAAAACCAATAAACTATACGAATCCCGATATTAAATGCTAAATATTAACTGTCTTCAGTTAAATCATATCCCAAAACAACTGAAATTCAAACAAATCGTCCGTACAAATGATTTGAATTTGCCACGATATTACAACTACTCTGTGTCGAGATCATGAGATACCGGTAACCAGTGACAATCTCGTCCCAAATAAACTCACCCAGTGAAACTGCGAACAACCAAGACTGTTGATATTTGACTGACAAATGTCATTGCTACGTGTCAAAAACGTTAGATATGCTGAATGTAAATCTGTTTTACTCATTTTCCTGGCTACTTTTGTACTTGTATTGATGTATGTGCCAGAATAATAAATAAACTTCCATGAAAACGTGTGCTTTATACGACGAAATTGCAATGGGACGAAACCGCTAGGAATCGCGCAAATCTCTGCGCAGTGGTACACCCAAGCCATTAAAACACATACTAAATAGACTATAATATGCAAAGAATACCTTTGCCTATACTCGCCGAGCCTCGTTACAGTAGCTTGTATCAATCGATATCTAACGCTACCCGCCAACATAAAAAGTGACTATAGATCGTGGGGACTGAGAGGTTTTTCTCATATTGTCGGTTCCTCTTTACTTGGGCCATTGGCCGGTCACTACAAAGTTGTAAAATTCCGGGAAATCGCTAACTAACCAGGCTGTAGTAATGGATATAAAATAGCACGCAAAATATTCATTTGATATTATGATTTTCTAGAAAACAACGGCCCGAAATTATAAAATATTAGCGCAAGAAAAGATAGGTTTTAGATATTTTTAACCACCCCATGTCCTATGAGGTTAATTAAAATAAGTTTCATTCTATTTTTAGCATGAAGTACGTTCGTATAAGTAGTAATTTATCAATTACTTTAACCATAGCCTCTAACAACAATTTGACAGATATGGATAACTAAGAAAATTAATGAAAAGTGTGATCGTTAAATATCATTTTCCCGTATAAACTTATCGCGCTAGCCAGATATATTATTGAAATGTAACTAATGGAAAGCGGATTATCTGTCTAACAGAAGGTTATACCGGTTTATGTTATATTACGATATTTCGGTATCAGCAAAATCATACCGGTAGTCATACCGGTATGGCTATGATACCGGTATTCGGTATAATATTGGTATACCATGAAGCCCTATGGGTGAGTGGCCATTTTTATTGGGTAAAAACGCAAAAAACCTGCTTATGTAGAGCTCTGACCAAACTGTTACCAGGACTGTATGACATGACATACGAAGGTAGACTCCATCAGCTAAAACTTCCTAGCCTTGCGTACTGCAGAATTAGGGGAGATGTGATCGAGACATATAAATTTCTACACAACAAGTGCAACGTATATCTCCAAGGACTGGTTCTGGAAGCGTTGACTAAAACACACGGCCATAGCTATAAGCTTAATCCTTTAGGGCAAAATAAATATGCGTTCGTGACGTACTTATCGACATCATTCATGACATCATTCATTATGATGTCATTGCACACATCACGTGGTTCATTATGACGTCATATGATGGGTGGGTACTCTAGAAAGGACCACTGTCAAACTATACAAATTACAATCTTTTTAAGGGCATTTGTATGCCATGTGAATCCCTTTTGCTAATTGTGACATGAAAAACATAAAACATGACAAATTTGGAAATTAAAACCATATTTAATGGACATGTAGTCAAATATCTGAAAAACAAATATTTTCTAAAACAAATTAATAATTGAAAAAAAATTAAATTTCCTCCCTCCTACTGAAATCTTTTTTCCCACCCGGTTTGCAGGAAACAAAACTTTTTTATGGATGGCCTTAATGGTCAAATTTGGTCAAGAAAGATTTTAATATCTCCCTATTGAATGTCAATTTACAGGCTAAGAGAATACAATTTTTGAAAATTAACCACATGAATGACTAGCCAGTCATTCCAGTGGTAAATTTTCAAAATTTGTATTTTCTTGGCCTGTAAACTTTATGGACATTCCACAAGACCATGACAGAGGCTGGTTTTGGCCGGCATGATCATTAAAGGGTGAAAAAGCACCACTCAAACACATCCCTGCGTTTTCCATACCTTCAGTAATAGTCATCAACAACTGGAACTCTCTTGTCGAGGAAGTTGTGTCAGCACCCACGCTAAACTGCTTCAAACATCAACTAGACAATTACTGATTGGTGTATTTATATAAAGTGGACCTGTCAGAAGTGTTCAGAAGCCAGAACAAATCAGTGTTCCGTCGGTGAGCAAACTAGCACAACATTCCCCCATAGTCAGTATCTGCTACAAGACAGCATAAAAAACTATGATATAAAAATACTTATCTAAAAATACTGATAAGGTGGGTCCGTCTTACTACCCTAAGTGATTACACATCAGCAACAATGCCTATACTATTCAGTCCAATTGATCCGATAAGGTGGGCATGTCCTACCAATCTTATGTCCACTAGAGCTGGGCGGTACTGATATTTACATGACGGTACCGGTACCATGAAAAAATACCGTGGTACCACGGTATACCGTCATCTGAGCTTGAGGCATGCCACGAAATTAGAACAATTTTTTCCATTTCCTTTTCACTTCCATCTCCAATCAACGGTAAATATAGGTAAAATAAATAAATCGGCTTCCTGATTTAGAGAAGAAAAACATGGCTATTGCGACTGTTTAGTTTCACGATTTTATTAGGTCACTATTTTTATTGACGTAATATCATTCACGGGAATATCGGTCAAAGGGTGTGGTCGACTCGCTAACTATAACCCGCTGTTTGAGACATTGGGGTGCACTATTTTCAATCTGGATTGTTCTTGCTATTAATGCGTGCGACCAGCAAACGGTAAATTTTATTTTGGCGTCGAGCGCTTTGATAAACAGAGTCCAGACAAAATCCGCAAGTATTTAAACGGGCGAGTGTTGTACGCTTTTGTTTCTGTTGGAGTCGTATATTCTGTTATTCGCGAAAACAGGCCTACACACATACATATAACACGACATTGAATATAGCCGATTCCAAAGCTTCTTATAATTACCGAGTACCCGATGTGAAGACTCGTTACTCGCCATGCTTCACGTGAACAATGCGTGTAAAAAGCTATTTCCGCGAACTTCCGACGTGTAGCCAGTTGAAAAATGTATTACAAAAACTAAAACACTATAATTTTTAGGTGTCGTTACTTAAACTGGATTTAATCCTTAAAGAAATTTCTTAAAACAAACCAGGAAAAAATAAAATAAGACTTCAACGATGCTCGTTAATAAATTAGCACGTGATCAAAACGGCGCGAGCAAATACTACGTTTTAGTAAATTTTCATTGATAAATTCAGCATAGTAATGTATTTTCCCACGGTCTAGTTCATGAACAACCAATCAGATACGTCTTTGCGAGATCGCTGTGTTTGAATAGCACGCAGTTTGTATGTTATTTTGTTATTCTAGCGCGTTTGTTCGGTGACAAAATGCTTGGAGTAATAAATTACAAATAATAGAAACGGGAATAGGGAATATATTATAGTCTAATTACTACCGGCGGACGGCCAGAGAATGAGTTTAGATGTTTTAAATAAAGCAATTTTACCGTGAGACTTTCAAGACGTACGTTTGACATACAATTCTGCCTGTCATTATTTTGTAATTGACGTCTTGACGTTTGTTTTTGCAACAACCCTATCACCTGAACTCGGCTAATAGTTAGGGATGCCTGTATTTTTGGCACTATTAGCACTTATTTACCCTTGGTCAAGTCAGATTTTATGAATATATTTCTCAAATATTGCTCATTATGGACGGTATTCACGGTATTTGGAAATGTCAACGGTCACGGTATCGGTTCACGGTATACCGCGGTCCTCACGGTACTACCGTCAGACCGCCCAGCTCTAATGTCCACACGTATTGAAAAGGTCACTAAACGTATTAAAGAAGAAGTACAATGGCATTGAAAGTGGCTTTCATATACAACATTGGGCACTAAAGAATGAAATAGAATGTGCTATTAGAACATATTATTCAGATTTATTTTAAATTTGTCGATCCTGCGCCGACTCGCTGAAAAACGAAATGAGAATGGCCTTGGCGCATGACATCATTTCAGGGGATCGGCTGAGCTTGCCTGAAATAGCTGAGAGAAATAATGTTGACGCAGTGTCAGAAGACTTGTTCTAACTGAGAAGCAATTTTCGCAAGCCCAAAGATTATTATAATACAATCATAGACCATCAACTACATTCATAATAAAATCTTTATGTATATATATATTATATATATATCCTACACACCCACCCAACACAAGTAGTCTAATGCGTGGGAAAGAACAAAATGTACATTGCCAAATTACATCGTAAATATCAATCCTCTGTCATTCAGCAAAGATCTCGGCAAACTAGGTCAACTGTCTGTTGGCACTTAACCCTTGAAATTCAGGCGTCTCGATTATAAGAAAACTACACAAGAAAGCTCTTGAATATTTTTGAAACTAATTTGACTGGATTATGTTGCTGTTGTCATAGACAGCATCAACTCCTAGTCAAACTAATTCCAAAAATATTCAACAGCAGGGAATGTGTACAGGTGTGGGTGGGTGGGTGGGTGTGGGTGTGTGAGTTAATTGAATAGAATCACTGCTTACACAATTTCCTGGCGGCAGTGGTGGCAGTAGTAGTAGTAGCAGCAGTAGTACAGTGTAGTAGTAGTAGTAGTAGCAGCAACAGCAGTAGTAGTAGTAGTAGTAGTATTGTAGTAGTAGTAGCAGCAACAGCAGTAGTAGTAGTAGTAGTAGTAGTAGTAGTAGTAGTAGTAGTAGTAGTAGTAGTAGTAGTAGTAGTAGTAGTAGTAGTATTGTAGTAGTAGCAGCAGTAGTAGTAGTAGTAGTAGTAGTAGTAGTAGTAGTAGTAGTAGTAGTAGTAGTAGTAGTAGTAGTAGTAGTAGTAGTTGTAGTAGTAGTAGTAGCAGCAATAGTAGTAGTAGCAGCAGCAGCAGTAGTAGCGTCGCAGCCGCCATAGCCGTCTTTGCTGCTGCTGCTAAGGGTGCTGCTACTACTACTACTACTACTATTACTGCTGCTACGTAAAAATGGCATGCGTATATGTGGTTTGCCACATGCCATACGCATTCAGTGTGTTAATTTTCCGCTGTGCAGTGGATGAGCACATTTACATTTGGCCCCGACCCCAGGGTGTATGGGATGGGGGTGGGGGTGGGGGTCAAAATGTCATGGAATTGATTGTAATGCAACTACTCTGACACTATTCAATGAAATGCAACCAAAATTGGTATGTGAATTACCCATATGATTGCGGAGTGCAAAATGGCATTTACATTTTGCTCGGCCACCGAGGTGTGGGTTGTGGGGTGTGTCAAAAGTTCAAAACGATGAATGTGGGGATTTGTAATGACGCATCATCGACCGATCAATCTAGTTATCCACACGCGTGCGTGCATGCACGTGTGCACTTATCGATTGTAACGCATCTCCTCCTAGACCGTTTAAGATAGCAACAACTTTGGGGATGATTATACCTATGGGCAAGGATGTGCATGGCACCTTTTAAATTTTGTTCTGACCACCCACCCCCCCCCCCACCATCCAGGGCTGGGCCTAGGGGGGGGGGTCAAAACATAAAAATTGGCCAGTAATTATCGATTGTAATGCATCTCCTCCTAGACCATTTCAGATAGAAACTTAAAAGTTTGGGGATGATTGCTCCTATGGACAGGGATGTGCATGACACTTGGAATTTTGGCATGACCCTCAGGGGCAGGGCCTTTGGGGTGGGGAATGTGGAGTCCAAAAATTAAATTTTTCCAAAGGTTGTCATGTCACATATCATTTTCAAGCCAATGATTAGTAGTCTACAGGACAAGGAACGATTTTGATCTTGGGTCAAACTCAGGTTAGGGGGCGGGATCAAAGTCAAAATTGGCCTGTAATTATCGATTGTAATGCAACTCCTCCTAGACCATTTCAGATAGAAACTTGAAACTTTGGGTATGATTACACATATGGCCAGGGATGTGCATGACACTTTTGAAATTTTGTTATGTTCCCCCAGTGGTGGGGCTCAGGGGGTGGGGATTGTGAATCAAAAATTAAATTTATCCAAAGGTGGTCATGTTGCATTTCATTCTGAGATCCATTACCCATTGAAACTACATTTCAAGGAATTTAATGTGTTTTGGGTCAAAGTGATGGTAAAGCTCAAAGTGGTGAACGTGTGGGCATTTGCCATGGCATGCCATCGACTGCGCATTTTAGTTCCTAATGTAAACATTGTCTTGTAACACGCAATCAAATGGGTAATTAACATACCAAATTTGGTTGAATTCCGCCAACTTTGAATTTCTGCCCCCTCCTCCACCCAGCCCCACCATGTGATTGGAGCCTAATGTAAACGTCATCTCAATATTATGGGTAACTCACATAACAAATTTGATTGAATTCCACCAATAGGTTTCAGATCAGTTAGGCCAGATGGATGGCAGACAGACTGACTAACGGATGCAATTGCCCATCCTATTTTTTTAAAACACATGAGGACGAGCTACAGTTGCGACTTTGGCATCTTTGTCAGGAATGTAAAAAATTGACAGACAGAGACAGGCAGACTTATAGTAATCGTGAGTCCAGATTGTTTCAAATTTTAAATGTTTTCTGGATGTTTTTCGGATTACATCAGGTTGTGGAATCCTAATGTATGGTCACACCCTTTCATGTGTTAAAGTTGTAGCCAAATCAGACCAGTAGTTTCCGATCGAGATATCCAGATTCAGAATTTGATCCTACCGGAATCCAGGTTCTTTTATACGGATCATGGACAATACTGGAAATCCTCTTTGACGGCAAGTTTCTTAATGTTAAAATTTGAGTCAAATTGGATCAGTAGTTTTTGAGAGTCGCAGCTAAAAAGTATATGAGAAAGCAAAGCCCGGGATATAGAAATGCATGGATTGTGATTTATTTATAGTCATGTGAATGTGACAGTACTTATTACTAATGAACACATACAATAACACCAAACACCAACAAACATCTTTTAGAAATCCTAGAAGAAAGAACCTTGTTTTGATTAAATTATTTAAATATATTGTCCACTTCTTCTGAGCTGTCAGTCCTTTATCATTTGTTATTGGCGATGTGGAAGACCATTTTTTGAAGATTTAACATTGGAATGAGTGGCATGATAACATCAAGTCAGTGATTCTGGTGGTAAACTTTAAAAATTAATCTTGGCCTGCAAATGAACAGTTACCAAACAAGATTTTGGATGTTCTTTTAGACCAATTTTGCCTATTAACTCTTTAATAACTAAATTTAGTCAAGAATATTGACATATTTGCTTATTGAATGTCCATTTGCAGGCCAAGAGCTGCATATTAAAAAAAATGGACCACTGGCATATCTGGCTCAATAATTGAGTCGGTTATTCCAGTGATAAATTTTCAAAACTAATCTTCTTATGGGCTGTATGACTGCCATGCAATTTAAATCTTAATACTAGATGCTATTTCATGAGTTTTGAATTAATCCCCCCAAGTGGTTTCGGAGGTTTTAAAGAGGTTTCTAAGTCGGCCAAAATCCAAGATGGCCTCTCGTCAAATTGGATGAAAAACAAGATTGATTGGTCAGGAAAATTGAAAGTTTTGCTTGGTTAATGTCCATTTGCAGGTGAGCCCATCATTGCAGTGGTAAACTTTCAAAAATGGTCTTCTCTTGACCTACAAACGCACATTTTTGCAAGCTCATTTCAGAATCCGGAACCTTCTGAATCACTGAGCAAAATTTTCTTGGAAAATCTTGACCACTAATGGGTTAATTAATTTAATCCTTTCAGCAATGAATTTCTCATATCTCATTCCCAAGGCAACCATACAGGAAGTGTTAAATATTTTGCAATTAATTTGACTAGAACCTGTTGCAGCAACATATATTTGGCTTCCAGTCAAATTGATTACAAAATATTTAACATAATATGTTAAATACTTTAAAAGATAGGCCCTATACTTTTTCAGGCATTTGTCGGTGAAAGGGTTAAGTATCATTTTGAGGCACTGTTGACATAAGAGGGGTTATTATATAAAAGTGTATCGGTGCATAAGAAGAGTGAAAACTTGTTTTATAGCCATTACAACTAGCTTTTGACGTTCATGAAATAGACGTGCATCAACTATCAGAATCACGGAAATACATTTCATTTCCATTGAAACTGATTTGCTGTATTAATACGCCAAACCACACAACAGGAGATATTTGAACTTGCATTTAAAAGGTAATATAATAATGTAAATGCTGGGTTCTCACCAATTTGAGCCGTAATATCCAAAATCTTGGCGCATCAAATGATCACCAAGACACCAACACGCAAGCGATATGTCAGAATGTTAGAGTCAATTTTCCGTCGTATGCGGATCCCTGATATTACGTCATAACCCTTGTCTTCGGGTGTTCGAGTTTCGTTTTCGGAAGGTACGAAAATTAGCACTTTTGATATGAAATTTTATATAAATAGTAATAGTCTATAAAATATTATATAACACTATCATTATGTTGGCATATACTGAGCACTAACGCAGTAAGTTGGCTTAACGTTTTACTTACACTTTAAGAAGCGGGTTAGCCCTATGAGCCAAATGGATAAACCAGAGATGTATGTGGGTCTCACGTTACTATTAGCTAGCCAACAACCAATATACCAACATACCTGTAAATATCACCACAACGAACCGGCCAAGTGGGAATAGGAACAGGATGACCACAAGGAAATCATGGTGGTACCTCAAGCACACTGATAAGCCATAAGGTGGGTTTGTCCTACCAATCTAACAAGTTGTTGCCACATTACAAATTTAACCTGTAACTAGTATTTAATATTTTATATATATATATATATATATATATATATATATGCGGGTGAGAAAGCGTATCGACTTCTCAGGCGATGTTCGAACCACATGATACACATGGTAACAGTTTACGAACATGATAGCAGTAGCACCTACTTGTGCCATTTTTAACACTTAGTCACATACTTGATCATGGATCGAACCTAGAAAATTGGATTCTAATTTTGTGACAGAGGTGAATGGGCAAACCACTGCGCCACGAAAGATGATTACGAAAACTGGTATTCATTTTAAAGATAGCTATTTGAACTGTGTTAAGAAATAAAAATAATAAAATCGGTCTCAAGAAGTGAAATATATGTCTATGTATTTCTCGAACCTGTACTAGCATGAGATTCAACGCTCAGAAAATAACAAATCGAGATACAAACTTTAAAATTACGAGAGCAGACATTTGAAATCTTTCTGATCGGATCTTTTCGAAAAGTTGTCGTCAGCAATGCAGCGTCTAGTACGGATTTCAGTCGTTTGGTGTTCATCTAACCTTTGGCAATTTTTTAAAACATTGAACGACATAGTAAATCAATACCAGCGTAACCTCCATAAAATGTTCATGTATTTGCTATTCAAGATGGTCACGCGAGTAAGATATGTTTATCTACGTATGGTATATAGAACAGTATGCGTATATTGTGATCGAAACAGATGAATCGGCTATGCAAGATCAAGAGGAGTTTATGAAAACTGCATTCTCAATCCGGCATTCAGGAAGAAGTGATTGCACGTACGTGAGCAGTCTGTGCGGTTGAATGTCTGTGTGCGGCGCGTGTATATATGTAGATATGCGTGTTTACGGGGTGTACTTGCGTGCACACGTACCTGATAACGCAGATTCCAGGGCCGGTATTACGCATTAGGCCAAGGTATTGCGTATAGGCGCCTAGTCAATCCGTACCCCGTACAATACGGTTACCTAGCAAATCGATCCCGACGATCCGTACCCATTATTCCATACCGGTCCAGTAAAAAGGGTTATCATGTGGTGTTCGTGCGTGTGTGAGCAAGTGCACGCGCCTGCATGCTCACTATACATAGGTACGAACGTGCGGTTTGTTAGTCGTGCGAGCAGTGCATCTCTGGAATTCTCTTTCCACCAATATGCCGTTGAAGCAAAACAGAGACTAGATAAAAACCTAGACAAAATGATGTAGGGTTTTGACTAGCGCCAAAGCCAATATCACTACCCATAAAACCACACCAGCAAAATACCAACATACAATATAACAGGACATAAGAAGCCTAAGGCTTAAGTCCTGAAAACATGATGATGATGATGATGATGCAATACTTTATCTCGATCCATACCCTTACGACGTTACGCCACCGGCCTGAACTTGAGTACCCTTTCACCTTCCCTCCCATTGCCCCAACACCAGCAGTGTAGTGGGACCGGAGCGCGCCTTCACTCCACCTGCTCAGACACTTGCCCCATGGAGATAATATTGTCACCCCTCCCCATGCTCCTGCTGCTGCCCAGTGCTCCGGATGCTCAAGCTGAGCGACTACACCACTGCCCAACATCCCTCTCAGAACAAGCTCTCGCTCTCAAATATTTCCTCTGGCTCACCCCCTTCCCTCTCACATACCCTCCCGATGTCTCTGTTGCCCTCCCTCTCACCCCATCCTTCTCGCCCTCCCCTTCTTTCCCTCCTTAAATCCCACACCATCTCTCCTCTTCTCCATCTCTCTCCCCTCACTCTCACCCCTTCACTCTACTCTCATCCTTCCATCTCCTGCTCACAACTCCCCACATCTCTCATACTCTATCTCCCTATCCCCCCCCCCACATACCCTTCTTCAGCATGTCACCCTCAACCCATCTCCCTCACTCCATTTCGCTGTCTCGTCCTCTCCCATCCTCCCCATCCTCTCTCCATCCATTCCTCAGTCCATCCCACGTCCACTATCCCAAAATCCATTCCTCCCTCCATCCTATCCTTCCATCTCCCTTCCTCCATTCATCCCTCCATCTCCCTCCCACCACCCCTCGCTCCATCTCCAGCCCTCTATTTCCCTCCGGCATCTGTCTCCTTTCCTCAATCTCCCTCCCTCCTTCAATCTACGCTACTATCACTCCATCCCTCACTCGGCCTCCCATCCCTCCCTCACTCCCTCTCGCTCGCTCGCACGCCCACCCGCCCGCCCGCCCGCCCGCCCGCCCGCACGCACGCACGCACACTCACCCACCCACCCACTCCTCCCTCTACCTCACTCACTCACTCACTCACTCACTCACTCACTCACTAACTCACTCACTCACTCACTCACTCACTCACTCACTCACTCACTCACCTCCATCCTTTCCTCCCTTTCCTTACCTCTCCCTCCCCCTCTCTCCCTCCGCTACCCACCCACCCACCCACGCACCCATCCACCCATCCACCCACCCACCCACTCGCTCGCTCACTCACTCACTCACTCACTCACTCACTCACTCACCTCACTCACTCACTCACTCACTCACTCACTCACTCACTCACTCACTCACTCACTCACTCACTCACTCACTCACTCACCCACCCACCCACCCACTGACTCAATCTTTCCTTCTGCCAGTCTGTCCCCTCCCTCCCTCCCCTCCTTCTCTTCCTCCCCTCCCCCGTCTCCCTCTCTCTCTTCGCCCCCCCCCTCCTCCCCCCCCCCTCCCCTCCACCCTCTCTCTCTCAATCCCCCTCTCTCTCTCTCTCTCTCTCTCTCTCTCTCTCTCTCTCTCCTCTCTCTCTCTCTCTCTCTCTCTCTCTCTCTCTCTCTCTCTAATACCGATATAGATATATAATAATTCTATCTTCCTATAGTACCGAAGTACTGGGGTTGTGTGTGTATGTGTGGGCGCACATACGTGTGTGTGTACGCGTGTGTCAACCAGGTCTCATAAACCGGACAGGTATCCCACCACAATGTTCGTTTTATTGTCTCTGAGACAGCCACCTTAGCTAGTTATTTTTCATTGAATTTCTTTTATTCACATTAGCAATGGAAGGACAAGAGCCGTTTTTTCTAACTTATTATATTGCCATAGCCTGACTGGTTTCAGTTTCTACAGAGTTCATAAAACCTGAAAAGTACTTGAATTTTGAAATGGGCCTTGAAAAAACTCTTGAATTTAACATTTCAGCCCAAATTATTTTCATTGAGTACAAATGTTTTCACGAATCTTCAAACAAAATGAAGGAATTGCGTTCTCAGAGCATCTAATATTAAAATCTTTGCAGACTCTCAGAGCCCCTTATAAGTTGTAGTGTCAGTGGACTCCACATCCAATCCCCACCCCTTTCAATATGCCACCCATGTCTATTGTTCAGCCTGGTATCATGCCCTTAAAAAGTGGAAATTGCAGCCATAAAAGCTCTCGAAAGAACACCTGTTTGTATGTGTAATGCCCTAGATCATGCCACTGTCCGACTGTCCTCACCTTGCTTGATGATCTCACTGTATCACCTATCGGTCTCCCATGTCCTGAGCGCAAACCAGGCTGAGCGCCTGCCTTTACACTATGTGTGCACACGGTTGAAACTGACGAAATAACACAACATCATTATTGTCAATCAGTCCCCTCCATGCACACGAGGACCAGCCATGAAGCCAGTCTGTATGGATCACTGCCTGGGCTCATGGCAACCGATGTACTGATCCACACCCATCTCTTGCTGATGACTTGCAAATCATTGCTGAAGCCGAGCAATAAGTTCCAGCTAGGTCGATTCAACCTAATACATGTAAATCTTTTAGTCAATCTCAGAGAGGTCTGTGGATGGGCTGTCACTCACATACCACGCTGTCCACATATGTCCACTTACTGAGCATGGCTAGTTATGTGGTATCACTCTAAGATATGCTCATACTTAGTTAGACACAGAGATCGCCACTCCCCTCCCCTGTACTATGCTAGTAATGTATATGCTCACAGACTCTCATGAGTCCACTGAAGGCAGTTAATAGCAACTCCCCCGCGAAGCTTATCACTCTAATTTAGTTTCTGAAAACATCTTGAGTACATTTCACTGGAATCAATATGTCTGGTTCCAGGTCTTTCTGTCTAATTCTTATTGTGTTCTGAATTTCCTGGTTCTTGAGAAGAATTTCTGGCTCCACACCTTGATCACAAGCCAATCGCATTCTTCTTGGAAATCTTTCCTAGATGTCTGAACACTTCGATGTTGCTCAATCTTTTTGATTCACTAACAGTTCCTATTACTGGCTTCTCTCTAAAAACTACTTTGATAGCCCTTAATATTTTCAATATTA
>CM067368.1:19135438-19203260 GCA_034401795.1 Chaetoderma sp. LZ-2023a | reverse complement strand
ACGTCACGACGATGTTGAATATTAGCTCAGATATTCGATAGGAAGCTCCCATAGTAGTTAAGGACGTCTCCTCAAATGAAGGAGGACTGTTTATTGCAAAGGCTCTGTCCAGGCTTTGCGCAAAGTTACATAGCACGCCGTGTTTTTCATAATTGCCCACTAAATGTGCAGCCTTCTAAATCGCCTCCGAGCATCCGTCTCTTTCTGCGCCTCTCCGGCCACCTAATTGTTTGATAACTCCATCTGCGGTTTGGTTAGAGCCGACCCGAGAAATCGCAGATGGTTCTCAATGGTGAGTATCGAAAGGGTGACGACTCACACATTCCCCAAGTACCCTCACCTAGGCCTGTTCGGTTAATCGATATTTCATCGGTAGTCGATTATTTTTCTTGATGATTATATAATCGAGTGTAAAGGAAATAATCGAAAAATCGAAAAAATCGATTCAATCGAGCAAAGATGGATTATTTATTTTAATCAGGCATACATTATTGTTCAGTTTTGTAAAACAGCTAATTGCATTGATAGTTTGAGTGTTCCGTTAAGGTGGTTGTATAAACATCTATTCCTGATGTGCAAGCCTACACCTCCAGAGTCATAATACATGCACGCGAATGTACGTAATTGCTCGATACGCCAATGATAGGGAGCATGTGTTTGCTACTGTTTAATATTCCTCTCTGGAGGTTGAAGTATTGGTAGCCATTTTGCGAAAAAGAGTGATTGCTGTTTTTCATAGATTCCCAAAATGTCGATTCAAATTTTCACAAATTCTGACAATTGTATGGAAACTAATTTGACTTAAAACTGTTACTGCCTAAGGCAAGCAAATGATTGTCAAAATATCCAGCTTTTCTATTGCTGGAAAATAGGGAAACATCGGTGCTATGGGCGAGCTCTATATAATTAAAAGTTAATCAATGTAATGTGAACATTAAGTTGTTGCCTTTTTACTGGCTTGTTTACGGGCTTGAAAATCTGGGCATATGCGCTGGTTTCTTAAAACCAGTATCCAATGGGGAAGGAGTGAGCAATGGATTCCAAATTGACTTCGTTATACTGGGTGGTGTTGTTCCTCATGTTCAGCCAACCAGACGACTGGGTCATTTAGCCTGTCCTACTGAGCGCCTTGCGGTCTTTTCATATGTCTACTTAGTTGAGGTAATCTAAACCTAATTCGGAACCAATTTACGAAATTGCGTACTCTGTTATTTTTTTATAGAAAATCAGGCATTTATTTATTTATTTATTATTATTATTATTATTATTATTATTAATTTTAAGAAAGCTATACTCTCTTACCTCCCCACACACCCCTCCCCCTCCTCACTACGTAGTTGCTACTTCCAATGTTTCAAGATTAAATAATCGATTATCGGATTAAATCGATTATTTTCCAGGCATCGTAATCGATTATTTATTTCCAGAATCGAACAGCCCTACCCTCACCGGTACCTATTATGGTAGTCATTTTATCCAAAGTAGGATTTCACTGCACAAACATTAATTATAGTAGAACGGCCTAGCAGTGAATCTCAGGGAAATTACATAGCCCTAAAGCAGTGTAAACGGTAGCTACAGGGAACCAGTCTCATACGGCTCGTTCTCGACACTTCGGCGAGGGTGAAAGATGCTGATAGTAGACTAAGGCCGTGTTCTCACTGGAGAGTTAATCAGGAATACCGCAATACCTCAGTGTGGCATTACGCCGGTTAAGTATCTAGTGAGAACACGGCCTTAATCTACAGTGACTGGGAGGGGCGAGTTGGCCCTCCACGCCTTCCGGGAAGGTCACCATTGTCCGCCATAGGCTTCTTCAGCCCCGCCTTAACTAGATACGGTGCTTATTCAATGCATCTGTGTTGTTGTCTTGTCCTTGTCTTGTTATTTGTGGTTGTGCTGACACGTGGTTAGGAGTCGCTTTTCAGCTTCAGACCCATCGCTCAGACAACATGTACGCACCGAGGTAGTAAGATCCGAGATGGTGACTCGAGCACATACGCCAGGAAGGCAGAGTTTTGTCACCATTAAGTAGGCACACGCCCTTTGAGGCCTAGACATTCTTTGTCTGGACTTAATACCTAACTCTTCATCTAGATACATGAGAATGATCACCAACATAACATGGCACCGACTAAACAAACTACTAGTATAGAGACGGCTGCGCCAACTCTCTGTTGAAGCTTGTACACCGCCTCAACGCAAACCAGCGTGCATCCATATATACTGAAACAAAAATGTTTAGCAACAGTGAAGTTTGGTTTGTTGTATTAAAACTATGTGTCCATTTATAACCAAATTTGCAGGCATGTTTCGTCAGTGTAATGTCTCGCTGATCATGAAGAAATGCAAATCATTTCTTGCATTTCTCGGTCGCACACTTACTGCATGTGAAAATGCATTTTTCATGCACTGGCCCACATTGGCGGGTAGCGAAGGCAAAAACTCACCATATTGCAAAGGCCGATAACGAACGTTAACAGAAAACGCTTAAAAGTTTACCCTACCGAACATGGGCCGCCGCCCAGGGCTACCCGAAAATCAGCGCCATGAAGCAATGGGAAGACTCGCTGCTGGGCAGAGCGTTCGCGCTGTTGCTCGACATTTTAATGTTCACGCCTCAACCATTTCCCGTCTCCGCCAACGTGAGCAGGAAACTGGACATGTTAATGACCGACAACGATCTGACAGCCCGAGAGCAACAACACCATTGATCTATATACTAACTGGATTGGCCACACAAGCACAAATTGAGTGACAAAATCGTCCAACAGCTAACCAACAGCCCCTTTGTGATGTCACATGACGTCATTGACCTAATGACGTCATCGTTTACGTCACAATATACCATCTCGCAATATTTTAGGCATTCCCCATAGATTTGTGTGGTATTTTCCCGTGTGACTAGTGGTGAATGACGTCGTAATTGTTAAAGGGGCGGTATAGCTGACAGACACTTTCCTGGTGTACATCTATAGATGCTGATATCGCCAATGTCCCTGCGCCGATTTTAATGACTCGGGTATCTGGAAATAGCTGCTAATTAGCTGCATCGCTTAGTACTATGGACGTTGGGATTCCTCAAATAGTTTTCACAAAAATGTAAGAATACAGCTTACAGATAAGGACGACGTGCGAGATAGCGTTTTCCATTATATGTCACAAGGGAGACGATCGTCGACAGTCTACAGACGTAAGCAGAGTTAACTCCCGTTAGCAGTGAAAAAGCTATTCAAGATTCAAGATTCAATATCTTGAGCAATCGCCAGAGAACGAGCGTGCATGTTGCCAAAACATTTAATGCTCTATTATTTGTTCCCACGTTCACAAACCATTCTCACCCAGATAGATAGCTTAAATAAAGCTACGGGTAATATTACATAATAGGTTTCAGGGTCATGGGGTTGCACATATTAACCCTTTAATTATCAAGCAAGTAAAAATGTTACTGGCCTGTCATCTTGGATTGTCCATTTGACAACTGCCTGGATATAAAGCCAGTCATCCCAGTGGTAAATTTTCAATAAGTAGTCATCTATTAGACCGCAAATGAACAATAATTTGGAAAATTTTGATTAATGGTCAAGTCATATGAAAACTGCATCTGCAGTGGTTACAAGATAGGTCAACAAAGTTTTATGAAGTCAATCTCAGAATTTTACTCTGTCAGTGACTGACATAGCAGAATAAAACACAAGTGGCCACTTACTTAACTGTTTTATCTTTGCACATCAGTTATAAATTATTCACAGCTTAAAGATGCATCTTCACACAAAAAATGCTTTAAAATAAAATTGTTTAAATCGAATAATTTTAAAGGAGTAAATTTTGTACCTCAAAGTAGTGAACCGAATAAATCTTAGCATATGATGATTTCATTCCATATAAGGTATTTCTAAAAATGTGGTTGTTAGTTGAATTAGGGGCTCATGTCGCTAATTCAATTTCACAACTTAAAAAATTAAATTAATTTATACATAATGAAATTATTGAATGCTGAGATTAATTTTGTTTCGTTACATCTAGTCACACAATTTAAGCCTTTAAAATTCTTAAATTTACACTTATTTTAAAGCATTTTAGTGTGAAAATGCACCTTTAAGGAATATTATCTTGTATATTTTAACATAATTTGAATGGAGACATGTAGCTTCAAAATATTAACCACAATGGGTGTCATACTCATTTCACATCTGGAAACTCCATTTTGCTGAAACATGATTAGAACTGATACATCTGATGTTTTGTCAGATACTTTTTAACTGTATCCCAATTCACCTTTCCAGTTTATCCATCCATCATAATAAATATGATATCATAATCAACTAAGTGACGTGTAGGATAAAGTCATAAATATGACGTCATGAATGATTCGATATAGTCTGTCTTTAACGCTTAATAATCTGACAAGTTGTACGAATTGTATGTCTTTGCTATTTAATAAGCATGCTGTTGAATATTTTGATACAAATTTGACTGGGAGCTCTTGCTGCGATAGGCAGCAACAGCACCCAGTCAAATTAATTTCAAAATATTCAGCAGCTTACCTACCTAGTTTTCTGGAAATTGATAGTCAGGGAGTTCAGAGATCGATCGATCCCAACACAAGCGTGGTGTGGGTGGAGCTTAGCTAGAGATGGGTGGGGCATAGTTAAAACTAGAATGGTCCATTGAAATTTGAACTAAATGTGTCAAGATATTTTCTGGTGATACACTAAAAACCATATATTCAAGGAATTTCAGGTTTTTATGGGGGAAATAACTATGGGCAATAGATGATTTTGCTAAAACTAGACATTGACCCCTGCATAGGTGTAGTAACATGGAGTTGGGGGGGGGGGGGGGTTATTGACATGAACCATCACACAATATGACCTACATTGCACCTAGATAAAAAATCAGTTCCAATTTATTAAATATTCTGTTGAATATCTTCCAGCTTGTTTGACTAGAAGCTGTTGCTGCCATAAGCATCAGAATCCAGTAGAATTGGTCTTAAAATATTCCACAGTTTTTCTGCACAGCTATCATGAAATTGAGCCACTAGGATTCCAAGTGCTAATTGGTTAACTGCATGTACCATTGTCTTGAAATATACACACACACACACACACACACACACACACACACACACACACACACACACACACACACACACACACACACACACACACACACACACACACACACACACACACACACACACACACACACACACACACACACACACACACACACACACACACACACACACACACACACACACACACACACACACACACACACACACACACACACACACACACACACACACACACACACACACACACACACACACACACACACACACACACACACACACACACACACACACACACACACACACACACACACACACACACACACACACACACACACACACACACACACACACACACACACACACACACACACACACACACACACACACACACACACACACACACACACACACACACACACACACACACACACACACACACACATATATATATATATATATGAACGTGACTATAAGATGTAATTATTTATATATATATATATATATATATATATATATATATATATATATATACTGGAATTTAAGCATTAAAATGTTTTATGTTACACGACTTAGTGATATGCATGAAATGATAAAATATAAAACCTGCTTAATAGTTTCAAAACAATTTTATTTGCTTAGTGCAAGACAGCAATTACTAAAAAGAGTATGGTGTATGTCTAATCAGGTAAAATGTCCATTCACAGAGATCTAAAGCACTCCACTCTAAGCATGCTAAGTATGACAAAGCGATCATCTGCTCAAGTCCTGGCTGTTGAGTTTGTGAATGAGATGCAGCAGGACAAGTGTCCAGTCGAAATGCACCGTGGTACCATCCATGTCCTTTTATTGATCTGAATATCTGATTCTGAAATATAAACACACAGGTGCGAGATATTAGTCATGAAATACTTACACCAAGTGCGGTTGAAAGCAAAATTCTCATAGACCGTAAGCCTCAAGGTGTGTGTGCGTGCGTGCGTGCGTGCGTGCGTGCGGGCGGGCGGGCGGGCGGGCGGGCGGGCGTGCGGGCGGGCGGGCGGGCGTGCGTGCATGCATGTGAGGGAGAGATAGGCTTTGGGGGGGGGGGGGGGGGGTGGGTGGGTGTGCAGGGAAAAAAGTTATATCAGTTACCCATATGATTGTAGACAGTGAGACAAGGTTTACATTAGGCTCACACCTAGGATGAGGGGAGGGGGCTGGGGGTGGGGTGGGAATAGGATGGCGAAGCTTGTGGAATTCTGAAACCAAATTTGCTTTGTGGGTTATTCATATGATTTTAGATTGCGGGGAGATGTCTGCATTAGGTTCTGCATTAAGTCGGGGTGCAGAACATGTGGGATCTCGTTGGTATACCATCGACTGCACATTCTAGTGTATGGATGGAAATGATGTATTGTATATTACATTATTTGATCAATCGCTCATGCCTGTGCAACTATAATTGCCTCTTCATAACATTTGAATATTTCTTGGCCCAATAATAGTCCAGTTTTCAACCCAGAAAGCAGTAGTGTAACTTTCAAGGCAGCTAGGTGGTGTGTACGAAGGATCTCAACCACACAACTTGGAATAATTAACACTTTAATGTCCAAGAAAAGCTAAGAATGTCATGAGACAATGTCCATTTGCAGACCAAGAGGCTATTTTTTTTACCATTGGAATGACGGCCACGGTTATCAAGCAATTCATCCAATTTAAAAACATAGATTTTTTTACTTTCAAAAAAACATTCCTCAAGATCACTGAAAATGTCAGTTAGTTTGATCATTAAAGGGTTAATATATTTCATGCATTGCTTGGTGCTTATCAGGTTAGTCCAAACATGTACTGAGAATGAGATAACATTATATTCCTCTCATTTATAGAATGCAATGACTTCTCAGTACATGCTTGGCATAGCCTAGTGCATTGTTGTAAATGACATTTCTGGACATGCAGCTTTTATTTTTAATAGGCATAGCCATATTTTGTTCTTAAGAGAATGGCCTTTGTGACCATATTACTTTGACCACATGAATAACATATTAATATATAGAAATAGGACATTTTGATTGACGTGACAATAAATTTAAGAAAAAATGCATTTCTTAGCCTGGTCCGTTACAGAGAAAATTGGCATAATCTAACGTCGCAGATGCTAAATAAGTAGGTGATGGTTTATACTCTAAGCTAAATGGGATGAAAGGCATAACTTCTCCTTCTCAAGGGTTGTTAGAGGGCGATTTGTGTCAATTCAGTCTATCACGGAAACACATTACGCGTCTCTATTAGGCGCTGTAGAATATTTTATCTACCTGGAATCTCTTAACTTTAACTATTTTCCTACTAATTCACATCTCCTCTGTTGTGATAAATAAACAGCTAATCGTTTAGATGTGTATATTATGAATTATTACCTCTTGAAGATACTCAGTTGGATTCTAGCGAAAACGACTCTGTCCAACAGGAGGATTCGCACACAACTATCACGTTTCCAACAGATGCTGACATGCGCAGTGTCCAATCTATGGATATCTATGAACAACACCATGAGAAGACCGCTACGTTGTGAGACTGCGCCGCGGTTGTCCCGTAATGTGCACACCACTACCGGCACTACAGTGCATCCACAAACTGTGCGAAACAGACTCCATGATGCTGGACTGCATGCCCGTCGTCCACTTGTTGCTGTTCCGCTTACAGAGCGTCACATCGAGAATCGGTTTGCATGAGTAAGAACTCATCAGCGATGGCGTGCTCAACAATGGAGCCACGTTTTGTTCAGTGATGAGTCGAGGTTTTGTGTGGATGTGGCGGATGGCAGGCAACGGGTTTGGCGACGTTTAGGAGAACGGTATGATGCAGCCAACATCATTCAGCACGACAGAATCGGTGGCGGAAGTGTCATGGTGTGGGCTGGAATCCATGAACATGGCAAAACAGATCTTATTGTGATTCGCGGAAACTTAACGGCTCAACGTTACTGTGAAGAAATTGTCGCCCCTGTTGTCATCCCTTTTATGCAGCATCATGCAGACTTTATGTTCCAGCAAGACAACGCCCGTCTTCATTCAGCTAGGGTCACCAGTGATTTCCTTCGAACACGTGTGGGACATTCTTGGCCGTATGGTGCGTGAGAACGATCCACATCGTCACAACTGCCCCAGGAATGGGATGCGATTCCTCTTCGTGACATCAGGTGCTTAATTCGAAGCATGAGAAAGCGATGTACGGCGGTGGTTAATGCGCGCGGAAGTCACAACCGGTATTGACAGCTCAGTGCCATTATTTAAATTGGACACTTGCGTTGAATGATGCCGTGTTAAAGGCGCGATGCTAGCATTACAGTAACAAGAGACTGTTGTTCAAATTGGAAAATGACCTATCAATTAAATAATATAGTTGAATCAATTTATTGTTTTTGTTAAATAACATTTATACAGTAATATTCTCAGTGTTGCTAAACTTTTTTCGTTCAGTATATATATAAATGGCCACACATCTATAATTCAGCTCCTTTAGCCTTCTTCCAAAACTGATAGAACGGTATTAACCGATCTCCTCCTTCCCCTCCCTCCCCGCCCCCCCCACCCCCCCCCCGACACCAACACCCCAACGCCCCCACCCCCTCCCTTATATGGATAGGTTGGGTGTCTTTGGCGAGATACAAAACAGATGGCGCCAACACGTCACTTTCATTAATCGCAGAAAACGAATCACTTTGTTAAAACCTGCCCGTTTATCTTTTCAGGAAGCCAGCCATCGACTCACTGCGCTATATAAATAAAATATAATCTTCTAAAATATGTATAGACACGAGGGTTACATGAATAGCCGGGACGACATGGTACTGTTCGTCGTTGGAGGGAATGTCCACTGGCCCCTCGGGGTCAGTCTTTGTATTCACAGGTAGCTCAAAGCCTCCCTTCCACATCCCCAAGGCCAGCTAACCAGCATAGTCGGGTCGGGGCGCGTACTGCAAGTATTAGTCGGAAACCGAGAAAGAAACAGCGGAGCAACGCAGCACCGGAGCGACACGCTAATTCATTCTAACACAAACTCAAACAGTTCTTATTCCTGTTTATACTTCACACGATTCTTTGCATCAGGATTTGGCTTTGGTTTGAAGAATATTTCCTTCGTATACAGAAAATTCAAGACGTCTGACCCTTAACAATAAAACCATTATTCATTGTCGTTGTGGAGTGTGCTGCTGTCTGAACATTCAGTAACGCGGCGTCACTTTGGCATGAATGGTCAGATATCACATCGTTTTCCAATGTATCACCGTTAGCCAAAACTATTTGCGCAGATTTATGCTGGGTATGGAACATAAATATAACCAAAAATATCTTGGGAATAATGACCGTGTTAGAATAAATTTTCAAATCGTACATCCCATAATTGACTACGATATAACATCTCAGTAATGCTGCCTATGGTCTACCATGCCACTTTACTCCCATTAGGAGGTTCGCCTGGGGGATCGATCGGAATCTGAGGGACGGGAATTGCATAGCAGAAAAGACCCGGACTAGGCATATGGAACATAGAATTATCTATATCTCAATGATCTATACTAGTAACTACTCACAAACTATTTTCATTTTACTTCTACCGATGTGTCGATTTCATTGCAAATTGCAGTAATACATCCTGAACACGTATCTATATGCCTACAATAAGATTCATTATCCTTTATCATAACACAATGTTGATAACTAGATTAAATACTATAATGAAGCATTCTTTTAACGACGGTACTAGACCTAAAGGCCTAAATAATTATTATCATATTCTTGATGTACTATTTACGACAACTGATATCACAATGAATTTAATTAATCTTCCATGATTGAAATGATGTTGCGAATGTGAGTCCTGTTTCCCGAATTGTTCACAAATTAGAATCCGGTTTTGTACAATTGAAAGTGTGTGTATCTGATCGGGAACACACAATTAGTGTAGGTGGTCGTATTTCAGAGGGGTAATCATATTCTCGTGGTAAACAAAGAATATCATCTAACGTGGCTCAACGTAATCAAAACATAGAAACTATCAATGATGCTTTCCACAGGTTGACAGTCTTCAACACAACACTATTAATTATTTGAAAATCAGTCAAAATCTTGATTCTCTTATACCATGTGTAGAATGTTATGCAATAAGTTGTTTGCAGGTCGTGTGATTTGGGAACGCCTTAAGACGGATGAATCCGGTCTGTCGATGAAGTACCGTATATGATGGATCCCTCTATTATTACATGATGACGTGTTATGACGTAGCGGCTTTCTGTGCCTATTATTAATGACAACACTTATTTTTCCATACACTTTAATCCTCCGACCGTGAGATGATCGAGCCACTCACTGATCACGAGACTTGATGAAATTAGCAGACGAAGTGGTTCAGTCAACTAGAAGTTTCACATAGCCTATGTAACTGTTTGCGAGCTCATTATATAGTTTGGAAGTATACGCCCTAGGGTACCTACATGGGCAGGTATTATAATATCGAGGGCTTTTTTCACATTGCACCTTTCTAGTATATATATACTCACTAATAAACAGGACATTTATTGGAACAAAGGTTAGGATATTTTCGATCCTCTTTTACTTCCTGGTTGCAGTGTCGGCATTGGAAGTAAGCGGTAAGGGGAGGGGTGCGGTGGGGTGGGGGCAATCTAAAAATCGAAGCGTGGTTTCTCAATCTCGCATCGAAGGAGATCTCACTAGATACGAATGGGCGGGTGCGGGGGTGCGTCGGTTATTATGTATGCCATTGCCGCGAGAAGACGGAACCACATGAACGGTACAGGTATGGCCTATATTCAGAACAAAATGCATGTAGATAACATTGTTTAAATTGTGCTCTTTTAGAGGCTTAATTTGTGTACATCAATGTAATGACGTGAAATATAGCTTAACATATGATGATTTCATTCCGTACAAATTATTATATTTTTTTAATTGCTAACTTAAATTACGGACCCGTGTCTCTAATTCAATTTCGCAACAAAAAGAATTATGTGAATTTAGGGTATACGTAATTATGAAATCAGCAGGTGTTAAGATTTATTTCGTTTCATTACACCAAGACCCACAAATTAAGCGTCTAGATAAAAGTATACAATTTTGACAATTTTATGTTTGCTATGAATTAATTAGGCCTACAGACAGGAGCTAGTTTGACAGTGAGTGCGGTGATGGGACAGTCCGAAAAACCTATGTGTGAGCATCATACTAGGCTTGTTATTATTAACAGCGGGAATAATAGAGGTGAATAATGCCTTTAAGAGAGATTAGCCTCCTCAACGACTACGTCATAACACATTATTACGTCACATATGACGCATTACTCTATGACGTCAATTATCAGTTTCACATCGCATGTTCATACCATTCTGGCATTGTTAGTATTCTTACATCATGTTTTATTATTTATTAGTAATAACCATACTGTCCATACATATAACTTCGGTCGGTAAGCTTATTAACAATTACAGTCAATTTAATACTCGATTTTTAAAGGATTTTTATACGGCAATTACAATTCCGGAATCTGGATTGACTTCAGAAGATTCGAATAACAAAGTATATATTTTGGAAGTATTATCCGCCATTCAAGTGTCATTGTTGCGTTATTTTTATAAACGATATTCACATATATGCATTCAACAGCTTTCAGACAGTGATTTGAACAAAACTATCCATGCAGCTTAAATCTTGCACACAGCTGCTGTTACCACGCATGACTGGCTACTACAGTCAAACTGTCACTGATCTAGAAACCTATTGTTTCATCAATATGTTGCCAAAATCCACATGGCCAATTGTAGAATAACGTATAGTTTGTGTAACTAAGTCACAATATAACGTATAGTTTGTGCAACTAATTCAGAAAATAACGTATAGTTCGTGCAACTAATTCAGAAAATAACGTATAGTTTGTGCAACTAATTAAGAAAATGATTTTACTTCAGGTTATCAAATGCAATATACGGATCCATTTCTATGTATGTTCCACCGATTTTTAGTTAAACCCTGCCAACATTTGTATGCGTTTTGGAATCGATGTATATGCTTTGAATGCTGAATTATCACAATACCAAGCTGAAGGTAACTATAAAGGCAAACTGTTGAATACTTTGAAAACTGATTTAACCCGTGATGGTGCTAATTTAAAAATAATCAACAGAATGGTTTTTTTCATAGCAAATATACACAATTTGTAGACTTAACAAACGTTTTTCCGAGCTTCATGATGGAGTTATGATATGTAATTATGAGTGTGACGCCAACCTACACATAACATAATGCATGAATACAATCTATCTCTTCCGTATGTGATGTCATGATTAATTACATTGCATGTAGGCTGACGTCACAATCATAATTGTCATAAAATCCTCCGTCATGAAGTTGGAATAGTCTGTCAAGTGCACGGATTGTATGTCTTTGATGGATTTACTATTTAATAAACGGTATGTTGAACATTTGGAAACCAATTTGACTGGACGCTGCTGTCATGGGCAGCAACATCTCCCAGTCAGTTGCCATTGGCCCGCCACAGCACCTAGACAAATTAGTTTTAAAATAATCAACCACTTACCTGCATAGTTACCTTGAAATTCGGTTCCACGTAAATGAATGGATCCCAACACGTACACAGAATGGGTGGAGCTTAGCTAGAAAAGGGCGGGCAGGGCTAGAAATTTATCCTTCTATTCATTATGATGTCATATACTTGAGGCCCGATTGGATCCGTTAATTCACGATGAGCAATAAAAATCTAGCCACTGTACACACGCAATAGAGGTCGATAGCATTTGACTTTACTATACGAAAATACGATTCGTTGTACTTCATTAGGCAAATTACTATAATGAGCTTCAGTTTGATATTAATACCAGCTTTATGTTGTCAAGGATGCATGCACGTACTCTTACGTGAAAGCAATATATTTATTTAACAGTTTATTCATATGTGTTAATATGATTGATTTGATTCATCACAGATGCGTTTATTATTAGATTTGTGGCTTTCACATTTTTATCTGCTGGTGTCCTCTTGGTGACCAATGGTGGCCATTCGTAGCACCGCTCTCTGACAAACAAACTATTCATGTTTCATGATTTAAGGCTTCATTATTATTTGGTATGTACATATTAAGCTCCATGCATGAATACTACTCTGAAAACGCATTAACGAAGGTTACTCGCCAAGTACTGGGCCAAAACCAGGCCAACATATTGGCTATGTGAAACTCTCCTCTGTCATCTATGTTTTATATAGAGAGCTCGATAATAATACAAATTTCACCTGTAAGTTGCTAGCATGTCTCGACTTATTCTAGCTATTCGTCAAGTTATAGGTCGAGAACAGTTAATGAATGAGGACTACATTGATACAAAATTATATTGTTAATGTCACACAAGAAGCATTGCAAAATCATTATCTAGCAAGCTAGAGACGGGAAATTCACGGTTCTACCCGATTAACGTTCCATAAAAAATCTAACATTTAAGGAAGCTGTTACTTTATCTGACTCTAAATCACAAACTAAAACGGGCAGATGAGAAAATATTTGAAGAAATGACATATTGTGTAGGATATGCAATGCAATAGACGACGAAAATAATTTTCTTTAAACTTGCAGAGATGCACTGGTGGCATTCCTTTGTTCCAATTGCCTATTTGCTACAAATACGGCTTTCAAACACCCATGCCGCCACCGGACAACATGGACTGGACACACTGCTGATCACAAAGCCCCAAAAGGTTCTAAGACTACAAAAGCTGTCTTCAACTAAATAGATTTTATACTATGAAAAGCAGCAGCAAAACGCCTTCTTCGGGATGCTCGTTCCTATGGAGGCATAACCTCAATTCTGACCATAGGCTAGTCATTACACGCCTCCATATGAACCAGCTCTAGCTAATGTATAAAGGCCATACCAGGCAAGAGGGTAGAGTCACCTACAACTTACCTAAGCTTATCAGCGACACTGGCACTCAAATGTCATACAAAAAGGCCCTCGGGGAGCAGATAGCTAACATCGACATCAGCTCCGATCCAAACGAAGCCCTAACCAAAATACTGATATTTATGGAATCATCAGCTACTAGCACCATAGGTGTTCTAAAAAACAACAGAACTAGGTATACTGACGACCCTCTCGTAGAAAAACTGTCAGCAGAACAGAAAGCGTTATGTCTGCGCATCTATCAAAATGGCCAAAGTGATCGCACCAAACTACGCCAGGAACGCAATAACATTCTGCGCCACATTAGCGAACGCTTAAAAGATCTTACTATCCAACAAGCAGACTCCCTAGAAGATGAAATCACTGCCACGGATGACTGCCACAAAATGTTTCGGACATCCCGAGCTCTGAAAGTTGCTGACTACACACCACCACTAACTGTACACAACTCGGAAGGACACTTTATCGGGACTGACCAGGGCAAAGCCGAGGCAATTCGAGAATGGTTCAAGGAACAGCTCACTGACCACGATGATTAGCACGTGCACCAATTCTCAGGACACCCCAGGCAATTAGTAGCACCAATTAATACAGCAGAGGTTGAGAAGGCACTTAGAGCCCTGAGAAATGGACGTGCATCTGGACCTGATGCATGAGCAATGAACTATTTCAAATATGCAAGTGACATTATCTCAAAACCGATCACGAACATAATCAATTCAGCTTTTATGCACCACCTTTCCATCGACGCTGTAGGCCAAGGCACCCTTATCGCACTACCCAAGCCCAAGAAGCCACCTGCGGCCCCCCACCCAACTAATTTGCGGCCCATTGTGCTCCTCAACAGCATACGGAAAATCCTATCCAATGTTACTCTATGCCGCATCCGAGACAAGATCCACGACTTCACCGGATCATGTCAAATTTGCTTCAAACGTGGACGCAGCTGCGCAGACATTGTATGGGCTCAACGCATGCTTGTGTCGGTAGTCATGCACAAACACTGGGATTTCCACAAAATGGGCATTGACATGTCACGAGCCTTCGACACAATTACATGCTCAAAGATCCTTGATGCACTATGCCAGGCCAGTTGCAATGAAGATGAGCAACGACTAGTGAGACTACTGCTTGCAGACAGCAAGATGAGAGTACGGGTCAAATCAGTGAAGTCTGTAGAGTTTGAGACATCAATCGGCTCCCCACAGGGAGATGGTCTATCCCCTGTGATCTTCACCTGTTACCTGGCTGCTGCATTGAAATCCGTGCGGGAAAACTCCACAAGCCCAACACCCCCCCCCCCCCCGACACCCCCACCCCACCCCCCGGTGTCAATACTGGGTATGCCGCTAGAGATGGAATATGCCGACGATGTGGACTTTATAGATGAGGAAAAGATACCCCTTGACGAACTTCTCCCAATAGCTGCAAGCAAACTAAATATTGAGAATCTCTTTATGAATGAATCCAAAACAGAGTTCACCCACATATACCTATCTACAAAGCATGAAACTAAAGAAAATAACGATCCACTCCGCGGCGGCGAACTATGGATGAAAAGTAAAATCCTGGGCTCACTGCTTTGCAGTACTGCTGAGATTGCTTCACGCTGCATCACGGGGAACATAACTTTCCAGTCCTTCTGAAAGCTATGGATTCGTAGATCAAAGATACCCTTGGTAAAAAGACTACGTTTATACAATGCAACCTGCGTATCCTTGATGATGTATAACTGTAACAGCTGGGCAGCAAAGGCAGCTCGAGACAAACTTGACGCCTGCCACCGCAAACACCTATGCACCATCACTGGACACCGATGGTCAGAGAGCATAATTTCCAATGATGCACTATACAAGACGTGTAATACGCTACCGCTGTCTGTAAAGGTCGCCCAGAAAGCAGGATTAGGTACACTCAAGTCAAGAATGGACCTGAGGAAGCTAAGGATTTTGGCTGAGGGCAAGACACAGTGGGCAAAAGCGAAGGACTGATTGCAGCTGTAGGATGTTTCTACTACTACATCCGCAGAATACAGTACTCATACATACATACACTTGCAGAAAATACCACGATGAGCGATCAAAATACATTCTGCAGTACAGCAATGTGCCTCTTCTCATAAAACTGTGTAGATATGCTAAAAAGCTACGTAATAGTTGTAGAGTGTGGCATGCTTTTGTGTATATATTTGCCAGTATTTCCAAATCATTTATACGGCACCTGCCCTTTTCATCCTGCCATTATCCATTAAGAGAATTCAACCAGGAACTCAAATCTTTTTACAGAATTGAAATCGGACAGGAATTGGATGAGACAAGTTTAGATTAGTGTTAAACCTGTATCATGTGTGCTTCATGACGCTATAAGCTGAACAAAATATGGCATCAGCTGATTGGTCACTGGATCTTATATAAGGAGCTGTATCGGTGACTCTCGATAGGGGGTGAGCCAGTTTCTTCCTCACCGTCGTTCTCTGTCATGCAGTCGGAGTTGGGTGCTGCCATCATCACGGCGGCGGTGCTCTGTTTTGCTGGTAGGTGGCAGGCGATTCTTCGATGAGGCTTGCAGTTGAGGTGCCCTCCTGGTTTGACAGGTCCTACTCACGAGTGAAAGAGGGTAGTCGGGTTATCCGCAGGGAAAACGGGAGGTGCGTGCGAGTGTGTGTGTGTGTGTGTGTGTGTGTGTGTGTGTGTGTGTGTGTGTCTGTGTGCGTGTGTGTGTGTGTGTGTGTGTGTGTGCGCGCGCGCGCGTGTGTGCGTGTGTGTGTTCGTTCTTTCGTGTGTGCGTGCGTGCGTGCATACGTGTACATGAGGCAAGGCACGCTTCTGTTTCTGAACTGCACAATGTCGGATGCGGAAAGTGACACCGCAGCTGATTTTCGATCTTTCCTACCCGCATCCATGTTGACTTTAGTTTTTTATGTGATCCTCTCTCCGGGCACTAGGGAGGTGGGGGTCTGGAGGTGGGGGGGGTGGAAGGTGGGGGGGGGGGAGGTGGTGGAGAGGAGTCACGGGGATGACTCTTAACCAAGTTCGTTTTAGTGGTCTCGTGTGTAGTACTTTAAGTTAGCTGAAAGGTGCATAGGCCTGGTGGTGAGAGGAGCAATTCGCATCCTCGCTGTTGGGTCGATATGTCGTCCTAGGTGGGTCATCACTCAGGAGGCGGTAGAGCATGTTCGAGTGATGAGAGGCTGCCTCTCGGAGGCTAGCTCTAACAGGGAGGGGAGAAATCTTGGATCGGGTTGTTACATCGCTAGCAGTCTCTAATCATCCGGTTCGTCCATAAAGTGTTAATTGGTTGTTATAAAGTCGGTGGTACTAGTTCTTCTTCCTAAGTCGTCTATCTTTCCGCCTTGGGCAGAAATTGAGGCGTGTGCTTTTACGTTGGTCAGTGGTCGAAGGAGAATGCTTTGGCGCTCACAACCTGGTTGATGCGTCATTCTCTGGAGTCATCCTGAGGTGGTCCTTCTGTGTGTGCATATATCTAACTGTTATTTACGTCATCCTGGCACAAGCTGGTTGTTTTGAGAAAACAAAATATTTTGTGTTTTAAGGCCTCTGGCTGCTGCAAAAGGATGCTATCGGTTAGATTATTTGAGAACCTCTAAAGTCGGGCGAATCTTCCGCTCGGAGAGGAAGTCTCACTTGAGCAGTGTCATGGCGGACTTGACAACGTCCAAGGGTGATCTTGCCGAGTTTCAGACGCGACTGTCGACTCGTGTAGCTAAGAGAAAACAGTTTAGGGAATACCTGTTGTGTCTAGGCACGGCAGCCATCTAAAGTGATGACTGTCGGGGAAGGCATGGTTGGTTCGAAAAGGATTCTGCGTGATGCAGCAGTTATCTGATTTGGTCACCAAATCGAAACGGTGATAACCATAGGGTCATGCAATTAAGTGAGTTTAACCTGACCACAGTCCAAGTGGTCAAAAAAGAAAGGAGGAGTCGCTAGATGACGGAGAAGATCATGCCGCTGTGAGTTCCAGTTAGGGACACACCAGAGGCACACTAGTAGCTGTTGCGATGTTTGACCAGCAATGTCATTCTCTAACAGAGCGGAAAAATGAAATGGGGCAAGGGGTCACAGGACCATCTAAAAGCTTATGCACGCAAAAATGGTGCAGTGCCTTGCAGGAATGCATCCGCTGGGAGTGGTCTCAGCAGCGTGAATCGAGCACAGCATTGAGGTCGTTCACAGCAGGTACGGAGTGGCAGCACTCAGAGAAGTTGTAGAAAAGAAAGGCGAGCTGAGGAATGCGGTGGACCAGAGGCACAGCTTTGCTTAGTCCATGGCTATTGGCTACTCAAAGGCAGCTCTCAGGTCGGCTAGGAGGAGCTCAGATAAGGATTTTCGGTGTCCAAGACAGGCAGCGGTCGGTGCTGTCCTAGGCAGGCGCTATCTGGAGAAGAAAGTTGAAAAGTCTGCCAGCGACGTTCGATTTAGGGGAATTCCAAGTGAAGTGCGGTGGGCTGCGGGGTGTGTGTGTGTGTTCGGGTGTGGGTGGTGGGGTGGAGGTGGGTGGGTGTGTCTGGGGTGGGTGGGTGGGGGTGTGGTGGGGTGGGGGTGCGTGTGGGGTGTGTGTGTGTGGGTAAGGGGGTGGGCAGGGTGGCGGGAGTGGCTAATATTCTAAGGTGGAGGAATGCCTTTTGATGGCAAGAAGCATCTCCGATCACAGCGTTACTGTATTTCTTCATGCTTGTGTAGAGTGCATCAGATGCTGCCCGAAAATGTGGTGGCTAGCGTGGACGTCTAGCTAACTATCGGAAAGGCGATGCCACTGGTAATGCTAATATATATCTTCACGTTGAGCGGAGCGTGAGATTGTCGTCTGAATTTGGCAGCTAAGACTGGCGATCTCCTGAAGTAAAAAGTAGATTGCTGTAAAAAGAGAGAAAATCTAGATCTTCAGACAATGTTAAACATCTGGCAGGAATATCAACAGCGTTAAATCTGTATAGAATAAGAAAGTTGCGGATGCTAGTGCATTTAAGATTTACCACAGTTCACACAGAAAACGTGTGGAGAGACAGTCGGATGGAACAAATGGTGAACAGTCAGCAGTGAGGTCGGGAGAAAATGGCGTGGCCAAGTTAGAATTTCCTCCGAGGTTAAGCTGCGCTAGAGTGCAGTTTCCTCGGTGGCCGTTTTAAAAGTACCTCCATTGATACGATCCTTAAAAAGTGGACATCTTCAGCTTTACATCAATACTAAATATTCGTGGTGGCATTGTGATCAACGGACATAATTCGATGAGGATGTCGTGCAGAAATTGTATTTACAGCACAAAAAGGTCCACCCAGTCAATGGTATCACGCGAACGTGGCCATGTCCTATCATTGTGAAGAAATCTCCCAGTGGCAGGGGAAGGAGCCCTTAGACCTTTACCTCGCCTGTGCGCTCATACTGCCATCGGTCGGGGTAGTACAGCCCGACGGATGGCATTTACTGGTCCAGGATTGGCTAGTCCTTCCCGTTACCCGCAACACCAGATATTGTGAGACGAATACTAGCAAACAAAAGATCTGCGATCCTCTTTCGTAACACCCCTATTTTACTTAGGCCCGCCCCCCGCCCCTCTTCCAAGATAAATAATTATTTTGTTGCCGCTAAAGAAGGGCCACCCGTGACCAGTTCATCAGCAAAAACACTCTTAGGACTACGCCTTCAAAATTTTATGGATTCGCCCATGATATTAAAACAATTTCCAAAGCGAAATAAAAGAATTTTTGTTACACAGAATGCAGGAGAAGGCTTCTCACACAGCGTCTAATTTTCACAATTTCTCTAGGGAGGCCTCCTGCATCCCCGCCAATGAGAGTAGACAGCCTCTCTCAGACTCTCCTCATTTACTCCCTACCCCACCTGAAATTTGTGGATCCGCCCATGGAAGTCATTTGAATCCATCTAGAGTATGCGCGATCTTGATACACAAGCGCTATCCTGTTCAGAGAAGGTACTATTAGTTCCCGTAAAACGAGATGATATAATGATCAGTCTTCTGTATCGAGAATAAGTAACAAAAAAATAATCCCTCTTAATTCCTCTTAAAATTAAAAAAGACGCACGCAAAATAAGGACAAGAATTTGCTCACACCGCGTAGACGATCATATCACAGCAATTATCATGTAACGAGCCACTGGATAGATCGAGTCGATTTTAAAGTAGGTGAATAAGAATATTCGCAATAAACGACAAAAGGCACAAAATATAGTTCCTGTTCACTGGCTGAACGCACTCAGCCACGACCCAGTGCGTTCGGCCATTGTGTCGTTTATTGTGAATTAAATGACGTTGTTGAGTAATGCCAATCCTCAGAGATAATCCCGTTATAAACAAACGTACACTAAACAGCGCCGGATTGTTAACTGCGTCGTTGTTAACTACACCTTTTGATCATCAGCTTAAAGCGCATCCACGTGCCCATTATATTAAAGTTGTACACGGTAAGATAATAATAATAATAATAAATAACAAGGTAAATATACAGCTAAGCTGTTGACTAGTTTGAAACTAATTTGACTGGGTGCTGTTGCTGCGATAACCCAGTCATATTAATTTCGAAATTTTCAACAGACAGTTTATTAAATAGTAATACATACAATTCGTACTCTTGACGGACTATTCCAGCTCCATGGCAAAGTATTTCTGTCATTTATGATTCTGACGTCTGTCTACATGTGATGTATGTTGTCTATGACGTCATATACATGTCCGACATATCGGATTCATCAACTTTAAGCACATTTATATCATTCTTGCGTCCTTAGTATATGAATCCACCATATTTCTTTTGAAGAAACTGTGATATGTATGAGCTCGCTAGACGCCTTACCCGTAGGCGAGGCAGCGCGATGTGAATGGAGACGGAAATAGCTTTGGTGATCTCCTTTATTGTGGGGTGTGGGGAAAAGAAAACAGCGGCCGAGAAACATAATGGCTGATGCTTACCTGATACACATTGCAAGAAATTCACTTACTAATTTTTTAATTAAACTATTTCTTCTTTTCACAATGACACTTTATCTTTAATATATTAAACGTTTCATAGAAGGGCATATTCCTAGTTATGCCCGCCCAGTGGTCTTGAGGAATGTCCATTTGCGGGCCAAATGAATACTATCTTAATTTACCACTGGAATGACTGGCTCGATAACCGTGACAGTCATTCCAGCGGTAAACATTCAAAAATAATCTTCTCTTGGTCTGCAAATGGACATTTTTATGAGAAAATTTGAATTTTCTTGATCAAATTTAGGCAGTAAATGGTTAAATGCATCTGTAGTGATCATAGAATGGTCCATGCTTATCTCACTGATCATAAAACTGAACACTGAACCCCTGAATCACAATTTCCAGAAAACTATGCAGGTAAGCTGCCTATGGCAGCAACAGTGCCCGGTCAAATTAGTTTGAAAATCAACAGAATGGTTTAAAGTAGTACGCCGTTCATTACATATATGATTATGACGTCGGCCTGCATGTGGCGTACTTGATTATGACGTCATCTACTTGATCTACAGATTTGATTCATCTTTTCTTACCGGATTATTAATCTGAAGTATTCTTGCTTTGAATTTCATGTTGCTGTCTTGCCATGTTGTTAGCATCAGTGGTGTAGATTTTGTGTATTACGTAAGAGAACTGATACTGAGGAGTCTTGGACCCGTGTTTGCGATGGTCACATGACATGTTGTCCGGTGGTATTCCCCATTCCTGAGAGAACAAACCGTATATTTACTGATAGGTTTGAACATATAGGCTATACAGTCTTTAGTATTATATCAAAGCTCTGAAAAGTTATAGGGATGATACTATGGGTCACCCCCTGAAAAAAATCTGTAATGGATGAATCCACTTTTAGCTATGCCGACCCATCTATAACTAAGAGCGGATCGATCCAAGCCTGACCTCCCTGAATCTCAATTTCCAGAAAACTATACATCTTACACGTCACGTACTTGATTATGACGCCATATGGCGTCATATTATGGATTTATAAACTTGGAAAGGTCCATTAGACTTGGACCCCAAATAAGATTAATCCGGCTCTGGTTGGACTATCTGTCATCGTCATATAAAGCATGGTCACGCTCCTTCCTCTTCGTCACCTCTCTCCACCCAGGATTATAAATGGGTACCCATGTACACAGATTGTGGAAGTTACCAATAAGAGACTGAATTAAAAACCAGCCTTGTTATGGCATGAATGGGACCTAGATAGTATGGATAATATTTGGGAGCTATGGGTATCCCAGAAACTATGAATCTGAATTGAATCAAACTGCAACAAAAGAAATGTACTTGCAGTGCACTATGATCGCTGAAATTTAAATCTGGTCCACCAGAATGATTTGTCGGGGTAACCACTGTGCATGATAGTTGGTGAATCCAATAAGAGTCACGATCCTTGCGTGAAGTCGTGGTTTCATGGCCGCCAGGACCATGACGAAGAACTTCAATGGTTCTGGGTTGAAGCAGGACCATGCCCTGCTTGAAGCAATGTCTGTGTCACTGATTTCTCAAATTTACTCTTGATCAAGCCCCCATCCCAGAAACGAATAATCCTGAAAATCATAAATTAAAAAGAAATGTGACAAAGCAGGAGGGCTTTCACTCTCGTATTTCCCTAGACTAACAAGTACGTCCCTCTCCATGGCGGAGATAAGGGACTTATGACATCCACCTACATCTAGCAGCTGATTGGTCAAGCTGGAAAGGTGTTTCCAGTAGAATGGCGTCATTTTCTATATGACATATCAAACACGTACATAGCCAAATGATGCATACAGTGACCGATCCAGGGGTGGGTGGGTGATCCGGGTTGCAGGGCACGTTATAGGATTTGCAGCAAAGCATCCCGATACTCCTCGTCAACGGATGGAAATGCAAACAACCTCATGAAATGTCATTCGCTAGGATTGTAAAATCACGTTTGTCCAGAGATTTGCGATTGAAAATGTGGATTAATGTATGTCACCGAGTAAATACATGGTACCGTACCATACATATATATTCATAGAGCTATCTAAAGCAAGGGACTGGGGGTTCAGTGAATCAGTATTAGCCATTAGATCTGATTTGTAGGACTCATTCGAAGCGCCTTGATTTGTCAATTAATGGTACTACTACAGGCAGGCCCGTGTAGTGAATTCGGCACTTACAAGTCCCTCTGTGATTGCACGCAGGGGACGTACGTGCGAGTCTAGTATTTCTCTCGTTTAACCATGGAGCTAATTAGTTCCGGGTCGCGTTTGGAGATACTACTAACTATAGCAGCTACGAACATTTCAACGTACGAACCTAGATTTAATTCGAAATATAATCCCACTAACCAAACGTGAGGGAGGCGGGCACGCGCCCCCTAGTGCCCCCATGGATCCGCCACCGTAATATAGAGTTCGAATTTTGTCATCTTACTATTCACAGAATAATAACTTGAATAACCATCAGAGTCAAATATTATGCCCATCAAGTTGACTTGTTCTAGTTTGTCTTAATCATTATTTCACCCCATTATCTAGATAATCTTCTAGTTATTCCATCAACAGGTCCACTAATGGACCTTTCCAGTTTTAACTATGCCTCGCCCATCTCTAGCACAGCTCCACCCACACCTCTCTCGTGTTGGGATAGATCTCTGAACTCCGTAACTATGAATTTCCAGAAACCTATACAGGTAAGCTGTTGAATATATTGAAACTAGTTTGACTGCGTGGTGTTTCTGCCTATGGACATAATGTTTGCTAAGTGGTAAAGACATACAATCCGTACAACGTGTCGGGCTATTAAACGTTTAAGATGGACTAATTCAAGTTATGCATGACGTAGTGCTTATGATGTCATCATGCACGTCACGTAATTCATCATGGCGTCATATGATGTCATCTGATGGATTCATAATTTGGAAAGGTAAATTCTGCTGTCATTACATAGCCATCTGTCTGCTGATACCCAAGCTTCCCATTTGCTATACGCCTATACGGCTATACCAACCATGTCCATCTGGGACCAGTATGTCTGGCACTACTTGATCTAATCTACGAAATGAGAGATTGATAGTTGGCTCTCCTTATAAATACACCTTCAATGAAGATATCCATGGCTGGAGAATGATTAGGTCCACTCCATTATAACATGATGGCAACAATCATGGTTTTGGGCTAAACCTCTGGGCGAGGTCTGATGAAGGCATAGCTCAGCAATGCAACAATTAGTGTAGTGCTGCTTTTATACCTAGCCCATGGGAACTGTTCTAACTTTTCAACGGACGATCATTTACTTCGGGTGAGTGTTCAAGCTCAGGAAAAACATGAAAGAATACCAAATGCTGCTTTATGCACGTGTTGTCTACTCTTGTGTCGAATATTACACGCGGTTTGAGACGATGGGCAAACATTCGCAGACTGAATACATCCGTATCCGGAGAATTGACAATGATAATGGATTGTTCTGGTAAATGTGATACCATATGCAAGCAATGCAAGATCATTCACGTGTCAGCTTCCTCTTGCGTTGATCACAACCCATCTACCCGTTTTAATCAACTATGTCACATGTAGACTGACGTCATAATCAACTACGTCATGGATTTAGTCCCTCTTAAATACTTAATGGTCCGTCCGATTGTACGAATTGTATGTCTTTACTATTTAATAAACATGCTGTTGAATATTTTGAAACTAATTTGACTGAGCGCTGTTGCTGCCATAGGCAGCAACAGCGCGCAGTCAAATTAGTTTCAAAATATTCGACAGGTTACCTGCACAGTTTTCTGGAAATTGAGATTCAGAGATCAATCCCAACACCAACAACACGTGGGTAGAGCTTAGCTAAAGCTGGATCCATAGCAACAACAGTCATCAGTCGAGTTAGTTTTGAAAATATTCAACAACTTTAATGTGAATTTGGGATATTGATCATTCATCAAGCACATATGACTATAATTCGTACATTTTAGTGACACAATGTTCTATTTTTGTTGACGGAACTACATCTTAGTATAGTGACGTCAGCCAGCGGCCGGATCTTTTTGCTACACGCCGAGATGTTGACGCGTATGGCAACAATAGGCATCAGTCGAATTATTTTCAAAATATTCAGCAGCTTTTCTGTGTAGTCGTCTGGAATTTGAGATATTGACATGTCAAGAGTTAACCCTTTCATGACATGACGAGGCCAAGAGAACACTATTTTTGAAAACTCACCACTAAAATGACTGGCTCGATAACAAGCCAGTTATTTTAGTGGTAAATAAAAAAAGTATTCTTCTGGTTCGCAAACGGACATTTAATAAGCAAATATTCAGATTTTCTTGAATAAATTTAGCCATTTTTAGTCAATGTGCTACGTGTCCTTGCGTATGAAAGCATAGCCTTCATTCACATCACATCACATTAGATAGTTCCGCGTTCCAATAATTTTTTTATTTAATATTTAATATCACGCGAAACATTAATTTTAGGAAATCCCCGAGGGCGTTTATAATAAGAGCTAAAAGAAAATCGTATGCATAGTCACGTAGATGTGTTTTCTAATACTTAGCGCATATGGAATGAAGATGTGAAAAATAAATGTTGATATTTTGTCGAATAATAAAGTTAGTTTTAAAATAGATTTTATCATGCATACAGACGAATGCTTAATCCAAGGTCTCTCTCTCTCTCTCTCTCTCTCTCTCTCTCTCACACACACACACACACACACACACACACACACACACACACACACACACACACACACACACACACACACACACACACACACACACACACACACACACACACACACACACACACACACACACACACACACACACACACACACACACACACACACACACACACACACACACACACACACACACACACACACACACACACACACACACACACACACACACACACACACACACACACACACACACACACACACACACACACACACACACACACACACACACACACACACACACACACACACACACACACACACACACACACACACACACACACACACACACACACACACACACACACACACACACACACACACACACACACACACACACACACACACACACACACACACACACACACACACACACACACACACACACACACACACACACACACACACACACACACACACACACACACACACACACACACACACACACACACACACACACACACACACACACACACACACACACACACACACACACACACACACACACACACACACACACACACACACACACACACACACACACACACACACACACACACACACACACACACACACACACACACACACACACACACACACACACACACACACACACACACACACACACACACACACACACACACACACACACACACACACACACACACACACACACACACACACACACACACACACACACACACACACACACACACACACACACACACACACACACACACACACACACACACACACACACACACACACACACACACACACACACACACACACACACACACACACACACACACACACACACACACACACACACACACACACACACACACACACACACACACACACACACACACACACACACACACACACACACACACACACACACACACACACACTGGTCACTAAAGATAGGTGGTCGCATATTTCAGCTAATTTTCTGAGGGTTGGATCCTTAAGATTGGTGGTCTCTTGACAACCAGTCTTTCAAAACACCATTTTTGCTCAAAGAGCAAGTGCCTGCTATATACAGGCTTACCTGTATTATGTAAATTGTTTGAGATCTCTATGTTTGACTATTTACTGAAGAATTGTGGGGTAACATTTCACAGTTTTCACTTCTATTTATAATTTGGAAGTTTCACAAAAATATACTTAAATAGGAATAAAAGATAGCGTCTGCTTAGAATACCTAATTTCGTGTAATCAGCCTCATTACATACAGGCACTCCTGTCTATGATGTGCAGCTATGTTAAAGTGGTACCCATACACACACGCACGCACGCACGCAGGCAGGCAGGCACGCACGCACGTACGCACGCGCGCGCACGCACACACACACGCGCGCACGCGCACATACACGGACCTAACCACATCTACGCACGCACGCACGCACGCACGCACGCACGCACGCACGCACGCACCGCATGCTCAGCGCCAAACTATTATTAATAAATATCAGAGGAAATAAATACACCTAGTCATTCTTAAATTTTATACCGATAAAGTATCATTTTCTTACAAGAAATTGTTAATCAGAAATCCGTCTTGTTCAGGGAACGATCTTTATCAACGGGCATATGTCAGTATTGCGTTTGTATGTTTATGGTATATACGCACGGACTGCGAGGTACTGATTATTCTAAACTAGATATTATTAGGCTATTTTACATTGTTGATTCCAATATGGACTGCTATTGTACGAGTCCACGTTGTGTTGAAATCTGTATTGGACGTCCATATGGATTTGTCAACACAACGTGGCCGAGTACAATAGCAATCCGTATTGGAGTCAACAATGCAAAATGACCAATTTAGTATGCACCTATTACAATTATCAGGAAAGAGACACCGCAAATGGTAGGTAGGTAGTTTGGTTACCGGCCGCTTATGCCGAGACGTATTTAAGAACATTCGCTCAGTGAGTTTTATTGGCCGCTTACTCATGGGTGTATTCGAGCCATGACTTTGTCTTTGGAGGGGTGCGTAGCTCTCGACCGAAGGGTTGCAAAAATGAAAATAAGGAGAGCAGTCTGAAATAAAATCTGAAAACGGAAATTGAAAAAAGTTTTGTTTGAAATAAAAAATATTAAGAGACGAAACTGAAAGATAATACTATCAAATAAACGTAAGTAACTTTAAATAATGGCCCGAAAGCAGTGTTTATACGCTAAATTTTATTAGGACTGTGTGCTGTTATTTCAGATGGTGGCGCTACTGTTGCTACTGACGACGACGCTCTTTGTCGGGTCAATCAGATCGCATAGTAAGTAAAACATAACATGATCAAGAGGCGATAAACTATACGCTATATTAACAGCGCTAAAACAATACTTCGCTGTTCAAAGCCTGTCGTATTAGCAGGATAGCTACAATACACGTGCAAGACAGCTTGCGAAGGAACCAGTGGCGTCACTGGTTACTGGCACACTGGGCCCAGGCCCCTGGTGGGTTTTTTTACAGCGCCCCCAGTCTTTTGCAGCAAATAATACCCGTAATTCTAATGAGTCAAGTGACAACTAGACAAAATGTCTGTCCGATGTCGTAATGGTCCGTTCCAGTTTTACTACGCCCTGCCTTAAGCAGCAACGTCTTCAAGACAAATTACTTTTCAAAATATTAAACAGATTACCTGTATGGTTTGTTTGAAATTGAGGGATCTGAGACACTGGGATTTGATGGATAACATGGTTAGCGTATGGTTGATTTAAATACAGGCGAGTTGCTCACTTGAGGAGCCTGGACACAGCATAGATAATGGTGATATTTTACTGCATATAATTAAAGCTATTTCAACTGTTTCAAGATGTTGATAAGGGACCTTTCCAATGCGTTCATCCATCGTATGACGTCATAATCAACTACGCGACGTGTAGAATGACTACACAATCAATGACGTCATTATGACGTCATGAATGACGTAAATAAGTATATCATGAACGTATAATTGAAGACAGACTATGCGTTGTTGTACGAATTGTTTGATTTTACTATTTAATATCATGTTGAATATTTTGAACCTAATTTAACTGGGCGTTGTTGCAACAGCACCCAGTCAAATTAGTTACAAAATATTCAACAACTTACCTGTATAGTTTTCAGGAAATTGATAGTAGGGCATTCTGGGATCCCAACACGGCGAAGTGTGGGTGGAGCTTAGGTAGATGTGGGCGGGGCATAGCTAAAGCTGGAAAGGTTTAGTAGCGTAGGGTCTAGTTGCGGTGCGGAAGCGTGTGTGTGAGGTCCTTTTCCGGAATCTGGCCCGTCCCTCAAATCTGTATCCAGCTCCCCTGTATGCAATGGTACCAATTTTCGATGTTGTAGTGGTTCGTCCTATTCCGTTGATAACTTGATAGTGAATCTATCAAGTTGGCACATTCTGTCTGTATGTCTGTCCATCAGTCTCTTCGACCTCCAATGTATTCCATCAACATTTTTGGTTATCATTGCTTTGCTTTAAAGTTATGCTCAGAACCTCTTGTTCAGTGTGTCTGCGGCCTCCTGCAGAGAGTGTTCTGGGAGTCTGCCTGCGCCCTCTCCCATGGTTGGTGTATGGGGTCCTACGTGCGCACCCCCCCCCCATTCCTAGCTGCAGTTGCTGCGAAGCCCTAACCAGGGCACTAGTCTTGCTGCAGTAACCCCGTACCTATCACAATTTTAATTCAACTTTGATGTATGATCGGCATATGCTCATATAAGTCTTGGTTTGAAAACAGTCCAGCCAAATCCAATAGATTTCTTGAGTCAACTTTGACAAAATCTTGTTGCTGAAAGGCGTTGTTGCCTTACCCAACAGCAACTTGCCACAGGCCCAAGGCAGCAACACATTTCATCCACAACATCTCAAAATTTCAAGTACGAATTTTGTGGATTTATGCTCCTGTACAACCATGATTCTAATCTGGGAATACGTTTATTGTTCTGCCGGCATGCCAATGGACCTTTCCATTTTTAGCTATGCCCCGCCCATCTCTAGCTAAGCTCGACCCACACCTCACTAGTGCTGGGATAGACCGATCTCTGAACTCCCTGACTATCAATTCAATCCAGTTCAATTTATTTACACCCAGGCCACAATGTGGCATATGGGGTCCATTAATACATACATTTACACGGCCAATGGCGATTACATGGAATGTTGGTAATTCTTATTATTATTATTATTATTTATTATTATTAGTAGTATTATTATTATTATTATTTTTTTTTTATTATCGTCGTCGTCGTCGTCGTCGTCGTCGTTGTTGTTGTTGTTGTTGTTGTTGTTGTTGTTGTTGTTATTATTATTATTATTATTATTATTATTATTTCACCATAATATAAGTACCTAGGTAATCTAAACTCCCTCCCGTTAGCCAATCTGAGTAATGCAATTAAATAGTGATTTGCATATACCCGTGATGTACACATAGGTGTTATGAAAAGAAAAGTTTGTTTATGGCAAATATGATGAGTGCGACCGGCCGGTCAGTCCAGTAGCGAAGCGCTCAAATTCCTCCAGACGAAATTCGAAAGGTATGGAGGAAATTGGACGTCCCTACTCCCAGAACATATCTAGAATGTGTAGTCTGTACACATTAAACATAGTAAATTCCAGTAAATTTGGTTTACGACGGTAGCAATGAGCTGCAGGACAGACTGTGGTGGTAGTAGTAGTAGTAGTAGTAGTGGTAGTAGTAGTGGCAGCAGTAGTCGCAGTGGCAGTGGCAATAGCAGGAGCAGCAACAGTAGCAGTAACAGTAGATGTAACAGTAGAGGCAGTAGTAGTAGTAGTAGTAGTAGTAGTAGTAGTAGTTGCTGCTGCTGCTGCTGCTGCTGCTGCTGCTGCTGCTGCTGCTGCCACTGTCATTTACTGTTGTTGTTGGTTTGGGACAGAATGCTAAGTGCAACGACGGGCCGGACAGACCAGGAGTGAAGTGCTCCAATTCATCCAGACGAAATTCGAAAAAGTATGGAGGAATTCGGAGTTCTCCACTCCCAGAACATATTTCTAATTTGCAAGATGTACAATTTTAAAGGTAATAGATGTATACACCATGTACATAGGTATTATTATAGGAACATTGATTTTCGACAGGAATGATGTGCTGTAAGCAGACTGTGGTAGTGATAATAGCAGCGGTAGCTACAGCGGTAGCGGTAGTAGCAGTAGAGGTAGCAGTAGTAGTTGCAGCTGCTGCTGCTGCTGCTGCTGCTATTGTCATCAATGTCCTCGTCGTCGTCGTCGATGTCATAGTCGTCGTTTTCCTCATCGTCGCCATGGTCCTCCTGCTAGTCATAGTTGTTGTTGCCATCATCACCGTTGTCGTTGTCTTGCTATTTAAAATGTTTCAATACTCTTCTTATAAATGTACATAGCTTACTTAAAATTGAGATTTTATTACTTGATAAAAGTTCACAAAATTTGTAGTAGTTTGGTTACACCCGAAAGTATTTTGGTAGTAGTGTCATTCTGTCCTTTTCAAAAAACTTACAGAGAAATAGGTAATGATATTCATCACCTGTGTCATGTTGGTCACACAATTTACATATCTGATCGTCTTTGATTAAACCCTCCCACCTCCCAGTTTCAATTGGCAATTTGTGGTTGGCTGTTCGGAATCGCGCTAAGGTTAGTTTATTAGTATTATTTAATTTAGTACGGTATGGTTCTATTTCAAATTTCGTCTTATAGATATTATAGATTTTTCCCTTTGAAGATGCGTTCATCTGTCCTCTCCATGATTGTGTGTATTGGTCTATAAGTATTTGTTTTATATGTTTCGTTGCGTTACTTGTGATGCTATGTCTTTCCCATAGATATCCCATTCCCACATTATTTAATATTGCCTTTACTACTCCAATCCATTTGTAGTGTACGTTATTATTGGTATAGTCAGTGTACATATATTTATAAAGTAGACATGATAGCTTTGTTTCTTTGCCATTTAGCAATTTTTCCCAGTATAGGAGTGTTCTATGTTTTATAGTGATATAGGGGGTATCTACCTAATTAACCGTATATCATGCATTTTGGTGTATGCATGTTTAGTTTTAGTAACCGTCGATAGAAGCCTATTTGGGTTTTTTCAACTAGTGTTGTGTTTTCCGTAGTCCAAATTTCACACCCATATGTGAGAATCGGTAATATCATTGAATCAAACAGTTTTATTTGGCAGTTTATTGGTAGATCCATATTTTCGCATCTCCGGTATAGTGAACATAGCGCTTTAGTAGCTTGCTCTGCTAGGTGTTTTAGTGTTGTTATATACCGGGAGCTGTAAACGAAATGTATACCTAAATACTTATATTTAGTGACTATTTCAATATTTTCATCGTCTAAAGTAAAATTACAATTCCTCCGTCCCCTTTTATTGCTTCCGAATATTACCACCTTTGTTTCATCCTTATTAATTTTGAGATTCCACAATTTACAGTAACTGTTGTAGGCATTCACACTCAGCTGTAAAGTAATACCATCTTCTGCTATCAACACTGTGTCATCTGCGTATAAGCGCACCAGCAATTTAAGATAGACGTCTATGTTATCATTAATTATAAGACTGTCACAATTTGAGTTTTCCAGGTATTCTTGAAGGTCATTGAGATAGATATTAAATAATATAAGGGAAAGATTTTCTCCCTGCCGCAGCCCCCAGTTACACGTAAAAGGCTCTGATAATTCATCATTCATACATACCCTTGATTTTATGCCAAAATACATGTTGCGAATCACTCTGAATATTTTCCCATTAATATTCTCCCTTAATAATTTACCCCATAGTGCTTCCCTCCAAACTTTATCAAACGCTTTCTCTAGATCAATAAAGGCACACAATAATTTGTTCTTTTTAATTCGGTAGATTTCTAGGATCGCGTTTAGTGCAAATAGATGGTCAGTTGTTGAGTATTTTCGTTTAAAGCCAGCTTGGTTTTCTTGAATAAGATTGTTTTCTTCCAGATAACTATCAATCCTTTTACTTATGATGCTAGTAAAATGTTTAGCCAAACGGCTCACCAGTGTAATATGCCTATAGTTTTGCGGCTCATTTAGGGGACCTTTACCTTTATATATATATAGGTGTAATTAGCCCATCAGTCCATGCTTCAGGTATATTTCCAGTTTCGAGTACACAATTAAAAAGCGTATAATAGATGGGTATCATTGTTTGTTCCCTGGACTTAAGATATTCATTGATTATCCCGTCCCCTCCAGCAGCTTTGTTAGTTTTCAGAGATTTTATTGCATTTCTAATTTCAGATACTGTAATTTCGGAGTTAAGTAGGTGATTTGTTGGTTGTCCTGTATCATTAGTGTGTGCTTGGATATTGGGGACATCGTCACTCTGGATTATGGATTTATAAAATGTATACATATCGTCAATTTGGATTTTACATTTTTCAGTTTTTGGGTCTTGGGGACTTTATAATTTTCCAGTATGCTCGCGTGTCCGATTTCTGTAATCTTTCTATTTTGATTTTAATAATTCTCTTATTTTCAGCTATAGCTTTATTCATTTTATAAGTTGTACATGACTGGATCACAGTATTAGCATTGTTAGCCGACTTTCTCAATCGATGTTCGTTTCTGTAGTGGTGATATGCTTTTCTCGCTAGTTGGCATTCGTGGTTGAACCACGGGCGGTTAGTTTTGCGATTGGTGTTACTTAATCGGTTGTTCTTTATAGGCAATGTTCCAAAAGTGCTAATGGCAGCTTTTTCAAATATCGAGGCTATGCCATCAACTACTTCATTGATTATCGATTTCAAGAAAACTATACAGGTAAGCTGTTGAATATGTTGGAACTAATTTGACTGGGTGCTGTTGCTGCCTATGGCAGCAACAGCGCCCAGTCAAATTAGTTTCAAAATATTCAACAGCATGTTTATTAAATAGCAAACAATTTACACTTCATACAACGTGTCGGACTATTTGAGATTTGATGACGGTCTATATGGAAACCTTTGCGACGTAATGAGTGTGATGTCATCAAACACGCGCTGAGCTGATTATGACGTCATACGAGGTCAGATGATGGATAGCTACTCTGGAAAGGCGAATTCATTACTTTATTCTTTTCATACCGTAATTTAAATTTGTTTTATGCTGTGCTCAAGATGTTCGAGTGTTACAATTTGGTAAGAAAGCAAGTATTGAGGCTCCATGTACCGCCATTTACACACAGTAAATTCATATCACAATGGATCAGTCTGGCAGTCTTTGTTGTCTGTGCCACTCAATGTGTAAATGGTCAAATATCAGATCCAACAGAATTCATGATATAGTATGTCATGCATTATAAGAGCAATTTAATATACATATAGGCTACCAATTTTGAATCATTTATCCAGCCAACCACCACCCCCGCATACCCCATGGCCCATGTCGACGTGAGATTGTCGTACAAACTATGCGGTCATGTAGGAGATTGCCCCTCAGGGCACCTAATTTTGACAATTTTCCTAGGGAGCAATCCGAACCTTCCATCGATGGGAGGGACCACCCCTCCCAGACACACACCCCAGCCCCGCCCCTGGGCCTGGACCCCTAGTCTATTTAATGCCTAGCGACGTCTCTGGAAGGAGCAATTAATTGAAGTAAAATGATAAATGTTAACCTAATGACTGTTATTTCCTAGTATGGTCGATAGAATCTCGGGAGCTGCGCGTGTCACTGTGACCTTGATATTTTACATACACCGCCAAAAAATGGCCCACCTTTTCGGGACCCTATAGACAACCTTCCACCCAGTTTGGCCAAACTGGCAAGCGGAACCAGATGTATTGTCTTGCAGGCACAGCGTTTACAAACTAATCATTTAAATAATAATAATAATAATAATAATAATAATAATAATAATAACTAGAACACATTTACTGAAGTAACTGTAAATCCGTGATGACTGGGCATTAAGGAGTATTATAAGCCCTCTTCTCACATGATCATTGAACATGTCTGATGCTGATCTGATAAAAAGTCTAACTGTGTTCGCAGTTGAAATCACCATAGTTTTACACAGGGTATGGAAAAGCTGATTTCTTGAAAACCGATAGCCTTGACCCTAAAGTATAAAATAATGTGTCCTGATTTGCTGTAGTGGAATTCTGACCAAAATCAAGGAAAATGCCATTAAATGTCAAATAAAGGAGAAATTAATTAATTAACGGTAAAAGGAGGAATTTCATACAAAAAATTACCTGTTCAAGTTGATTGTGTCAGTTCGATATGATGAATTTCGATTCTCATGATGGTCTGAAAGTGACCCAGCCAAGGTCAAGGTCAATCAGGGGTCAAAGTGACCAATTTTAGGTTTTGGTATGGATTATCTACCTTTACCTGTTGGAGTTGATTGAGGCAATTAAATCTGGTGAATTTCGATTGTTTTTTACTACCTGGATCAAACAAAATTCATTAATTTCTCCTTTATTTGACAATTGACGGCATTTTCCCTGATTTTGGGTCGCACCACGGATTCTGGAAGGATGTTAAGTTTCAACATGATCTGCAGAAACCTTAAGGGGAGTCGCTATCAGAATATCGCTCTCATACATTTTCTTTGGGGCATTTTGGGCTCGGATAAGCGTATTCCTCGCAAATTCTTCAATAGATCCAGAAGAAAAAGAAAAACATCTCAGGCACTAAGGTTCACTGAAAGTGTCTCAAGTTTGGAGGCTTGAAATCGCAAATAGTACTCAATGGACCAGGAAAATATGTGGGTGTCAGATGCGGGTTAACATATGTTAGAGGTGTGTTAAGTTTCTCTATGATCTGCAAGAAACTTAGGACGAGTTGCTGTCCGAATAACAATCCCTTACATTTCCAATTGGACTTTTTGGACAAGAAAACGTGGAATTCTCGGGAACCATACACCAGCTCCAATTTCTGTGGATGATCTATACATGCCTGGTGCGTACTAGAAATGTACCAAGTTTAGATTTGATATTTCCAAAACTGGATCATTTATCGTCAAATCAATTTCCAATACATTCCCTATTGACATATTTGTCTGCGATACAAAAATCTCAATATCTCATGAACCGTTCGGGATATCGGAATTCTGTAAATGGTAAGAATTCTCATGATGTCAACAATTGTTTTCATTCAGCATTTTCTCAAAAACTGGTCACTGAAATGAAAAGATTTTTTGGCCAACTTACAGGTCAACAGATCCTAGAAATATGTTAGGTTTCAAGATGATCTGGAAAAAATCCTAGGAGCAGTCGCTGACCGAAAATTGCTCCTATACATTCCCTATGGGACATGTTGGGAATGGAAATGCAGCGTTCTGAAAGGTTAACATGTTCGCTAATGATTTTATCCATTTTAATCTATAGTAGTATAATGTATCTACCTATATACCAAATATTAAGCATCTGACTAACCTAGAAATATGAATTCTCTTGATTCCCAAAAATTGGGCTTATGCCAGATTTTCTCAAAAACGGGTCTCCGTGCCCAAAAATATGTTGGGTCACCATGTGTAGAAATGCTATCGAACAAAAAGTTATCGGCCCTAGATATGGGGCAAAGGTTATCTATGTCGCAGCCCTTCCTGGTAGAAATGTTTCGAACAAAAAGTTATCTATGTCGCGACCCATCCTGGTAGAAATGTTATCGAACAAACAGCCCTCTCTACGCAAGGCAGACCCTGGGGCAGCCGATCGGCGATCTGTGGCCCCCTCCGCCCTCTCAATCCCTGGGGCAGCCGATCGGCGATCCATGCCCCCCCCCCCCACAGCTATCTACGGTGCGCCGCGTTCCGGTAGATAACTTTTTGCCAGCTACGCAGAGCCTTATATACAAGAAGGAATCTTGACTATACATGAAGAGTTAAACTGAACAGAGTGAACGCCTCGAGAAATATCTGTGCCAGATCGAGCCCTGCTCCATCCGGTTCGATAGTGATCTTCATCCCCTCAGGGGCAGGGGCTAGCTGCTTCACTTTGTCGCCGGCTAAGAAACGTAGCACTAGGACTATATGAGTCGTTTGTGGGCTAGTGAGTCCCACTCGCTGAAGCAGTTTAACAGCACCCCTGGCTTTGGTGGCATGTGACGCCCCATCTACGCGTAGGATGCCCTCCTGGAGTTACCAGCTTCTTCTGGGCCACCGAATGGGCGCCGCAGCAGGAGCTTTCCACCTGTAACCCCGATCCGGTAACCCACCCTCGTTAGGGAGACACCTTCAGCTATGTAGGTGAGGAAGGATGATCCCCGATTGTAGGGCTTTCGAACTTTCCCATCCCTTTTCACAACAGTGGAGAGGGGAGTAACCTCTATGTAAATGACTGCGGGAGGTCTATATAGGGGCAACCATGTTTGCCAGGTACCCCCAGGTCCAGCACGGTACCACACTTCATTCTTCTCAAACATGAACTGCAGGTTTGCCAGGGTCAATAGCAGACCCTCATGTGTCATCGGCGGGGCATTGCTCGAATAGGGTTTGACCAGATGAAAGCTGAGGTCGTCATTTAGGGTGTTGATGTCTGCCACCTCTGTATCCGAGACCTCAATCAACGGCTCAAGGATGTACTTCTTCTTCGAGAAATCATACCGAAACACGATCTTGTGGCCATCTAGGTTGCGGCCCAGACGCCCTTTCGACACATGCTTGAGGTCTGTGAGCATCTCCACCCCATCACCACCAATGGGGTGGAGGGAGAATGCCTTTGAGCTTGCTTCGTACTATAGGCTGAATGACTTGCCATCACTCTCTTCTACCTTGGCAGCATCAACGACGTACATATCTGTGAGGTCAGCAAGACCAGTCGAGTGAGCAAATATGGGTTCCATAGCACGCTTATAGGAGGGGTTTAAACGAGACATATAACCATGCCGATTGTCCGACTGCTGCTCTCCGGTGGTGAGAACATAATCTTCCCCTCTCTAGAGGGGAGACGGGTGGTACAGTACCGTGTAGAATGGGTCCTCCTCGAGGTGCCCCAGCGAGGCACAACATACACACACGCCGATGTGCTACATCAATCTCCAGGCAGTGCACACAGCAGCTCACTGGTAGAAGTCGGCCGGGACGTGATAGAGTATCACCCGGGTGCCAACAGCAACCTATGGAAAGCTATCAGTCCTAGCCTGTTCACACCTGTAAGTCACCTGTTTGACAGCCCCTCCATTACCATATACGCCAGCACGGATGGGATATCGGACGCCCATTTAGAGTTTACACTCTTATTACTCATTGACCTGACATGATATCATACCAGCAATATCTGGCCTTGGCCGAGATGATGAACCCAATAGAGGATTGCCCCTTCATAACCGCTGCACAGATAAAGGGCGTAAACGAACAGATGCCCGCACAGCAACAGATCTGTCAACAAGAAGGAAAGCGCTGACAGCAGGAGAACTAGTATCAACAGAACGCACGCGGGGCAAGGAGGGGCAGGGAAAATTTCCGATACTGGCAGGCCCTCCTGGAGGAGAGTAAGCGGGATGCAGGAGTCTTGACAGATGACGATGAGCCAGGTGTCTTCTCAGACAAGGAGGAGCCAGAGGTCATACAGTGGGAAGAGGAGATGGCGCGGGAGTATAATATCAAGAAAGCCATCCAGCGGCGGACCTACTATCTTGCTGATAAGGTGAAATTCCAGATATCACGTCTCAGAAGGCTACTGGCACCCGACATAGTGCTGGATGACCACGTTCCAAGAGACAGCTGTCTCAAGACCAAAAAGCTCGCACGGTTAGCCAGGCTCTCCACAATGAACCCTTATATGACTCATAAGCGGGTGATGCAGGTGCTGCAGGTTTAATCTCTAGGTATAATGGCAAAGTCAGAGTGGCGGAAGCAACCAGAACTGTACCCCTCCCTGACTGCTGACGAGGGAGGTACAATCCATGGCTGGCGACTCCAGCAGATAGATACCATCAGGCAGAATCTCGTCCTGTAGGTGGGGCTTAGAATACACCTTCCTTATCTTCTGCGTGTCATAAGAGGCGACTAAAGGAGGTAAGGGTGAGGTAACCCTGACAGAAACCTCGAGTGCTGAAGACGGAGGTTCCAGGCTGCACGGCGCACTCTAATAAACCATGGATCCACGCACTTAACGCTTATGATCATGTCGATAGTCACTTACAGGACTGGCAGTATGATCAGCAAACGAAAAGAAGAGGAAGGAAGAAAAGTATGGCAGAACTCGCAGTCGATATAAGACTGCTGCGGGTGTGATTGGAGCCAATGCTGGTGTGGCAGCTGTGGCCACTCTCGCTACAGGGGTGGGTACCCTCGTCGCCATCCTGCTGGGTGGCGTGACACCAGCCGCCACTGTCTTGGCCACGGGCTTGGGGGTGGGGCAGTGGCAGATCACAAGGAGGTTGGAGAAGCATGCTATGTACGTGACACTAGCACAGAGTATGCTACAGAATATCGACGAGTCTGTCGGCAAAGCTCTCGAGGATGGCCAGGTCACCGATGAAGAGTACCACTATATATTGAAGGTCCAAGCCCTGTACTGCACGGAGAAACCTAAAGTGCGACAGCAATACCTCAAAGGCTCCAGCGGGCGGGTTGATATGGAGGAGTTAAAAACGAGTTGTTACGGCGAGGTCACCTCGCCGGTCTCTGGAGTCGAGACGACTACAAATAGTGTGCTGCCTGTACGGTAGCTTTAAGAACACCAGTATAGATGGCCTTCCCACTGAACCTCACGACAGTCAACTGGAGCCAACCGCCCCTCCTGGGTACACCCTTGACTGGCCTGAGATGCCTACTGGATGATATACCAGAGCTAACACCGTTCTCTATCACAGTGGATGGACGGGCCCGAACCAGCTTCTCTGTCAACCCACGACCACTGACGAACCGCCCCATCACCATCAAGGATGCGAAGCAAGCTCATACTTGGATGACTGATCCAAGCCTCTCATACTGGAATCAGCAGCTGAACCTTGCCGTGTGGTGTGCCACGGCAGGCTGTGGAGTAAGTTCCACCATGCTTTACTCCTATTCTGGTACTCTTGAAGCTGTCCTCATTGCCAGCTGTCTCAGATGCCACGTGTACTTCACTGTGTGACGAATCCTCCATGAGCTTGGTGCAAGCCTCCCTGATACAAACGACTTCGACCCACAGCTCAACAGTCATAGCGTCTCAGCGGCGAGTAGACGACAGAGAGAGTTCAGCGCTCACCCAGACTATCGGTGGCATGGCGGTGACAACAGCGGTCTAGGGGTTATGTACGGTGACCCGAGATGTGACTACTCAGGATTCCTCAATCGAACACCCCGACGAGTAGGCCGTCGGAAGACAGCGACATTCTCGTTCGATCCAGACTCCGACCCTGGAGCGATAGTGCAAAATATGCACATCACCGGAATCAGGCAGGACCATCAAGATGTCTGGAAGTACTTTGTCCCACACACCACCTCAGGCCTCACACCAGCAGGGATCTGTCGGATCAACCAGTCTCTGGAAGCAGTGTGCTACTGCCTCCTTACAGCACAGACCAAGCTGCGTCATTCCATAGATGGTGTCAGCGGAGCAGAGGTCCAGGCCATGTTCATCAGTCTCATTGAGGAGATGATCATCGTGGCAGATCCCAGCAGTCTTATTGCTAAGTTCCAGCAGGGGTTGCAGAAGGCCCATCGCACACTTGACTTTGCTATTTCACTGCACCTAGGGTTGATTCCGAGCAACATGATCGTGAACATCGAGGACCTCCAAGTCAGGGGCTATAACAACATGATAGTCGTGGGGAGTTCTCCCGGTGTCCACTTCGGTTTCAACATGAATATCAACACACCTACACGTAATATGGGCCATACAGTCGTTCCGACCCTGACACTGCAGCCAGTCGACACGCTGCTTCCCATGGCAGCACCAACCCCGACGCTGCAGCCAGTCGACACGCCACCGCTTCCCGTGGCAGCTCTACGAGTGGTGTCAGGCCTAGCTATCGTGGTGCTCGGGATCAGCCTACTCCGCCGCTAGCAAATCAGCTATAAGACTATCCTGACTCTCGTCAGTAGCGGTGGAGACCACGGTGAGACACTGAGCCAGCTTGGCCTGCCCTACAGCCCCTATACATGCTGCCAACATGCACATTTAAGGGCTGGAGGGTTTCGCAGCACATCCTTTTTCCAGCTTGTAGTATCGCAGAGCCTTGTTCAGCTCTGAGTCAAGTGAGGCCATGGAGGTCTGCAACTGCTGGAACACATCTGACAGATACTCCCGATCCTTGTAGAAACCTTTAGCTCGGAGCTGCTCGACGATACTTCCACCCATGATAAGGTATTCAAGGAAGCAGATCTGCCCCTTACCAAATCCTAGATAGACTTCACAGCTGTCCGCTCCTCTGTCAGCTCAGCACCAGAGAGCTGCGTGAGCTCATCTGGTGTCTTCTTCTTGTAGGACTTCAGCTCCCTCCGGAAGACCTCATAGTACTTCTCGCATAGCGTGAGCCCGGACATGTTTAAGATGTCTCAATAGAGAAATGAATATTCCTGAGTACCAACCCAGACAGCTGGCAGATGCAGGTTGGGAAGATCTTATTAGCTCACTCGACAGGGAACACAGGCATTTAACTGCATTGTATACTCAGGGCGTAAACAATGACGTCAATGGTACAGATCTTGAAGCAACTGCCCGAGAGCCAGGCGAGTCTTCAGAATGTGGAGAACCTGCTGCGAACCAAGACACAGAAGTTACTGACACAGGCTAAGCCTCTGGCAGTCCATGTCACCAGTAACGTGGTGGCGAATGTGGCCGTGGTGAAGATGACAGGGGGAAATGCGGCTGTCCTAGCTACTGTGGTGAGTGGGGTGGCTGGCCACTGTCTCGGAATAACTCACCCCGTCCCAAAGATCGCCCTCATTGGTGCCGCCTACACTGCCGCTGCCAAGATCATGGGTGAACGTGTTACACTAATGGAGGCCGCGGTTCTAGGGCTAGCAACGAGTGCAATGGCTGAGATCATCGTCGCCTATGTTTAACCAATCTGAATAGTGAGATGACGAGACCGTGCAGAATATGGCCTGAGGAATGCCCAGGAATGGTGGACCACCCACAAGGCATGCTTTGCAGAGAGGGCAAGTACCCTGAGCACTGCTACCTATTCCTTTGGCCGACTGCGTGGTCCTCCTATTTCACTGGGGGTATGACTAGTGGGTTTAAGCCATCTGTATATGTCTATGACTCTGTCACTCACAGACCTACAAAGCAAAGAGCTAGGCGATCTTGCTCACTTGGGCGAGGCATGCCTTGGTTCAGAGGACACTGTTGCCCCTATCTCCTTCCTAGACTTCGATGAGAAGGGAGACCCATGGGAGATATCACTGTCGATGGTAAAAAGGTGCTACCGCCAGCCTCCAGCTACCAGAGGTGAAGAAGTCAGGGTTCTTTGGTTTGCCGTTTAAGCTCACATAATAGTCATGACTTCCCGTGCATGTATCGTACAGATACTGGATGTACTAGACACTGTGGGTGCTGACACAGGCCCTCTACGCTATCTTCTCAGCTGCTGCTGGGACTTCATGCTTGACACCTCCATCACATCCTTCGTATCCGCCGGAGGTACAACACTACCTACACAGCAGGCGCAAAAGCTGGTGCAGGAAGTACTGCCGTTTAGTCTCCCAGATAGAGACGAGGCTACCGCCGACCTAGTGTTAACCATCCTCCGCACGCATGTCTGTACCATTCGACAGTAGGCCGGCCGATGCTGGCCAGGTGGTGCTGATCATTGCCCCGTCAGGCCATGGGAAAAACATCTTGCCGCGGTCTCTCCTGGCCGAACATCTACACCCTCAATACATCCTTCTGGTGTCTGACTCCGCCGCTGAGGCAGTTGACAGTAATGATCAATGGTACAACGGTCCAATCACCAAGACGCAGAACCTGCAAGCCCTAATGGAGAAGCTGCTGGCAGCCCGACTGACAGAACCCCTTGTTCTAGTTATCGATGACCCTGCAATGGACCAGAAGACAGTCACCTACCTCAGCAACATCACCAGGCGCATCCGGCACACAAAGATAACTGTCTTCATCCTCTTTCAAAAGTACACCCGCGAGATCTCCCCGGACATCCGCCACAATGCCTGGTTGCTATGCTTCAGCTCCAAGTGTGGACGTGCCCTGCTCGAGACCATATACGACAGCCTAACCCTCAAGGAGCCCAAAGGAGACTTTATCGCAGGTGTACAGAGGGCAGCTGAGCTGTACCGCTTCATCTTCAGCAACAAGGAGACAGGTGAGCTGTCACACTTCAAGCCCTCTCTGGAAAAGGCACAGACCTTCACCTACAAGCTGAATCCAGCCAGGAAACTAGCCTGCTCTACGCGTCATCGCTGACAGACTGTCGGCCGCAACTTTTTTCGTTCAGGCTGAAGAACTTCGTCCGCTACTATGTCAGAAGCCTGGAGGAACTTCGTCAGAAGCTTGAGGAACTTCGTCAGAAGCTTGAGGAACTTCGTCAGAAGCTTGAGGAACTTCGTCAGAAGCCTGGAGGAACTTCGTCAGAAGCCTGAGGAACTTCGTCAGAAGCTTGAGGAACTTCGTCAGAAGCTTGAGGAACTTCGTCAGAAGCTTGAGGAATTTCGTCAGTTTCGTCAGGGCCTGTTGCTGAAACTTTATCCCCTGAGGGTCAGATGGTAGGAGCGGTTTTGACGAGGTAGTCCTGGTAATTATCTGGGAATTTCAGAAATGCTGCCATTTCACTGTCCAATCCCCTACGCCCTTCTTCGTTGAAGATATGCTCAACAGCCTCCTTGCGGCCAACAGTGAACCCCTCTTGAATACCTTTTGCATGACCAGTGCCACGGCTCTCTGCTACAGCGGCACCGACCTCCTCCCTAAAGTAGTTAGTTGCTCCAGACTTGAGGCTATTCAGCATCCCTCGCTCTTCCTGGCTATGGAGGATAAATATGGCAGCCCACTTCCCGACCGTTAGTAAATCTTTGGGGTCGACCCTCGCCTTTTGGAGAGCTAGAATAACAGGACTGTTGGTTTGGCCCACAGGTAGGTCGAGTGTCCTGCCCTGGGTGCTGTCAAACTTCCGGTAGAGTATCCGAGTCAGGAGTTCTTTTGTACTACGAACTGGCGTTCCTTCCTCTATGGCGGCCAGTATCTCCACATCCGTCAGCGGTGTAACCTTGACTCGCTCGTGGATAATGTTGATGTCACGAAGCAGGCCTCGGACCCTGTCACAGTGGGACAGTGCACGCCGTGGCTGTCGTGCCGACTGTCGTGCCGACTTGTCCTGCTGCCTATAGATAATCTGCTGGAGAACTTTACCAAACATGGCAGCCGTTTAACCCCTCCATATACCCAGACCTTAAACATGCTGCAGTATGTGCAACATCCGGATGGGGCCGTTGAACCTGCGACATCGCACCACACTGATCCTCGGAAGGACTGCCTGACAGTCATTCGACACAGTATACACGATGAGAACCCGTTGTCCGCTGTTGGGAAATACATTGACTTTGCAATCTCAGCACAGATCCACGAGCTCAAGAGCATGACACACGAGTTCAAGCTTAAGAGCACAATAGAACAGACGGTAGAGCTCCCGCAGGTTCTGAACAGGTGGGAGATCATGCAGAGCAACAGCACCGAGGACACCACCTATGTGAACGATGAGTACCGAGTCCTAGGTCCGCTAGCTCCTGGCCCAACTTTCTATGCGAAGGGAAAGGGGTACTACGCTGTGGGTGCAATGAGGGGTTCACGTAATTTGAACTAGAGGTAGGTGTCGAGAAGCCTGTGGCAGTTCCACTCTTCACCCTCCTCAAGAACACGCACGTGAATCCGGCTGCCATGCAGGATAGGCTGTTCCTCCGGGTGTACACTGAGCAGCTCGCAGATGCGATGATGAATGCTCCAAGACTTCATGTCTGGCATGACGAGAATGACCGGGAACTGAAGCAAACGGGTTCCAAACAGTGGATCGTGCATGTGGAGCGAGAATATCAGCAGGTCCAAGCCACAGTTAACCAATGGGTAGAGCTGACATTGCATCGTGGTGCATCGGACTGTGTCGCTGTTGCGGTCCTGGTTCAGAAGGGAGGAGTCATCCAGGAGGTGGATAAACTAGACGACTTCAAGCTTGTGGTTGCTGGGACCAATGTTCTTGGTGAGATACGTGAGCTGGCTGACTGCCAACTCTACAGACAGAAAACTAAGTCATATGCACTTCTGTCTGCGACTAACCAGTGGAAGCGATGACCTCGAGTCGGCACTCAAGGGCCATCACCACATCGTGGGCAGGAACATCCCACCTAATCAGGACAACTGGCTCAGTTTCAACATCGGAAACCTCATAGCTGGGACTCACTCATTAGGTGTGACGGTACTTTACTTTGGCTATGCTAAGGTATGCATGTCAAACACATCAGGTATTCAGCTTGAGCGTGCATAGAGCACGACTGCTGTCGTCACAGCCGCAGCCGCCACCACTACTATAAGCTCTGCTGTCTTCTGACCTGTCGATGCTTCATAGTTGAGTGTTGGCTGAGATACAGCCTCGTAGCACTCATCGAGACTCTCATCTGCCTCTTTGAGGCGCTGGTTGGCCTGAGCTCGGAGTTGTCGTCGGCGTGCCTCCATCTGGCGTATATGCTCGAGTGCTTTGCTGTACTCAAACTTCTCCTTAGACAACTTCTCAATCGCCTGGTTATGACTCTCACGCTCGACCTCTGCCGCCTTCTTGTCAGCGAAGCTGAGTCCCCAGTTCGCTAAGGCAAACACGCCCGCATTTAAGATTGCGGAGGCCATGCTATAGACTACAGTTTAAAGCTACTATTATAGCTGGCGACGGGTATGTATGAACAAGAGGCGTATGAAGATCCAGTCGAGGATATAGATGACGAGGACTATGATGTGGAGGATGCAGACGACTACGATGTAGCGGAAATCGCGGGTGATGATGTAGAGCCTGAATCCCGCAAGGTAATACACAGAGCGAAAGAAATCTATCGCACTTACGTAAAAGGTTCTATCGGTCCGTTGGCTGCAGTTGGGGCTCTGATCGCTCTGTTCACAACGAAGGCGGGCGAGACGGTCCGCAAGATCGCCAACAATGCTCTCCATGGTGTGGAGAAGATTTCTGAAGCCATACCAGCCATCGCCTCAGGAGTAGGTACGTTCTTCGGAGTCGCAGGCCCTTGGCTACCATATGTTGCCATAGCACTTGTGGCCATCTGGGCCACCGAACATTTAAGCCGTACTATATAAGGATGGCGTCTTTGTATGACCTGGTCAAGACACTTAACTTCCGAGGGTTAGTCGATAAGCTACCATTCAGCGAGGATCCAGCAGCGACAAGACGCCGGTGTATGGAGGTGTTTGAGGAGGTCTTCAGTGATAGTCGAATGCATAACGGCCGTCTGTTCGTCTGTGAATTCTCCCAGGCTGTGCGTGACAGGACGGGAGTGGACGTCAGTGATACCCTCACCCAGACCATGCATGACAGGACAGGAGTGAACGTCAGTGATGAAATCTGGGGTCTTTCTTAGGAACTCTACTATCAGCCTGGTGGATATTACCGTGAGCCCCACCAACTACTCGAGGCTGTACGTCGCAAGGGCCACAACTTCACATTGGAGACAGTTAGCCAGTGGCTAAGCTGCCAGGCGATGTGGCAGATATACAGACCTCGTCCACGGCACATCAGGCATGCCCATTTCGATGAAACTGTCCCGAATAGAGTTCACCAGGCAGATGGTCTATTCCTTCCACACGACTCAGTTGGTCGTAAGACCTACAAGTATGCCCTCACCATCGTCGATGTCGCCAGCAGGTACAAGGCTGCAGCACCGCTCACTGACAAGTCAGCTGGCCAGGTGGCCCAGGCATTCCAGGGTGTCTACGACGATCCGAAAAATCCCTTTCAGTGGCCAGAATTGTTGCAGGTGGATGAGGGTAAGGAGTTCAGAGGCGAGACTGCGGCCCTCATGAGGAAACTCGGTGTGGTGATTAGACGAGGTGAAGTTGGTCACCACCGTGCCCAGGCAATCGTCGAGCGGTGGAATCGGACACTAGCAGAAAGACTGTTTGCACACCAATATGCCCTATAGATGGCACAGGCTGGAGAGCGGTCCAGGGTGTGGGTGAGAGGTTTGCCCATGGTGGTAGAGCGATCCAATACTGAGGTAACTTGGTTAACTGGTAAGAAGCCAGTAGAGGCTATCCAACGATCCTCTGTTGCCCAACCTTCCAGAGGAGCAGACAAGGAACAGGTGTGCCTTCCATCTTATGCTCAGGTTCGGTACCTGTATGAACCTGGTGAGTTGGAAGGTAGGCGACGACGTGCAACAGATCCTAACTGGTCGCTAGATGTCCACACACTTGACAGGTATGTCGAGATGGAGGGGCAGCCTATGCTGTACTATCTGGCATGCTCAGAGAGCTGTCCCAAACGTCCGTTTGTTCGGGAGGAGCTTCAGGTGGTCCCTCCAGACACACAGCTGCCACGGTCGCCAGGAGCCTGAGGGATATAGTACTCGATTGGCTCAGTAGGGACACCATCTGGCAACACATGCCGCTTATCGTAGTAGGCTGAGAGACCGAGTTTTTCCTGTTCATACGTCACCATTCCCTGGTTGTGCATGCGTAGGCCTCGGTTTGCAGCTCTGTCCACGCTACCGTTTAGGGCACTGAAGAACCTCTGCCAAGAGACATCGTTCTAACGCTTAGACATACCTTTGGCTGAGCATTTCACCTTCCCAGGGAGGCTCTCCATGTAGTAGCACTTGGAACAGAGAGCGATACCACGGTTGCCTTCGAACTCGAGCTTGAACAGTCCCGGAGTCCATTCAGACCACTTGTCCCAAGCTAGCCACTCCCGCTTATGAGCCTCATACTCTGCTCGCATCTCAGGGTGAATGACTTCGTCGAGGCTGGAGGCAGCTATTGTGATGTACGCAGAGTCTGTGTCCATCTGGAGGTACTCGAAGCTGTCACGAGACACATAGTGATCCAGGAAGTCGTAGTAGAACTCCAGTATCCTCAGCTTCGCGAGCTCGTATACGGCTATCCCCACCTGGAAGGGGCGACGAATGGTGAGTTTGGCCTTGCGACTCTGGAGCTTGTAGGACTGGCCGATCTCCTCGAGATCCTCGAACCATGCACTGCGGAGGGCTCTATCCACCACTCGTTCATCCTTGGTGAAGGTCGTGTTGCTGTGACACTCTAGAGCCTTGATGAGCTTGCCGTAAGCACTGTTGCCTAGTAGCTTGAACAGATCTGCCAGGAGCACTTTGTCCGTATCAACATCTCCTGTACGACGAGCATCGGTAACATTGTTCACAAACCATTCAAAGGGTTTCCGCGGCTTGTAGTCTATTGTCTGGTAGACAGCTGTAATCTCCAGGCCATGGGCGAGGTACCACTTGAGTGACGGTGCATACAAGAGCTTCCTCTTGGCTGAGAGTGTGCCGACTAGTTTACTGGTTGTGGGACGTTTCCTACCTGTTTTCTCTAGGTATGTGAGCATCTCAACAGATACTGCCTCAGCTGGAATCTCTCTGTTGTTGAAGAGAGGTGGCATTTCCTTGAACTTCGCCCACAGTGCCTTAGGAACCTCTATGTCCACTTCAGCGAAACCGAACCAGTGGTCAGCCAGCAGATCCTTCTTAAATCGTGCTATGTCGCTAGCACCGGACCACTGCCGTACTGTCTCCTTACCACATGGCATCTCTTTAGACATTGTAGACAAGCACAGAGCATTTGCGTCGTAGCCAAGTAGACATTGGCAGACACGCTCACTCTGGCGGATGTGTGTCACGCCTGCCTCGTGGTATCTGGTGAACACGATGCTGGGCCCTCCAACAACCGCGTCCTTCAGCATCTCGTAGGCCTCCTTTCCCGGAGAGTAGAGGCTAACATCGGGCATGTGCTGAGCGGTTCCACGTAGGAGGTACTGCAGTGACACCCCTTGGAGAGACACCGCATCTTTGAGGATGTCTATTTCTCGTTCTGTGTAGAACTCCCGCATCCGCTCTAGGGCTTTGATGAATGGACTGACATCCAGGTTGTTGTAGTATCGCAGCCAGTCAGCGAATGTCCACATTCCATGCTCGCTGAATGTCTGTTTGCACTGTTTCCACTCTGATAGCTTCAGGAGGTAGCCATCCTTGAGCTTAGACTACCACGCTGGGTAGTCGGGGAGTCCGGGATAATTAAGCCTCTCGGGGGTGTCGAACCATTCATATGGGAACCAGCTCTTCTGCTGTGTACACCCATAGGCTTTGATCCATGCCTCGTAGGAGACTCCTGGGCCAAGGTAGTTCAAGACATCGAGAAACCTAAGCTCGTGGGTGATGAGGAATATTGTCTGGTTCGCTTTCTTGGCGACTTTCACTGTGCCAGTAATGTTGCTCAGCTCATCCACAAAGTGCTTCTCGATTAGGTTTAGGTCATAGCGGCCAGAGTTGAAGCCTAGTACCGGAACTTGGTCACATCACTCGGTAATCAGTCGCTGCTGTCGTTTTGGGAGCTTGTCAAGGTCTAAAGGTATGAACTATGCCCTGACATCTGTACGGATTCTGGGTGCTCGCCTGGTAATCTCATCCATGAAAGCCTTGATCAGAGCTTCTGGGTCAGGATTGGAGAGGTGAGTTGGCTCACTGGTGGAGCATTCCAAGGAGCAGCCGACTGACACAGAGATCAGTATGTGGGTACTCTCAATCGTGAGAGTCTCCGTAGGATGAGTCTTGGCACCATCTAGGAGTGCCTCAAAGTCATAGACGATGAAGTGCGGGTATGAGACGGTCCGAACTCGTTTAGGGACGCTTGGACAGCATTTTATACAGCACTCCCACTGTACCACAAGTGTGCATCCAGATGCTCTCAGCTTCTCCTCTCTCAGGACTGTCTTGTGGTATCTTTGTTCGGCATCCTCAGCTTGCTGGTGCTGAGGGCATCCATGCCAGAAACAGCCATGGAACTGGTAAACGGTGTTGGTAGTCGGATCATAACCATCTACGGGAGCCCCCTCGATCCAACGCTCGCCACCGTGCCCACACGCCACATGGTGTATGTGTATACCTCTGTTTCTCGACTCATAATCGACCCAACGAGTAGCCGCTGAACTGGATGGTTGGGGTGGATAGAAGGCTTTCTCATATGCAGACTGTGGTGCATCAACCATCTCTCCATGGCACTCTATGGTTGTTTTGCCGCCTGTACAACGGTCAGCTTGACGCTGAAGATTCGGGGCCTTTGTGAACCTCTGCTGACAGTGACTGCAGACTAGTGTGTGGGCCAGCTTGGAGATGTTCTTGATATAGAAGGCATGGTGGTCGTACACTCCAATGGTCATATTATAGTGTCACGGTAGTGGGCCGCTTGCCTGATCAGGTGCCAGGTGCCCTCTTCAGTTGGTTCATACACGCGAATCCCGATCTTCGCCAAGAACTCTACCTTATCCAACTGATACATAGAGGTTTTTGGAACATCAGGCATAGGTGTGCGGGCACTGTAGAACTGTCTAGCGAGCTCTCGTGCAGGAGCAGTACTTCTATCAGGTCTCGCCCCTGATACACTGCCAGGCATCTCCAGAAACACATGTTATCATTGTAGGTGTCAAGTGCCACCATACTCTTCTTCTGTCGTAGCCAGTCTGGGAGCGGTCCTGCCCCAAGCAAAGGTTGGCGGTCGATGACAGCCTTGACCTCAACGTTGATTGATCGGACGAAAGCCCACTTGGTGTTGGGTCGATCAATGTTGTCGGGGTTGAGTCGGGCTTGTTCTCTTGCCGCCACCCAGTCCTGAGCTGCTCCTATCGTGTTCAGCCACGGACTCCCTGGAGCGTTCTTGTGGAAGAGCATCACCCTACCATCTTCGATGTGTCTGATGCGATAGGTGTGGGTATACCAGAGGTAGAAGGCATTCTGAACAGCCTGCTGGATCTTACCCATGATCTGTCCTGTAATGTCTCCATTGATGCCTTGGAAGAACGTCCAGCGCACTGTCCGTCTTCCTCTCTCCTCACCTTCCATCTCACCCAGACGCTCATTGAGAATCTGCTCACCCTCTCGCCTCATGCGCTGGGCTAAGGGTTCAGAACTCAGCCCCCTCATCATTCGCTTAGCGATCCTGCGTAGGGGAGGTAAGTGCTCCAGTGGATGGTCTGCCATCTGCGTCGCTACAACTTTGGCTCGTAAGCTAGCCGTCACCTCCTCATCCAACTGATGACGCTCACGCCGCCACTGTGCTTTCTTGTGGGGATTCAAAGGATCGTCTTTGATAAGCGCTGGAAACCGTCCCGTCTTCACTGATCGTCTCAGTCGAGCAATGAATTCCTCAGCACGGGCCTGTCCGATCATCTGGAGCAGGTCGGCTTTCTTGGCCTTAGAGGCTACTCTAAGGCCGAATTTCCTTGCCATAGCGCGAAGCTGTGCAACAGTAATCATGGTGTATATATACGCCTGTGCAAAAGTTAAGCACCAGCAAAAACAATAGAACGTAGAAACATGATGGTACAACTAGGCTGCCATACTTTTTGTCCCCGCGTTAGCTGACATAATTCCAAGTACGAAATGCACATGCATGCATGACTTCACGCCGCTTGATGTCCGTGCGTGGCGGGAAACAGCACACGTGTTCAGTTATGTAAAAGTCCAGTTTGAGGTGTAGAACATTACATACAGATTTAGGCGACAAGATTAGGAATTTTGTGTTCATGACCGTGGTTTATTTGTACAGAGAGAATTAGCTCTTGATTGTGAACCGCTATGGCAAGACGAAGGTTAAGTGATCGTGTGAAATGGCAAATCATGGGCATGCATACCACTGGTATGTCATGCAGAGAGATTGGCAGACAGCTGAACATTAACCATACTGTAATCAGTCGTTTGATTGCAAAACATGGGCAAACTAACGAGGTGAAGGACAGGCCTAGATCTGGAAGACCGAAGAAGACTACTGCCCGTGATGATCGAGCCCTAGTACGCCTTGTTAGGAGATCTCCATTCACCAACAGCAGAGTGCTCAGCCAGCAATGGGAAACGCGCAATAGAGTGTCAATGTCTACCGTCAAAAGGAGACTGTATGCTGCTGGCATGAAAGCTAGGAGACCTGTCAGACATCCTCTCCTCACTGCACACCACAAAGAGGAGCGTCTGAGGTGGTGCAACGAAAGAAGACACTGGAACATGAGATCCTGGAGACGGGTACACTGGTCCGATGAAAGTCGGTTCCTGCTTCATGCCACAGATGGTCGAACTCGTGTATGGAGGTCCAGACGCACGGCGTACGACCAACGTAACATCATGGAAGAAGTTCCATTTGGTGGAGGTTCCGTTATGATATGGGGGTGCATCTCATTTGATTGTAAGCTGGATCTGTTGACTGTACCTGGAACACTAAATGGACAAAGATATCAAGATTCCATACTGGATAGAGTTGTGGTCCCTCATTTTGTAAATCATGCACCTGGAACCCATCCTATATTCATGGATGGCAACGCCCGACGACATCGTGCTAGAGCTGTGCATGAATACCTCCGCCAGAATGCCATCGAAACCCTACCATGGCCAGCAAGGAGCCCTGACATGAACCCTATTGAGCATATCTGGGACATTCTGGGAAACATGGTGAGAAGGAGGGATCCTCCTGTGCAGAACCTACAGGAATTAACAGACGCACTCCATCTTGAATGGCAACGAATACCACAATGGCGTATCAGTCGGTTGGTGACCAGCATGAGACGTCGTGTCCAGGCCGTCATCCAGGCACAAGGTGGATATACCCGGTATTAATAATGACAGTCTCAAACTCGTGCACAGATGTTAAACTTCGTTTTCAGACACCATTAATGACAATCTAGCCACGTGTGTCAACTGTAGGGCAATAGTTGTCAGTTGTGTCAACGTAACCATATTCAGGCCTCGTTTTCAAGTTCAAACAAAAACATACAGTGTTTCCCCACCATCATAATCAGCATTCCTCAGGTTGCATTATTACCTCTTGCACTAAGATGGATGGGTACATAAATGTTTATGCTATTGCTTTCTTCATAGCACATGAATATACCCTCGCATGTGCGTAAAAATAGGGTGGTGCTTAACTTTTACACAGGTGTATATACCACTGAGTATGCTTGTCTGGACATTCAGACCCTGTAATGCGTGCTTGATCACAAAATACCACTGAGCCCATAGCTCTTCAGGCCAGCCCATTGTGTGTATTTGTAGATGAGCGCTTACACGTAGTTGAGTGTTTATACGTAATGTTGTGCGTGTAGGATCGCCGGTATACCAATGGATGCTGTGTCTAATAAGGTGTCAACGCGTAGCAGCTACTATTCTTGACTTCAATGACTGTGCGAGTTGGTCTTGACGTGATAAATGCGCTATCAGCACTTTAGATCTTGACGTCACTTCGAGATAACACGTATCAGCGATTTCACAGATAAAATTACTAAGCCACCTGTCAGTATTGTGAGAGAGTGTATGCTTATATTGTACCGAGAAATCATTTCATTCTCGGCGTTCTTGGCACCGATTAGGACCAGAATGAAGCGAGAATTTCAAAACTGTTTACCATTTTAAAATCGGACCAGAAATGCCCGAGTTATCCACAAATGGTAATAGCGAGATTTGAACCTGCGATTTTAAGTTTGCTAATAAACACAAAACCCGGATCTTACGCCCTCGGCCATGTACGCATCAGTAATTATAGAACACATTGCTGTATTGCTGCGCTTATCAATCCCTCTAGATCTATAGACGTATATATATATATATATATATATATATATATATATATATATATATATATATATATATATATATATATATATATATATATATATATATTATAGACTGCAATTGTGTAGTGTGTTATTGATTTGTTTGCTATTATTGCACAAGTGTAGTTACCAGTGTGTTATTGATCTGTTTGCTATTATTGCACAAAATTAGTATCATTATTTGTAATTTAATTTCGGTTCGCCGTTGGCTCAGTTGATAACAGCGCTGAATTCTAATTTAAAAAACCATGGTTCAAATCTCTCAAAAGACCTCAGCTAGATGGTACTAAGTTCGAAACGGTACTCACTAGTGTAGGGGTACAATGACTAAAAATAGGAGCAACGGCGAACCACCGAAAAACCCCTCCAGAGAAAGAGAGAGAGAGAGAGAGGCCGGCCAGAGAGGGCCGGCGATAATAAGGTGGGGTTCTCCCGAAGGGGTGGCGCGGGAGTTTGATAGTTTTTTTAGTTTTATTCTTTTTTCTTTTTCTTTAAATTTTTTGTAACATCACGTCAAGACCTTGGCTCTAAATGGGCGTTTAAGTAGTGTGATCCTCCCTCTCAACAACCTATGCCCCAGGGCTTGAAATAGCTGTGGGGGCCACAGATCGCCGATCGGCTGCCCCAGGGTCTGCCTTGCGTAGAGAGGGCCGTTTGTTCGATAACATTTCTACCGGGACGGGTCGTGACGTAGATAATCTTTCGTTCGAAACATTTCTACCAGGACGGGCCGCGACATAGATAACCTATGCCCCATATCTAGGGCCGATAACTTTTTGTTCGATAACATATCTACCGGGATGGGTCGCGACGTAGATAACTTTTTGTTCGAAACATTTCTACCAGGACGTGCCGCGACGTAGATAACCTTTGCCCTGGTATCATTTTGACTCCGGATATACTACTGTAGTAATCGAAGTGAACGCGCGCGTTTATTTAGCTCTGCAATTGCTGCCCGAATTTGCTAGTTTCTAGCGCGATTTTGTAGATAAATTTTATACATATATTTTGTATTAGTATTTCCTTTCAAACTTTATGTTTAATTTGTAAATTCTTGTCTTGGTTGGAGCGCATTTTGTGTCTCCATTTTCTAAAGGCACTCCTCTTAGCTGGCGGTTTCAGCCATTTAATAGGGCTCCTCTTACCGTGGTCAATGCAATACTTTTCTCCCCGCGCCAGTATGCTATTTCTATAGTTCGTTGGCTAGCGAATTATATTTGGCAAGATCGCTTGAGTGAGTGGATTTAATTCCTTTGTCATTTGTAAGCGCAAGCCTAGTACTTTGATTATATAAATCTTTATAGTCAGTTGGCTGTCCCCGGTCAACTCGAACAGACTAACAAATATATGTCTGTAATATGTTAGTATGCATTAGGGAACCACTTTAATCTGTTAGGTGTTAGTGAACCACTCAGAAAGTGGTTCAAACTACCAAATATACGACTGTACTCTCTATTCGTGTATTTGTTTGTAGACGTCAGGGTTTCAAAAGGGGACACTATTTATTTAGTGTTTAGCTCTTTCCCGGACGTCTTGGTGTTATATTTTTGTATTATATATTGTAGTAGTATGGGTTTCCTCTTTTTATAAAACACAATGGCAACCTATAAGCGTACCCTAAGCCTTAAGATAACAACTAAGGGGGGGGGTGTCACGGCTATCGACCGTGTATCATGGGTTAAAGGACGTCGTTGGTGCGGGACCTGCTTTTTTGCAAGGGCTTATCAATGTTGCTAAAACTGTATGGAATGTAACAGTGTCAAATGAGGGGGTCAAGGAAAAGCTTCTAGAAGATGTTCTTATTGTAAAAGGCGAAGTTTGTAACGTAGAGGAAATCGAGTCAGATAGGTTGCTAGTGAAGATGAAAGTTCCACTAGAAATTCCAGATGATAGAATCATGAATGAACTCAAGAAGTATGGCAAAGTGCAAAAGATTGAACGGGAAACGTATCCCTTTAACAAAACGCTAGAAAACGGTGTAATACGCATCTGGTTTGATAAAGTGGATAGCCCGTTACCAAGCAAATTGACGCTTGATGGCAGCTTTGTCCTGCACTTATGGTATAGTGGGCAAATTAAAGAGTGCCGGATCTGCCTAAGTACTGACCATTTGGCAACAGATTGTCCCAATCGAAACAAATGTTTGCTCTGTGGTTCAGTTGAGCATTTTAAATGGCGCTGTCCAAAAAATCAAAACAAGCCCTCAGTATCAGGAGATAATCGCCCATTAAAGGATGCAACTGAGTCAAATTCTTCTGGAGCAATCACTACGGAAGCTGTTGTTGTTGTTGTTGTTCATGCCACTGGAAATGACACAAACAAATCATCAAATCCTGTTAAAGTAACTACACTTGATGAAATTCATGTATTAGAGGAGGATATAACCTTAAGTCAAGAAAATAATCAAAATGCAGTAGAGCCAAACGTGGCTGTAAAAGACACGCAGGAAAATGATGATCTTACAGAAGAGCCAGATTACAATTCCTTAGAAGATGAATTAAAATTAGGACAGGATAAGTTTAGCACTCAGAAGACGGAAAGTTCAGTCGATTTTCCGCTAAGCCCACTTGATTTAAGTCAGCTTGAAGATATGGTAAATGACGCTCCTGCCAAATGTAACTTAAGTAGCAATAAGCGTCATAAAGAAGACAATAGCTCAGATTCTGAGATTGAAGTAAATGATATGGATGATGATACAATGTCGGTTGCAGAATCAGATGTGTCCATTCAAACACAGAGTTCACAGATGAAAGATGAAATGGTAATGTACCGATCAGATGGGGATGAAGTGTTAGTGCCATATGTAACCGCGAGAGTCGTGAAATATCGTTTACTGCGCCATGATTCTGATATTTCCAAATATGAATATTTGTCTGTAGTAGAACTAGGAAACATTGAATTCCCATGAAAATTAGGTAACTGGTCTAAGAAACGAGCTAAAACCCCAAATCAAGTTGATCTAATGATGGTGGTTGTAAACATCATTTTAAAAATAATGATTATCTGCACCACCAATTGCAGAGGATTAAATACCGAATTCAAGCAGCGCCACTTGCTTGAAGAATTAGAAAATGAGAGAGTTGATATTGCTTTTCTACAAGAGACCAAAATTCAAATAAATTAAGTGTATGAATCTCTCAAAGATATTCAAAAGGGCAGATTTTCTATTCTTTATCACAAGATAATAGCGCGGGAGTGGCCATTCTTATCCCGCCTCGCTGTCTCAACTATGTTGATGTTATATCGCCGTCATCAGATACAAATGGACGATGGATTTGTGTATCAATTGATGTACTAAACACAAGTTTAAATTTGATGTGCCTTTATGCACCAACCTCACATCAATTGCGCCGTGAATTTCTAAATGATGTTTCCACAATAATTCAAGACAGCACGCCTGAAAAGCTAATTGTGGGCGGTGACTTTAATTGCATATTAGATGACGTGAAAGACAGAAACGCTAGTTCTAATTTTAGTGACACATCTCATAATATTTTGAAACACATCTGTGAATATAAAAGCTTGTTAGACACTTATCGGATTGAAAATCCAGAGGGCGGGGACTTTACTTGGTTTTCAACCGATGGAAAGAAAGCATCCAGATTGGACAGGATCTATGTAGAACGATCATTGAAAGGTTACATGTGTAAAACTAACATAAAACCAGTAACTTCCTCTGATCAAAATATGGTTTCCTTCACATTTGACAATGCTGACTGGATCAAACGAGGAGATGGATTTTGGAAACTCAATGTAGCGTTGTTACGAGATAGTTGCTATCGCAAATGTGTAGAAAGTTTGTTGGAAGCATTGGGATGAAAAGAGAAGTTTGTATGAATGTATAACAGACTAGTGGGAGGATGTTGAATCCGACCTGAAACATATTTCAAGGCAGTTAAATTAAAAGGTAGACTAAATGAAATAGAGCAATATCAGTTTGATGGGGCCAAAATAAGGGCAAGAGCACAAATGCACACCGAGGGTGAAAAGCCTACACGTTACTTTTGTAACGATGGCCCAAGCATATGTTCGGCTTATATACAAGAGGGGTGACAGAAATAAAACACAGAATTATAGACCAATCTCTCTACTCTGTGTAGACTATAAGATTATTACTCGGGCACTAACATTAAAACTTGGTGCAGTCCTAGGCGAAGTAATTGATGATGATCAAACGTGCTCTGTACCAGGAAGAACGATATTAAACAACACATTGCTTATACGAGACCTTATTCAATTAGTTGAACAGGATTGCATCCCAGCAGCAATAATAGCACTTGATAACGAGAAGGCGTTTGACAGACTTGAATGGGATTTCTTGTGTAAGTCTTTAGACCATATTGGCTTTGGTTCCAGATTTATTAAATGGGTCAATATTTTATATACTGATATAACAAGTTGCTATTTAGTAAATAATCATGTATCTGAACCTGTAGTGTTGGACCGAGGTGTCAGACAGGGTCGCTCATTGTCTCCGCTTCTATTCATCATAGCTATGGAATCGTTGTGGGCCACATTGAGGCAACGTAATGATTTTCAAGAAATATGTATAGGTGGCGTAGAAAGACCACTAAAGGTGTCTCAATATGCAGATGATACGACTGTGTTTGCAGGTAAGAATTCAGATTTTAGAATTTTAAATGGAGTATTATCAGATTTTCAAAAGGCATCAGGGCTTAAAGTCAATGGAGACAAATCTAAGGGATTATTTTTGGGCGCTTGGAAGGACAGAACTGACAATGTTATGGATATTAACTGGTCAGATGATGTCATAACGATTTTGGGTATTTACTTTAGTAGAGGGATGCAATAATAAACTGGGAAGAAAGGCTATCCAAGCTAAAGTGTGCATTAGTAAATTGGAAACGACGTCGCCTACCTGTATGTGGCAGGATATTTGTCCTTAATAATTTACTTTTAGCTGGACTGTGGTATACCGCTTCTGTAGTTCATATACCCAAATCAGTAGCGTCAAAGATCAACACGTTACTTTTGTCCTTCTTATGGGAGGAAAAAGCCCATTTAGTATCGCAGTCAATCCTCACCAATGAAAAGCATGATGGAGGCGTGGATTTGGTTAATGTTTTAGCAAAGTGTGCGTCGCTAAAACTGAAATTCTTGAATAAGTTACCCACTTCAAACTCACCTTGGTTAAGTGTTGCAAGGAGACTTCTACAAAGGTACGTAGATCCATTTCCAGTAGAATGTTTATTTGTGTGCAATAAACTGCCACCTAACCATCAGAAGATATCAAACGTATATAAAGAACAGCTCGAAGCTTTAAAGATAGTTACACGATCAATGCCACAACCCAGTTGTTGGGAAGATGCCTTAGAGCAACGTCTTTGGGGCAACGAGTTGATTCGTGATAATGATGCTGTATTATATTTGCCATCTATGGCCAAAAATGGCATTCAATATTTACGTGATTTAGTTAATCCAAAATCTCGCAAATGGATTGCGATGCAGGATATAGCAAGCGCAACATCAATGAGGCATATTGATGCCCAACGCTTATTTCTTAGAATAAAGAATGCAATAGGGCCTACCTGGTGAATGGTTCAAATTGGCTAAAGCACGTGGCAACAGAGATATGTTGCAACCAACATTAGTATTTAAGTCGGAGCATATAAAATACAACATGGCATCTAGAGCCTGCTATGGAATGCAAATGCAAAGTCGGAGACAGACTCCTGTTGCAGTTAGGCATTAGAACACTTTAGGATGTACGCTAAAGAACTGGAAAAATGCGTGGAAAACAATACATCTACCCTGTCTACCAGCAAACGCACGGGACCTGGCATGGCGATTACTCCATCAAAGGCTATGGGTCGGCCATCTGACTTATATGTGCAAAGTAACAAGTACAGACCGGTGTTTATTATGTACTACCGAGGAGGAAACAATAGACCATCTGTTTACACAGTGTTGTATAGCTACAGGCTTTTGGGTATATATCAATATGCTCCTTGCTAAATTTGGAATCAAATATGTGAAATTAATGGCTGAAACAATTATGTTCAAAGATTGCTCAACTATCGGAAGAATCAGTAATAGCAAGGAGAAATAATTGTTAGTAACCCTGTTATCTGTAGGAGTGTGGGACATTTGGAAGCATCGGTGTTCAGAGGCCAGAGATAAAACAGGAAACAACCACCAAAAAGCCATACAAGCTATATTTCGATCATTGTTGATAAACTGCATTCATTGTGAATTTTACAGGCTAGTGGAACTTGGAAAAGAAAATAGATTTAAAGATATATGGTGCAAAACTGGCCTAGTATCAATTGAACATGGATATCTAAAAATAGCAGAAGCAGAACTTGTATAAGCTAGCACACTCGCTGCTTGTTGTATATTGATATATGGTATTTTATTTTATTTAATCGAGTTAATTTTAAAATTGTAGTGTCTTAGGAGATGATAATTTTGACGAATAACTTAACCTTGGGAATAGGTTTATTTAAATATCAATTGAGCATCGCGTCAATATTCTGGAGGTGATCCGACTTTCGACTTCATTAGGTTAACAGAGTATGACATCTTACATATATACAATTAACATCCTGTTGTAAATGTTTACTGTAGGTGTATTTGTTTCAGGGTAATTTACAGAAACTTACAATGAAGTAAATTTAAAATGTGAACCCAGAACGCCATCTATGTAGTCATAGTTTGTATACTTTTGCTTTGTGTATTTTACAACATAAAGGCTACTACGCCTGCTCAATATTTAAGAATCGGCCAACTGGCGTCAATGAGTGACCTTTTGTTACTTATTGACGAGTCACCTCGCCACTAGTTGGCGAGCTGCACTCGCCATTTGGGCCAATACTATACGGTGCGCTACGTTAAACTACATATGATCTACTTAGCCTGCCGGTCAGGAATCGGCTCAATGGCGTCAATGAGTAGCAGTAACTTACCGCTAATTATTGCTGAGTCGCTTTACTACTTATTGGGTAATTATGCTCGCCATTTGGGCCTACTACTACACGGTGTGCAAATAGTAATGGCTTGGTTGAATTATATTATGTTATCAGCTCTTTATTAAAAAAAGCCTTTTTTTCTATGTCGTTATGCCATGGGTGTGGTATATGATAATAGAGTATTTTAGCTTGCACTGTTTTGATATGTTACGTTTGTATTGTTATTCATATACTATTAATAAAGCCTGCTATTTCACCCGATTTTTTATGGGGGTTTGCAAGCCTTTTTTAAAGGAGTTCATCCGTGAGGTGTGTCCGACTGCGTCAGCGTCGGATTTCCCAAAAAAATAAAAAGAAGAAAAAATGGTAGTAGTAGTAGTAGTAGTAGTAGTAGTAGTAGTAGTAGTAGTAGTAGTAGTAGTAGTAGTAGTAGTAGTAGTAGTAGTAGGCCTAGTAGTGGTAGTAGTAGTAGTAGTAGTAGTAGTAGTAGTAGTAGTAGTAGTAGTAGTAGTAGTAGTAGTAGTAATAGTAGTAGTAGTAGTAGTAGTAGTAGTAGTAGTAGTAGTAGTAGTAGTGGTGGTGGTAGTGGGAGGAGGAGGAGGAGGAGGAGGAGTATGCCTACGTGCCTTACGTGTACAATTTATTCATATTACTACAGCTTACATGGATTTCGGGGACGTTTGCATGAGTGATAGCGATTGTCTCTATGTTTGTCACAAGCCGTACAGCAACTGTGATAAAGGAGTCTGCGCATGTAAACAAGGGGCCGAATATTACATAAACAGCTGCTATACCCGTAAGTACTAGACTAACACATGATTCCAAGATATTACTCCAATCATGTATGGTGTAGGTCAGCACCCTATGTTGCCTCCTCGACGAACCCACCTACACCATACATCATTGGACTACCTGGATGTCAGCTTTCCTGACATTATCTATTGCTTTCTCGGAAACTTCTTATCAGATTTGCCTCAAATTAGTCTATAAAATTGCATCAGTCCTTTCCAGGATATAAATCGGTCTGGAATTTTATCCAATCCGAGTGTTTTCATCTGGATCACGGTCAACGCTGTACCAGTCTTTGCTGTGTTAATATTTAGTCCCAAAAATTGCAAAAAAGCATGCGTTTTGGAGATTTTAGCTTTTAGTACAGAATAACATACCGAAAATTTTTCAAAATCTACAAATCGGAATGTGAACAAATTAGGACAAATACAATATTCATTGGCGCTGTTCTATTAGAAGTCACGGAAGACGGAACAGAGCAGGTATTGGGTTATGGTCCACGTACTCTCAATAAAGCCGAGAAACGATACACCACAACAAAGTGAGAATTGCTAGCCTTGGTGTACTTTACAAAGTACTACAAACACTCTGTATGGGAGACCGTTTACATTACGTACAGTTCACACCTCCCTACGGAGCCTCTATTTCAATTTCACAGCTTAAAAAAGTATATTAATTTATATGGAATGGAATCATCATATATTAAGATTTATTTCGTTTCATCACACATAGGCACATAATTTCAGCTTGTAACAGTATGCAATTTTAACAATTTTATTTTTCAATCATTCTGGTGTGAATGTGCACCTTTAATTGCTAAATCTTCAGTACAAATCTTGATGTGTACAATCATAACAAACCGATTGAAGGAATCACGTGCAACGGCTCTATTGCGCCTTCCGTGAATGGTGTTGAGATTACAATGGTATACTCTCGAAGGTAAATGTCGGCGAGAAAAGGGCATGCAGCTTCCGGATACGCTTTCGAAAGCATGCTTCCCTATCCGCGACGTTACGTTTTAGAAGTATGTATGTATGCTGAACTTTCTCTCAGCAACTCGAGGAAAGTATTCAGAAATTCAAAATGACACGTCAATCAATGATTATCAGTGCATGGCCTGCCACTAGTCATGGTGAGGCTATCTTAGTTCAACATCAACAGTATTAAAATTGTAGATGAATTTACAAAAGGCATGCGTGCGAATCGTATTACCGTAGTATGCGGAGTAAAGCTTTGGAAAGTTTTGGACCTGATACACGAATCCCATCTTGGGATAGTATGGGAAAACAACAAGCTCGCCAAGTTTTATATTGGCCTGCGATGAATACAGATCTCGGGAGATTGTTCAAAACCGCTCAAAATGTTTCAAAATAAGCTACCATACACAGACGAGTTTACCATTTTTAGAGGTTGCAATGATCAATTTGGACCAAACATTATATGTTCTTAGTAGACTACTATCAGCGTAATCAGCAACAGTTACAATGCTCAATGGATCTTTCCAGTTTTAGCTATATGGTCCGCCCATCTCTAGCTAAGCTCGACCCACACGCACTCGTGATGGAACCGATCGATTCTTGAACTCCCTGACAATCTATTTCCGGAAAAAATATACAGTAACCTGTTAAATATTTTGAAACCAATTTAACTGGGTGCCGTTGTGGCTATGGCAGCAACAGCGCCCATTCAAATTAGCTTCAAAATATTCAACAGAATGTTTATTAAATGGTAAAGACGTACAATTCGTACACAGTGTCGGACTATTAAGAGTTAAAGACGGACTAAATCGAGTCATTCATGCCATAATAATATTAATTATGACGTCATCCTACACGTCACTTAGTTGATTATGACGTCATATGACGAAATATGATGGAAGGATAAACTGGAAATGTCCTTTGACCCCGCAAGGAGAGCATATATCTCCTCAGCTCACGATTCATATATATATATATATATGTATATATATATATATATATATATATATATATATGTGTGTGTGTGTGTGTGTGTGTGCGTGCGTGCGTGCGTGCGTGCGTGCGTGCGTGCGTGCGTGCGTGCGTGCGTGCGTGCGTGCGTGCGTGCGTGCGTGCGTGCGTGCGTGCGTGCGTGCGTGCGTGCGTGCGTGCGTGCGTGCGTGCGTGCGTGTTTATGCATGCGTGTTTGTGCGTGCGTGCGTGTGCAACAATCACTGGTGCATCTGCATAATTAATTTGGAAGACATTGATGAAATACCTCGTGTTAAAATTGCACTAATTCAATGTTTCTGTTATTGTTTTGGGAAACATTTCTTTAGATTACTGTAAGTTGGTTATAAATAACACGTGAGTTTTACTTATTTTTTATTTTTAGCCTCCGTGCTTGGACAGCCTTGTACCGCCGCTATGCATTGTGGCACAAGTTCAGGCACACGATGTGATCAAAGGAAAGGACTCTGTTCTTGCGCTACATCAGATATGATTCAGGTCACTCCAAAGTTTTGTGTTGGCACAGATGAGCCCAGTCCCACAGACAATTGTACACGGTTTCAAATATATTACTACATTACTGAAGAAGGTATGTGGAACCTGTCTAAAACATTCAGTTACTTCTAGGGGCCATATGGCAATGGTCCTTTCAGAGGGGGTGCACGTGTTACCAGTTAACCACTGACCAGTTTTAAATAACTACCATCTTATAGATCCCAAAAATAGAAAACGTATATATTAATTGTCTATCTTTTAAGTATTACTCTTAAATAAACTGTCATTATGAGTACCATAGGTAGCCGATAGGCCACGCTTCTGGCTGTACTTGAGAACTGTGACGTCATGTTTAGCAACATATTATGCCACGCGACTTTCCCAAATATACACATGTCGAAAAATTATGAGTTAATCTGCTGGTGTGGTTGAATTTGTATTGGTGGTAAGAGAGTAGGTTAAATCTCACAAAAATATTTCAAAATACACCCAACCGTAATGGAGTAATCGGATCTGTCGTCCAGTGTCTGATACAATATTCAAGTACGTCATACATATCATATTCATAGTGGCACATTCACAGTGGCATATTATAATTCACTCATTAAAATAGAAAAGTGTGTCAAGTGTACGAAATGTATCTCTTTGATGAATTTACTATTTAATTAACATTCTGTTGAACATTTTTGAAACTAATTTGACTGGGATCTGTCGCTACCAGGTTGCCAGTACAATTACCTTGAAAATGAGATTTTCGGAATTCAGCGTTCAAAGTATATACAGCGATTCCGACGTGGACAAAAAGTGGGAAAGAAATGGATCCATCCAAATAATTATTGGTTTAATCTCTGGAAACTGTAGTCAGATTGTGCGGGCCTGAACCTTCCTCCATACTTGGCGCAGTCCCGTCAGAGATAATAGAACCACACCGCCTGGAGAGGTGTGCTGACGTCATTCTCGTACTCGCCATCACCGTACACTATAGCATATGGTAGACTAAAATGCTGTCGAGCGCTAGTACCGTCATATCGTGTCAGAGATCTAAGTCGCTCAATGGTACGAGTTGGCCAGTATCGCGTCACGTTAAAGATACATTGCGCGGCACGTGTCCTAGCTGGCTACTAGAATGTATACATTTCTTTAAGAACCAGTTTAAAAGATGTTAAATGCATGTACGTTTAATACTATGTCGATTACGAAAATCTCTACACCGTAGGAATCGTCCTCCCTTCTGGAGCTGCCTTCAGATTTGTCCTATATAACGTACTCGCAGAGATTTTTCGGAAATAAGGAATCTAAATGTTAAACGCGACTGTTGTTGATTCCCAAAATCGCTTAAATGTTAAATAGTAAATGTTGTGTTAAATATTTGAACTTGTGCCTTTTGTAGCCTCCGGGTGTACGCGTTCACCGCACGTACATGGTGCAGTGGAGCGAGGACACTGGTTAGCTAATCTCGGGGTAACAGATCGGGACTAGCGTCTACGCAGACAGACCTCTAGGGTCGGTGGAACGTTCACGTTCCAGTGGGTCCATGCGGCCATTGTCACGGAAGTTGATCCATACCATATCATCCCGGATGTTAGTGTCACCGGTATGTCACCGGTATGTCGGCCCATTATTGTAATTTAGAGTTGGAACATTAGGCGAAATTAACCCTAATTTAGTAACAAACAATGGTACTCGTTTTGCTGCTATACGATGGGAGTAAGTACGTAAGATTAAAATGGCGTTTGTTTAAATTGATCCTCGCCAGAGGTACCTCACCGATCTCTGATCGGTATATCCAGTGACATATATCCGCAAGGGAGGGTCCTAGCTCGGCTACTTTAGCGGGTTAAATATAAACTATTGTTACTTCAGGCTTAAATAGTATTTGTTTGCGAGAGGATAGTGCCTCGCGCGGGCCTCCGTCACAGGAAAATGCCTACAACACCGAAGCGGAGGAGGAGAGATGGGAAAAAGGGCCACTCTCCTATTCAAACTATGCTATGTGTGTAAAAATGACTCAACCGTGTGACATTGTAAGTTATTGTAATGCACGCTAAGTTACGTGAAGGTGGGGTGGATGATTTCCGCAGAATTCAAGACCGTCACCTTATATGAGTTAAAAGATGCTGAATTAGTAGTTGCCGCTTTATTTATGTGGTCATTCTTGGCCGCAAGTGGCTATATAACTTTCCTATCTTTCAACATGGAGGTCAGGCTGGCGAAAATACTCGCGTATAACAACACAGGGACCAGTCACATTACATAAGTATATTTGGAAAACACATCAAAGAGACATATATCTAACTATGGCGACCTTTCTGTGAAGGCGTGGTGGGCTCCAAGGCCGCACCCATTCACCATAGAGTTAGATGGCGATCTGCGTCCTGTCTGTCACCTAGCGTGTTGGGAGCGAATCATGTGAGATCCGCTCCCTGGAGCTAACATTTACCTGTCTTTAGGATTGAGGAGGATTACCCAAAGAATGCATTGCTGGCCGGTTTCTAATATTTATGTTTTCTCACTGATTCCTACCTTGGTATGGTTTCTAATCTATCAAGTATCCGGCGATACAGAGGGGGTATATGCGGTCATTGACACTTTGATTCTAACTGCTCAGAAACCCCAAAAGTTTCTAAAGTCGGTTCTAACCAACGTGGCGGAGGGAATCCAGACAAGTATTAGGCCCTGAGGCCGGAGGATCGTAGAAAGAGACAACCACTCGTTTATTCTTAGAATGTAGGAGGCCCTATGGTAATTGGCCAATTTATACAATTTTGCAGGTGCGCGGTGTAATAATGAATCCACAGCTCCCGGAAAAGAGACTACATAATCATCTCCTATCGAGTAGTTGTCCCTAACTACTTATACACCTATCCTATCGAGCTAAAATAGTCAGGTTTAGTCGGCCACGTGTCAGGTTCGCATATTGAGAACATGAACAGCAACCTCAGTGAAAAATTGATGCTTTTGGGGAACGAGGTGGTGTGTTTGTTGTTGCTGTATAGTGTAACCTAGCGAACTGCGGTCCAAGTGTTTTTATACAACTAAACGATATAACTTGGATGGCTACTGCCATATCACTAACTAATACAGTACAGTAAAAATGTGAGGTCACACGACCTTACAGTGCCTGTTAGTCATCGGCACATAAATGAAAATAAATATATACAGTAAAATATATATAAGACGACCTTGTGGTATCTGTTAGTCATCAGTACCTGATAAAATGTATTACACAATAATGGTTACAGAGTACCTATTAGTCATCGGTGCGAAAAAGGTTCTACGTCACTGTAGTTGATGCGTCACATAATCGAGGCGTGAGATGACACAATACTGAAGTTGCTGCCAGATGAATATCCGCAGACAAACTATCCGATGCTCATGCTTAGAAACGGTGAAGAAGAACTTATGCGGATGGCTATTGGATAGTCATGTACGAACACATATGAAGAATTATGCGGACGTGAAGAAAGTTCCATACTTTCAGATTTGAGGATGCCCCATATTTATGTTAAGAGCTGCGGTGAAAGGTTATATAGATGCAAGAACATCTTTGCTGATCGTTGGACGATGCACCGCATAGCTCGTAAGGTGCATCAAGCAATGCCCCAATCTGGACTGTGGTCAAAATGTTAATATTTAGCACAATGTATGTGCGGTGTTTGCTTTACCACTTTTTGACGTGGCTCCGCAGATCTGGCGAGTTATCCGAAAACACCACTGTCTTACAGACTGATTTTACAGTGTTACAAAAAGGCCAAAGGCCCATCTGCACGGAAGGATCCTCTATGGTGTTGGTAGTAGGGGAACCTTCTTTTAATTTAGTTATTGCCCCCGGATGATATCGTGGGGGAGCTTCCAAAATCTATCTGTTGCGGATGTGGTGATGTTCTCCAGAGACGAGGATCAAATTCTAAATGCACTGTTGCGGGTTATGTACCACCGGTGCTAACAGTAAGCAATTGCCCCTCGACTCGTCTGCTCTGGCAGACACACCACCACAGGTTCTCGCCCATCTGATGATTCTCAATTTCGCTGCTCCATTTATACTAAATAGTGACGTCACAACTGTACGTCTTAACCAATCAGCGTGCGTGTTATGACAAGGTATCCTTATAGGTCACGTGCCTTGCTGGCCTTCACCTATTACCAAGGACACACGCGCTTAAGGCATT